>OY744617.1:4769638-5202138 GCA_963556255.1 Allolobophora icterica | reverse complement strand
GTCAGTCAGTGAGTCTGCTTTCTGTCATTATTACAGCGTTGCGTTACCCTTGAAGTTAGAAGGAGCCTGTTATTCACGATGTATCTATGCAATGTATATTAACAATGGACGTATACCAATTTCTCAGAGGAATCAGTATTTGTAAGTGGGTAATCCAACCTTTACCTTGAACGCTGGCCAAAAACAACTCTTAAAATCAGTCCTTATTCCACAGTTTCATCATTATTCAACGAGGTCGTCTGCATGATTGTATATCTCTGGTCATATCCAAGACCAGAACTGTTCTCGGTGAACGAGCTTCTCAGTTGCTGAACCTACACAATCGTATTTCCGTCCAATATCTATCTATTCCTTCTGGTCAGTCGCTTGTGTCATTTCGTTCTCAACTCAAGACTTACCTTTTCAAATTGCTTATCCACGTTATTGGCTTTCTCTTTCTCTGTCTTAGTGGACTGATTTTCTGGATATTGATTGACTTGATTATACTGTTTGGTTTTGGTGTGCCATCGATTGATGCCTTGTGCATTAGACACCGGCGCAATAGAAGCTACCAATTAATTAATGATAAATAATAATAATAATAGCTTCCCAACAGTAAGGGTCAATATCTTACTCTTAGTCTTAGCGAACTATATGTCACTTCCGATGTGTAATTGCTTTTATCGATTCGAATTCTTAATCCTCTTCAATCCTCTAAATCGTAATCGCTTGAATTCCAAGCAGAGATGTCCCTCACATGTCGTCTGTTTTTCTTTCGTCTTACGACTACAATTCCTTATTTTACTTTCGACTTTACTCAAATTCTTTCCTCAACTGGCAATCTCTTAAGGCGAAAGTGACAGATACTCCATGCGCATCCGACCGTGACATCTGCCGTGTCTAAAGCCGCCATCTTGTTTTGAAACCTTACACGAACGTCCTTCTTTCCGGTTCTCTATCGGATACGTTAGACTGGTTCCCCGCGGCCCTCAAGCGCCGCTATCTGTTGATTGTTCGCAGAGCCACCTTGCGTCCGACTGTGTCATCTCTTGGCTGTCAGCTGGCGTAGTACCTTTATCTCAAGGGCCGTTCTAGTGGCCGAGAGATGTCAGAGAATTCAGTTCGAGCCTCTGGGGTTGAGACATCTTGCAGGACAGTCTGGGGCGGCTTAGCAGAGCACTTAATGGCGGCAATTAAGCGTTTTCGCGGTCAATTTAATCCAAGTCAAGAGTTAAAGAAGGCTCTCCACTTAGACATCTCAATGCTAGGAATCTCTTCCGTCAAATATTCCTTCGGGTCAAGTCTTATGAAGACTGGCTAAGGATTAACGTTGACGAACTGGTTCATTGTGCAGTGGTTCGTAGGCAGATCATGTAAAGTATTTGAACAAAGTGAACCCATGCTATATGCTTCATATTGGTTATGTTATAATGGCTATGTTGGATGTCCTGATGTGTTATGTTATGATGTGTTATGATGTGTTATGTTATGATCGTTATGTTATGATTTGTTATGTTATGATGTGCTATGTCATGATATGTTATGATATGTTATGATGTGTTACGTTATGATGTGTCATGTTATAATGTGTTACGTTATGATGTGTCATGTTATAATTTGTTATGTTATGATGTGTTATGATGTGTTATGTTACGATGTGTTATGATGTGTTATGGTTATGATGTGTTATGATGTGTTATGGTTATGATGTGTTATGATATGTTATGTTATGTTATGATATGTTATGATGTGTTATGTTATGATGTGTTATGTTATGTTATGATGTGTTATGTTATGATGTGTTATGTTATGATATGTTATGATGTGTTATGTTATGATGTGTTATGTTATGTTATGTTATGATGTGTTATGTTATGATGTGTTATGTTATGTTATGATGTGTTATGTTATGATGTGTTATGTTATGTTATGTTATGTTATGTTATGTTATGTTATGATGTGTTATGTTATGATATGTTATGATGTGTTATGTTATGTTATGATGTGTTATGTTATGCTGTGTTATGTTATGATATGTTATAATGTGTTATGTTGTGATGCTATGTTAAGTGTAGTGCAATGTTGTGTTCATTTACGGTACAATGTGTAAAATTATTTTAATATGTAATGCAATTTGTGTTGTCATGCATCTCTTTTATGTTATGCTGTGTTGTTGTTGTTGTTGTTGTTGTTATGTTGTGTTATGTTATGCTGTGTTGTGTTGCTATGTTACGTTTTTCTTCAACATTGGAACGTTTCTGTGAAAGCGCATCTGAATGCTTTTCTTAGCGTTTCTTACGGTCGAGTAGAGCAGAGTAGTCATCGACCTTTCATACCTACAAACATCCACTGGTCCGATGCATGCCATTGGCTCAACTTCATTCGAACTCCTACAGAGCATACAGAGTTACTAAAGTGCGCTATAAAAAGCATCTTGCGTCTTGTCCCTATCAAAACCCGTCAACACAAACATCGTCATGCAACTGTGTCCAGCGATGCGTGACCGACCAAAAGCAATTTATATTGCGCGACAAGTCGTCAATCAGCGTTCGATCTGGCGGTCACGTGGACGGCTTTCCGGTCACGTGACCGCGGTTCCGGTCGCACGTGATCCGGCGTCGCTCCGGTTCGTTGCGCTGCTTTCTCAAGCGAAACGCAACACCAGAGAATTCATGGATCGACGGTTTTTCTTCGTCGTCGACGTCCGCGTCGACTGAGCATCAGTTCCGCTTTGTCATGCTTCAATCGCACGATCTTCTGTCTGTCTGTCTGTTTGCCTGTCTGTGTGTATGTCTGTGCATCTGTCTGTGTGTGTCTTTGTTTATGTGCCTGTCTGTCTCTCTGTCTATTTCTTTTTGTTGTTCTCTGTCTGTCTGCCTCTGTCTGTCTGTCTGTCTGTCTGTGTGCTTGTGTGTCTTTGTTTTGTGCCTGTCTGTCTCTCTGTCTCTGCCTGTTTGTCGTTCTCTGTCTATCTGCCTCTGTCTGTCTGTCTCATTTGGTCAGTGTCTTTTGCCACAGTCTCTCTGTTCACGTCCGTCTGTCTCTGTATGTCTCTACCTCTCTGCCTATCTCCGTGTCTCTTTCTCTCTATCTGTCTCTGTCTGTCCCTCCTCTATTTCTCTGTCTCTGTGTTTCTTTCTCTGTCTCCCCCTCTGTATCTGTCTCTTTGTCTCTCCTTGTCCCTCTAAGTCCCTGCGTGCCATATCGATCTCCGTGCTAGAGTCCTCTCTCTGTCTCCGTCCGTCCCTCATTCGTTCCAATCGATTGATTTCTCTGCCTCGGTTCATCGATCGTCGATTGTCGCCAACGAAGGCGATTCATCGGACAAAGGCCAGCATCCACGGTCATCAACGGATGATGCCCATACATCACCTGCGGCAGCAGCAGCAGCCAGTGCTAACCCCGCTCTCTATACCTGTCTGCCTGGCGCCAATTAAGATCGTCATCCATGCGTGACGAGTACAAGCGACCTGTCACGGTTCAAAGGACATTCAAAGAGTCGACAGTCGGTGCGAAGCGTTCGGATATATCTGATACCGAGAAAGAGACATCAAGATCTCACGTTGATTGATTCTCGCCCCTTACAATTAATGCTATCGTGCAGTCTCTTACAATATTACTATTATACATTACGACTGTTTCAATATTATTACTAACACTAGAGTATTTACCCGTCATATTATGACGGCAGTGTATGTATAGGCCTAATAGGTATATGCCCTTAAAACAATCTTGGTTAATTATTCTCGTCTTTCCACTCTCAGTAGGGAACCTGCATTGTTGGTGCTAGACTACATGTAATGCACAGTTTAATCTGATTCGTGATGGGGGCCCGTCCTGCGTAGATAAAAAAATGGGGTGGGCCATGGTCGGATTGTCCCCTTGGATCCGCCTCAGCCTTGCAGTGCCTCACAAAACCACAGCACACATAACTATCTTACTGATCTAAACGAATGAGTTTCAAGACAGTTTGGAAACGTTTGCGAAAAGAGAGTTAAACACAACAGTCTATATTATTTTGTAGCAGAAGATGTTCCAATAGGAAGGTCTACAGAGCAGCAGAAGGTACGAACTGCAGTAGAAAACGCGACACCTGCAAATCCACGCAGGGAAAGAGAAGCGCAATGTATATTGTAACTGCAGTTATCACAATTTCATTAAAGCTACTTCTGGGATGCTTTAGACCGTCACATGGGCGGCGTTCATGGGGGGGGGTCGAGGGAGACAAGTCCCCCACCTTTAAGAGTGGGGGGAGACAATTCCCCCACTTTTGAAGAAACCCCAAAAAAGGTCGTCAAATTTTTTCCCAAAAATGGAAAAAATTTTTACCTATTTTTTTGAGCAGATCAGTTCAAAAACTCTTTTCACCAGATCAGTTCAACAGTGTCCCCCACCTGTGAAAAGAGATCGCCGCCAGTGGACCGTCAGCCCAATTGATCTTTACCCATCAAACGTCGTAAACAGACACACACAAACACATGCACACATTCACCCAGACACACACAGAAACATACGCACACATTCACCCAGACACACACACAGACAAACATACGCACAGATTCACCCAAACATACGCACAGATTCACCCAAACACCCAGAAAAACATACGCACACATTCACCCAAACAGACAGACAAACATACGCACACATTCACACAAACACATAGACAAACATACGCACACAATGCATGCGTGCATGCAAGTGCATTAATGAGTTTACGTGCGTGCTTATCCATATGCGGCGCCGGCAGCAATCAACAGGAGAGACAGACAGATAGAAAGAGAGAGTGAGAGAGACAGATAAACGTATACACAAACACACACAAACACAAACACAGACAAGTGAAAGCGAGAGAGGGACAGAGCGTCTGAAAGCAAGATACATGGAACTGTCGTGGGAAATCTTGGAATTGAAGACTGCTTGCAGGGACTGACTGCATGGAAGGACATCAGCCGGAATGTCCCACACCCATCTGACTACACACTCCACCCCTGGCTCTCCCCCCGCACAGGCCACCCCACCAAGTGACCACCCATCGACCCTCCCCCCATAACTTAACCCCATGGCACTCCTCAGTGTCGACGACATCTGCCACGAGCCAGGTCCATATATATACAGGATAGACGCCGTGGAGACCGACAGACAGGCAGAGGAGAGAGAGAGAGATATATATAGACAAATAGAGAGACAGAGAGAGGGACAGAGAGAGACACAGAGAGACAGAGACAGAGACACAGAGACAGAGACAGAGAGAGAGAGAGAGAGAGAGAGAGAGAGAGAGAGAGAGAAAGAGAGAGAGAGAGAGAGAGAGAGAGAGAGAGAGAGAGAGAGAGAGAGGCATAGTCATGGAGAGGGAGAGAGGCAGATAGATACATAAAGACAGGCATGGCAACAGAGATGTAGAAACACAGGAAGAGACGCAGAGGTAGAAACGTGGAAACGGAAGGACGAAGGCTGTGTGTATTGAGTCACTGTGAGAAAATGTGTTAACGAGTATCGTGGTGCGACAGACAGACAGACAGACAGACAGACAGACAGACAGACAGACAGACAGACAGACAGACAGACAGACAGACAGACAGACAGACAGACAGACAGACAGACAGACAGACAGACAGACAGACAGACACACACACACACAGACACACAGACACACAGACACACAGACACACAGACACACAGGACAAGACAAGACAAGACATACACTAAAAACGGACATATTATGTGTAGATCTCACCTATAGTATACAGCGTCATTCAACAGAGATTGTTTTGCGAACCGTTGTATTTATAAATCGTGTAATTGTGGTCGAAAGAGCGAACAAAAAAGACGAAGTGCTTCACTTCATTGCAAACGATATCAGTTCATTTAATCTTATCAACAAATCACAAACAGCTATTGCACACATTCACCCACTTAGGGTTCCGCATCTGCCAACACATCACCAAAGCTGAATCGATATGTATATTTAATATATACACCACTCGCTTGTCCGTGTTAAAAGCAGTTTGTTTAGTCCATGCTAGGCTTCCTATAGATTTGGCCGAACAAAACAGTCGATGAATTGTTTCAAAAGGAATGTAGTTCGATGGATGGGATCATTGCAACTTACCATCCAGTTTCTGTCGAATGTCTTCTGCATGGGTATACTTTCACTATATATATAGAACACGGAGAACTTAGTCAGAAGAGCAGTTCCTCTGGTTCCACTGCATGTATACTCGCAGGAACTGGTCGGAACTAGTTGGGACTGTCTATATATACCAAAGCCAAGTTATTTGTAATCCAACGCCTAGGGCTTCGAGCGTACTTAGCGAACTTCGTGGAACGACCCTGCAGACCAAGTTACCTGCGATTACTTGTCTCTGTAGCCAAACGGTAGGATATCGGTATCGGAAGGTTAAGTCCTGCGATTCACTGGCCCAGTGTCCAGGACTACTGAGTTTATCCATTGCCGGCTTAAGGGCCCAAGAGTCCGATACGAGCACTTCCACTACGGTCCACTCTACGAGATACTGACAACCCAAAGGTCTTCTGACACGATGGGCAACACCCTTAGCTCGCATCTGACCAGTCGGCCTAGTAGTAGATAAGATGCGATTTGAAACAGTTGCGACAGGTCATCACTCTTAACCCCGTTTTCCCCTCCCCACTGTCTCTGGTCACAGGAGTCAGTAGTGTCCATTGATGGCGTACGCAGACGAAGGATGGAGACCAGGTGGCATCACCTGCAGCCTCTGGTGCTGATGCTGAATCAGTCGACCTCCGGTTCCATCGGAGAGTTCGTCGAAGCTGACGACCGTGTCGTCGTCGAAGGAATCTCCGAAAGAGTTCATCAGTTGTTGGAATGGCGTCGTCGACTGCTTCTCCATTTCCAGCTGGAGCGACTGGAGATCGGTGAGGTCCGACCAAGGGGCGGCGTACTTCTCCACCTCGACTGGACTCGTCTGGAGAGAGTTGGGCGGTTCGTGGCGCACGGGACTCGTCGCGATCAGAGGAATACCCTGCAGGCGGAAACACAGGAAGACAGCTATAGAACTTCGTCGTCATGTACACCCAGTCAGAGTAAAGCAACAGTTTTAAATTATTTATTGATTATTATTAACGAGCGCCCCTTCAAGGTTATCTACTCAGGAGCGCTCCCAGTCCAACAACGGCTAAGCAGAGTAGTTTGTAAGTTTGTAAGGAGCAGGGTAGAGTGAGTCATAGGGACCAGGCGGAGTGAAACAGGGAGGCTATTAAATGTTATAAGTGATGAGAAAATCTGGACTCCTGCAATAACGAGGTTTATAATTTTATAATTAGACGGGCAGAACAGAGTGTGGGAGGGAACTCCTTCACCATGCACTGGCTCAGACCGTGTCTGTTAGTGGAGGTCATTTTTCCTGTACACCTTTCGCTCCTTATAGATCTTTCCTCATAATTGTTTAGAATAACTCCGCGGAAGGTATACATTTCCCCAATACATTCTTGCTGCCAAGCTTTCTACAGTTCTACCCACAGGCATATATCCTCATTTATACCTGTTCAGACAATTTCCTACTGAATTGGTTGTTGCACCAGAATTCGTCCCGGACACAACTCATAGCGTATTACAACTTCAGCTGATTCGCTTACCGAAAGTGCCTCAATTAAGAGATTTAAAATCTTGGGTTAGCACGATCCGTACACGGGAACCACAATCGTAATCGTAAACTTCAAATTTCTAAGGTGTCATGTACTTCACAGTTGTAAGCGCAGGGCAACAGCTTATTAACGAACGCTGAAACTTTAATGGTCTGGTACCCATTCAAACGTGCAGCTGTGGTGAAGGATATTACTCGAAAATTACGAAATTGGAATGCGCGAGAAAATCTTTTTGTGTTTCTATTAGGCTATACGACTTGCTTAGTGTTGCGTTCACAAAATGACCAGGCGATGAAAGTGGAACAAGATTTTTTACAAATAAACCAAAATGAAACTGAAACTGACTAAACGAAGGAGAATGAATTGAAATTTCCGAACAGAAAACGTGGAAGTTACAACTGAAAACAAGGCTGAGAAACGATAGTAAGAGAAACTAAAGGAAAACAGAGAGACCGACAGAGACAGACATAGACATAGTTTCAGAGAGACACAGAGAGAGAAACAGAGATACAGAGAGATATAGACAGAGAGACCGCAATCACGAACCTTTTGGCTGAGCCAGCTAGATTCATCCAAAATACACTTGTCACTCTGCGGATAAACAACAAAACAGAACACAGGAAGCGTTACATTTCTAAAGCAGAAACGAACTTTGGGAAAGGACTCCCAAAAACAATAACACGAAAGGGAAATGCATGCAGGTGAGGTTCATGTCAAGGGAACAGTCACGACTCGAAAAACAACAAAATATGAAAATATTATAACTTCACAATAATCGTAATCGAAAGTGCTCACTTATATAGCTCCTCTTCAAGAAATCTCACCAAAAGTGTTTAACTGTATACAAGACTCGCGATAGAGAGGCAAAGGGAGGAGAAGAAGTTGTTCAAAGATGTATACAAATAGGAAATACACCAACTCAACACACAGAAGACGTGTATAAACGACTTTAAACGTAGATGCCAGAAATGAGTAAGAAACTGCAGTACACTGAATCTAATGAATTCTAAGCAAGTCGTAGGCCTACATTTTGACCGATTACTAACGCGTCATCCTTACACCTTCGCTTCCTCGGTTTGATTCCAAGTGTATCGTCGTCGTATAAGGGAAGTAGTCAGTTGAGTGTGCAACGGTGCAACTCTTACCTACAGAATGTTGTCCGTTTGTTGTATACACTTGTGGGGCATGGCAGCCTATTGGGTAGAGCGCTCGGCCTGTAACCCGGAGATTTATGGTTCGAACCTACTCTGTCTATTTTGTAGGGACCTTGACCAAGTCCTTAACTCACAATTGCTCAGCGCTATCAACATTGGTCCAGTCGTTTAAGCATGGTCGTGTGTACACTTCGGGACTCCTCCCATTACAGACACTAAAGCCTTCTGACCTTTTGAAGAATTAGGGTAATATCAAAAAAGGTTATGTCTGTATACATCGCTTGTCGTATCTATAGATGTAGACAAGTCAGTCGAAAGATTCTTCAACCCAGAACCAGTCTAGCGTTCAATATCACTCAGGACTAAACCCATATATGGCTTATGTGTTTCAATTTCCTTATACACACACCGTATACCTGACATCTTGTTCTTCCTCCAATGGATTTCGATTTGACATTAAGTGTTTTCAGTTTGACTACCTGACGACTATTTAACTGGATTTGGCCATCAATTCATGTTTTCTGTATTATGATAATGGTGCTATAGAAGTCACTATAGTTTAAATTAGACCGGACAATTAGAGACCAGAATTTACCAGATCTTACCATACACGGTAGAATTTAATATTCAAAGTCCCTAAAATGACGACGAATCGTGATTGAAACTGATTTCCACGAGAACGCAGTTTTCTTGAGTGCGTTATAACAATAAAAGCCAATCGGTTCCTCTACAGTTCAGTTTTGTGTAGGCCTCTTAAATACAATGTCAGACATTTTTAAACCATTTTTTAACGACGCGTCAGGGCAGTCATAAAAGTAACCAATGCAGATGGCGATTTATGCCCCGAACGAATTCTGGGCATGAAAAAATTCTGGCAGGGCAACGACCAGGGCAAAGGCTTTTTACCAGGGCATTTGCCCTGGTTCGCCCTGCGCGCCCTGGTGTGGTGCCGCCACTGCTTAAATATGTTATCCATGCGCGGATATGACATTTTGATATAAGGAGTAGGTTCGGAAGGACTTCGTCTACACTCTACATCCTACTAGAACCACCTAAAATCCACGTTATGCTACACAAATCCATATCTAATTATTATTGGTATACTGGTAAAAGCACTTGCATATTCGAGGATTTGCGCATGGCACCATGCAACCCAGAGGGGTCTACCCCCCCTAAGTCATTGGAGCAACGTCCAGTTTCCCCTCTTCTTCCCCCTCCCCGTTCCACCCCCCTAAAATGGTGGCACACACACTGACAGATCTACCCCCCTATTTCTTGGATGGAGCATTTGCTCCAAGGTTTCTATGGTGTAGACGCCCCTGCATGCAACCAATCATTAGCGTCGTCGAGAAGTCTTTAGATATTAAACTACCTATCCCCGGCTATATTTATCTGTGTCTGACTTTCCCTCCATCCCTCCATTCATCTCTTTATCCCTCCCACCCACCCACCCTCCCTCCCATCCACCCAGATATTTCGCTATGTGTCGCTCTACCTCATATTAGTTCTAAATTGCATCTTATACTAAATATTGCACCTGTACTATAATAATTATGTAACATGTAGTATACGTACTTATGTCTCTTACGAAGGCACTATAGTAGTCATTTATATACGCAGTATAACAACGCCAAGAGAATTGCAGTCGCAGGTGATGATAATACTCGGATGCTGACCTTGTTCTGTTGTTGCTGTTGGAGTTGTTTGAGGACGATGCTCCTCTTCTTGTCCTTACATCGTTTGTTCTGGAACCAGACCCGGATGACCCTCGGACTGAGTCCAGTCATCTCCACCAGCTGCTCCTTCATCAGAGCATCCGGTCTCGAGTTGGCCGAGTAGCAGGTGCGCAACGTATGCAACTGCTTCTCGTTCAACACGGTTCGGATCCTCGTCGTCTTCTGTTCGCCCTTCTGGTGGTGACCCCGACCGGACCCGACCCTTCCGTGGTGGTGGTGGTAATGACCCCCGGCACCACCGGAATGGTTCGACGCGTTCCGTGAGGAGCTGTGGTGGATCACGGGACTGCTGCTTCCGTGGCTCGACGTACTGTCTGTGCTCACTGAAATATGACAGACTGTATGCGATGTAAATTAGCTGTAGAATGGATTACGTCGACTATGGAATGGATTACAATAAATGTGTAATAGATAAAGCCAATGTGTAACAGATTACAGTAAATGACTTGCGTCAAGTCTAATCATAATATATCACTCAATTCAAGTGACGTGATTCACGCCAAATCAAATCATGTTTTATGACTGCAGTCAATATTATTGTAATCGTAATACATAACTTGCGTCAGCCTATATGTCACAATCCATGACACTTTCGTTGTCTACTGTGCTACTGTCTCTCGATGGCCGCCTTGTGCGTTAATGCAGTGGCGTTGTAACTATTTACAGATTAGATAGATTAGATTAGTTTAGATTGCAATGATTTGGTGCATGGGACTGTGACATAAATTACAACAGGAAGAGTTTCCCTGGAGAACTGTTCAAGACTTCTATCCGTTAATCCCAGAGTTCTATAATACCACTTTGATCTGGTCGAATCTAATCCAAGGGCTTCTATAGCGCAACAATAAACATCTAGGCGAAGGTGACCACGCTGACTTATCCATCAGACAACTATAGAGCGTCCAAATAGACTACAGTGAATGCCTTAGACAGACATTACGCGACCGAGACTGTCTATATGGATGTCTGCATATGCTTTGCTTTGAATGAAACGGTGGCAATTATCTTAATGACAATTGCTGGCCTAAAGGTCAACTGCAGTCTGTCAACATCAGTCAGTTATTGGAGCCCGTGTGGATCAACCATCTTCAGCAGCCCAGATACTCCAACGGACGATGCGCTGATGCTCTGCAGACACACGGCTAGCTGCGGAGGCAGGTGGCCGGAGAGATGGACCGACAATTGCTCGACAAACAAAGCCTCCTGTTGCTGAAGTCCATTCCTTCATCGGTCCTCCATCCAACGACCGAAGCAGGAAGTCGTCGCCGCCTTAAGAGAAGAAGATGCTGCGACTGAATCAACACCAAGTTCCGCAATTAGACTGAACGCCATCCAGCGCCTGTTGACACTCTATCGAAGGCAGCACTCTGCGACGCACGGCTTCATATATTATATGGGTCAATCAGGAACTGTGTTGCCTGGAACTAGGAGGCGTTATCGTAGTCAACCTTTCTATCTTCAGTCTATATGCTGACGCCAAAGACCTCCATGGAATGACTCGACCACGTCTTCTGACTTTTTTAATCTGAATATTCCGTGGACAAAGACGGCACTCAGCAGGGGCACCTTTCTGTTGCTTGTCCATACAATAGCCGTGCACACAGGGTCCGATTTGCCGGGGGGGTCGG
The DNA here is from genome assembly GCA_963556255.1 of Allolobophora icterica. Taxonomy (NCBI): domain Eukaryota; kingdom Metazoa; phylum Annelida; class Clitellata; order Crassiclitellata; family Lumbricidae; genus Allolobophora; species Allolobophora icterica. Next base: position 5,190,015 of record OY744617.1, on the reverse strand, counting down.
GGGGGGTTGGACCCCCTTGCTTCTTTTTTTGACCCCCCTGCTTCAAGCCTTTGGCCGACCCCCGAGGGGGTCGGCTTGACCCCCTCAAATTCATTACCCTGAGTCCTACACCAAACGACTCCATTATGACCAATCGCAAGCAGTACTGCCTTGTCACCTTTGGGTAATTATTTATTAGCCAGTCGGTGCCCTAATTTTGAAATATCGCGTTAATATTGTTCACGAGTAGCGCTTTAAGCTTGGCATCTTCAGCTGTTGACGGATTAAGTTACTTTTAACTCAAGCTGAGGTCGTCTACTGTGTAGGCAGAGGCAGTGTCAGAGATATTTCGCAGGGCAAGCATACAGCCGACAACAAACGGACCGCAGTTCCTGCACAAGCCAGCCCCTCAGGCCCCTTCATGCCCGGGGTCCTCGCCTTGGGCAGATCGGCTCCAACGCCACGAGCATCCAGTTGCGGGGTAAAGGTCAAGCATACAGTGGCATTCTGTCCAGCGTTCGCTGCCGCTTTTGACCTCGATTGACCTAGACTAGAGTGCACATCTATAGCAGAACACAGCTATATGCTGTCATTTTTGTGACATGAACCGAATTAGAGATCGGCATATGGGCCACTAATCGGCCTAGTGGCTCTCAAAAACGCGTTAAGTAAGGAAAAACATCTCAAAATCAGAAAGTACTTGCAAAGTAGTTTTCCTGTTTTCCTTCAAGCAAAAGCTATTAGTACATCTGCTGTCACCGTGATGGTCAAAATGCAGGCTCATCTGTGCCTATATAAAGTCACTGGTGATGCTGCAGTTGTTGTCGAGCAACAGCCAGTTTAACAACTTTCCCGCTCTGCCGAGTCTGACTCTGTTGTGGAACGGCAGAATATGTTCAAACAAGAACACGTCATCAAAACGTACGTCTCCTACCACTGGATTATGGTGGAACCCCAGAAGCTGTGCACTCTGCTTCAGAGAAGTTTCGGATTGACAATTTTCTGCAGAACTACTCTGTTCAAGGTTTGGTTTTCTATCTAGGCTTGAATCTTGTAGTGATGAAGAAATGCACAACTCAGAGAAAAAACTTGTAGCAATATACGGCGATGACCTCGTTGAAAGCCTTGGCAATGAGCTCATAATATGAAGTGTTCTTATTTTGTCAAAATGTTTAAACACGAGACAGGTAGGGCAGGCCTCAACATAAGTCGGGAGCAGTTCATGTACCAATAGGACTACATGGCAAAGGTGTTGAAAGTTCATTTCCAAATGTGGAAATTATGTTAAGAATGTACTTGGTTCTCGTGGTCACAAACTGTAGTGCTGAATGCTCATTTTCTAAGATGAAGACAATTAAGAACACGCTTCGCGCATGTATGACACATGAGAGACCTAGCCACCCTGCAGCGTTGAGCATAGAGAGTGATATTCTACGTCAACTGAATTTTAATCAGTTTATTGATGACTTTGCCAATGGAAAAGTGTGCAAAGTCCTATTGGGCCTATTCAAATTTAGATCCAACTGTAGGCTAAACTGAGCCAATTAACTGACTCAATCTGTTTTTAGTTTTAATGTCCCGCCTATCACTATTATTTTTTAATGTCTTTCTTTGTCTGTATCAACAATTTCTATTAAAAACTGGATAAGAATCTTAAAGCTTATCCTTTTGTTTTGTACTTGACCCTCTTAATATAATAGAAGACACTTTATTTATAAGTAAAATGATCTTCACAATTTATTTTCATATTTAAAAAAAATAATTAACAATAAGTCACAATTCCCAGGTTGTCATCGAGTACTCTATACATACAAACAAGGCCAACATATGGGGCCTCATCTCGCAACACTTGGAACAGACTTTTAAGATTCTGCTCATTTCGTCTGCAGCTTGCGAGCGTGGCTTTAGCCAGATGAACTTGCAACATAGGCCTACAGTGCGCAACCTGCTGGCTGTTGATGATCATCAGTAACGGGCCATCTCTAACATCTTGGAATGCCAGGATATACGTTATTTCCTGGCTGAAATCTGGGCGCCATGATGCCTTAGATAAGCCAATTGGCAAGGCGACTATTGTGCACAAACAAAAGAAATATGCACAGCTTTTTTATAGTGGCTGTACTAGTGTACTTCGTGCACTGGTTCATTGGGTTTGCTAGTCTTTCCAATGACAGTACTTGGTGCAATGGTTTGATAGCTTTGGTTGTGTACTTGTTATTTCATCTTTCAGTGTAATTTAGTCACGTCTAACGCTTCTGTGTAGGCCTACAATAAAATTTGTTGTTCCTATTAGTATATTTCAGCTAAAACTGCGACTGAAAACTCCTTCTAATTTTGAATATAACATTTTTTCGATGTCATGTTTGCATCGTAGTTGACTTGGTCAATGCAGAATCTTGACATATAATGGAAGTTCATTAACCTCATTTACAAAATAACGAGTAAAAAAATTAATTATGGCTTAATAAATTTTTACTATTTGTATAGATTTCCGACCCCCCTGCTTCTTTTTTGACAAATCGGACCCTGCGTGCACATAATATACTGGAGCTATACCAGGAGCTCGGTTAATCGGTCGGTTTCGGCGCCAGAGGAGAATCAGAGGCGACTGCAGTCAGTCAGTTGATGCAACTTAAGCCTATATATATATACAGCAATTTCTTTCGTGGAAAATACTAAATACATCACAAGTTCACAACATTTATACAGCGCCTGATTGTGTATATCAGAAGCTTTCCTAACAATCCACCGTCTGTCCACTGCTCTCAACCTAAACTCATTGGTTCCTAGTGTACAGAGGTTCTTGTCTCAACCGACAGTAACAGCTCCACTGATCTTCCTCCCTCATCCTCTGCAGATAACTGCGTGGATCTTCGTTTCCTACGGTATCTCTGGACCAACTCTCTGCCCTGCAAACATAGCCACGGGCATTAAATAAAACCAATATGGGCTCTATATGGGTCCATATGGGAATACTATGGGTCCTACATGGACTCCCATGCGAGCGTGCTGACGGGAGTGATTTGATTCGTCCGTAAAGAAACATCTTGTGCGCTTAGCTTATACATGACGTTGATTTTGTAGCGCCTTAACATATTTGGTTTGCGACTTGACAGTAACGATTTGACGGTATCAATTCTGCGATAACGATTTGACGGTAACAATTGCCTCAACATTGATGTACGTAAAAGAAAGAATATTTGACGAAATTCTAAATAAATATAACATTTAAGTAAGTTAAGCTACTTTGCTCAATATATAAACATTTATCAAACGAATTCTATCCCTTTAAATGTGTAAGAGACATTAGCAGAATAAAATATGTCGGAATCTAATCTGAGACAGAGAGGTTCTTAGAAAGGGTTCTTTTCTCAGGTGGCATCTGCAATACAGACAGACAGACAGACAGACAGACAGACAGACAGACAGACAGACAGACAGACAGACGCAGACAGACAGACACATACAGAAGACCGACACAGACAGACACATAAAAACAGACAGACATAGACAGACAGACAGAGACAGACACATGCAGAAGACAGCCACAGGCAGACAGACAGGCAGGCAGGCAGACAAACAGACACAGACAGACACATACAGAAGACAGCCACAGGCAGACAGATATAGACATGCAGGCAGGCAGGCAGACAGACAGACACAGACAGACACATACAGAAGACAGCCACAGGCAGACAGATATAGACATGCAGGCAGGCAGGCAGACAGACAGACACAGACAGACACATACAGAAGACAGCCACAGGCAGACAGATATAGACATGCAGGCAGGCAGACAGACAGACAGAATAGTCGTCAACCGTTTTAAAAATACTATGGAGGCAGACAGACACAAAGACACCCGAAGACACACGCAGGCAAAGACAAACAGACAAAGACAGACAAAGACACACAGACACAGAGACACATACAGACATGTTTCATATAATAGCGGAAAGATCTGTATAGACCGACCGATTTTGCTGTCTTCGTTATTATTCGTTTCCGTCCGTGAATCTTCGTGTCCGCCTCCTCCACCAGAGACGTCATGAGTGGGACTGATGTAGTCGTAGTTGCCTGCGTTGATCCTGCGTTCGAGGGCCTCGTGGTCTGCCCTGCAGAGCAGTCCGTCCTCTCGAAGGGCGAACTCATCACCAGGGACCAACTGACGACCACAGGCAACACAGCTGAAGCAGTCCATGTGGTAGATGTTGTTCTTCGCTCGCATCACAAGATCGTTCTTCGCGAAACGGGACCCGCACTTGGCACACTTCGTCCCAAACAGCCTGGCAAAATGAAAAAGTCGCTAGATAAATACTCTCCTGCGACCATGCCCACGTCAAGCCCACACAGGACCCGCATTGCATGTGGAGCATGCATAGAGCCCCTGTGGGCCCAACTTATAATGCCCACGGCAGTGTTGAAAGTCCGCCACTGCCCGTACATTGGTAGTGCCAGTTCGAAGACTCGATAAAGGAGGAGGGCAACGTTAATCATGTTTGTTCTATGATGCAGTGCCATTAAACAGTCACTAACTCACCAACCTTGCACGGCCGCAAATGGGGCACGGTATCTGATTGGATAGCGCGTTCGCCTTGTAACGTGAAGAGTGCGGGTGCAGGCCTCCTGTATATATATATATACTAGGGACCTCGAGCAAGTCCTTCACTCACAACTGCTTCGCTTCTCAGTTTCTGATTTACCCTTGCACGTGTAATAATAATAATAATAATAATAATAATAATAATAATAATAATAATAATAATAATAATAATAATAATAATAATAATATGTCAGAGGACCAGATCTTCGTCAAACTGGATTTCACCAATGCGTTCAACACCATGCGCAGAGATGTCATGCTTCAGGCTGTCCATGACGTCATTCCGGAGCTTTATGCCTTCATTCACCAGGCATACTCGGAGTCTCAGCTGCAGGTTGGCTCTTTCGTGGTGCGCTCGCGGCTGGGGCCGCAGCAAGGGGACCCGCTGGGGCCCCTGCTGTTCTGCCTACCTCTGCAGTCGGCGCTACGTTCGATGGGCTCCGACATCAGACTCGGCTACTTGGACGACATCTCGCTGGGCGGAGAAAGGGAGGTGGTCCGATGGGACCTGGCACTGGTGGCGGATTTGGCAGACTCAATGGGAATCTATCTGAACAGACAGAAATGCGAGGTCTTCGCAACAACTGACTTAAAAGAGGCGGAGCTTGAGGGTTTCAGACGTGTGCCCCTCGGGTCGCTCCTCCTCCTGGGGGCCCCGCTGTTCAAGGGAGAGGCACTGGATGAAGCTCTCCTCGGACACTGTTGCGCACTTGAGCGAGCGGTTGAGGACCTGGCCTCTCTCGGGACCCAGGCGGCTCTGATCCTGCTGCGGGCCTGCTTCGGGGCGACAAAACAGACTTATTTGCTGAGAACGGCCCTGTGAACTGAGTTTTGTGTACAGTCTTGCAGTGCGAGATATTGGCGTATATATTTAGTGCGCTTACTTTAGTTTCACGTGTATATGTATATATGATAGATGTATAACGTTTAGTCTTAGTGACACGCGCGGCCGGCCGATATCGGCAGCGGCGCGCTATATGTATATTATTAGATTTCGCTTATGCGCACAGAAGACAGGTGTGTCAAGAGGCGCGAAGAATTATGCTGACTAGAGAAGTTTGAATTCGAGTGTGTTCGCTGTAGTAGTGTGGCTGACTAGTTGAGTTGTAATCGAATTGAGTTCTGTCTGTTTGTTTCTTATTAAACTGAAAAGATATTAAACTGTGTTGCTGATTAATTCAGGTTATACTTATACGTAGAATTAGTGTTCAAAAGGTGAACGTTAAATAGACGTTAAGTACGAAGAGAACAAGGATTTAATCAGAAGGATTGTCAACGGAAGGATTGGGTTGACATTTATTGGTGGCAGCGGTGGGATAATTACTCACGGTGGATATAAACTCACGGTGGATTAAAATTCACGTTATCACCTCCTTCGGCGGATAGAAGAATCTACGACGGTGATAAAAGAATTTACAACGGTGTTAGAAGAATCTACGACGGTGTTAGAAGAATCTACGCGTTGTGCTGTGTGACGAATTTACGATATCAACGACGGTGGAACACGAGAAACGGTATAAAAATTTCGTTGTTTTCCACGAACAAATATAAAAGAAATCCCGTTTGTTTATCGATTCACACAACAAGAAAAACCGTGACTTCTTTAAAAAGAGAAATCACCAAAGTAAACAAGTAAGATGGAGAAACTAAGTGCTGAAAGACAAGCAGATATTAAGAAGATGTCTACGGAAAGGCTGAAACAGCGTTTGTTGAAAGCCGGTTTTAAAGAAGAACAATTAGAAGGTATGTCACGTGGTGACATGATGCAGGAACTCGCCGATGTGTGGGTTAAAGAAGAAGTCGAAGAAGAAGGTGCCGTTGGCGGTGCCGTAGAAAAGGCTATTGAAAAACCTCCTGCGCCTATGTCTATGGAGATGTTGATGCAGTGGATGATGATGACGAGACAAGAAGAGAAAGATAGGGAGGAGAAACGGAGACAAGAAGAGAAAGAGATAAGACAGGAAGAATTGCGTCGTCAGAGAGAGAAAGAAGAGAAAGCAGAACGTCTGCAGAGAGAGAAAGAAGAGAAAGCGGAACTTGCAAGGCAAGAAGAATTGCGCTTGCAGAGGGAGAAAGAAGAGAAAGCGGAACTTGCAAGGCAAGAAGAATTGCGCCTGCAGAGAGAGAGAGAAGATAAAGCAGAACAAGTGCGCAAGGCAGAACTGGAATTGCAAAAGCATCAGTTTGAGATTCAATTAGAACAGTTGAAACGAGATAGAGAAGATGCTGAAAGAAGAAGACTGGAGCAGATGATTGAATTTGAAAGAGCTAGAAAAAGTGATGAAGAGGTTCGTCAGCAACAGATTGAAGCAAAGAGAATGCGTGAAGAAGAAAAAGAAAAAGCGCGAACGTTAGAGTTGGAACGTGCAGAACAGATCAGACAAGAAGAACTCAAATTTCAGAAAGAAAGTTTGGAAAAGGCAGAGGCAGAAAGACAGGAACGTCTGAAACTGGAGAAATCAAAATTGACATTGAAAGAAACGCAAATGAGAGAAGAACGGGAAGCTGAAAGAAGGAAACAGCAAGAAAGTGAAACTTTGGTGTCAAAAATTAAGAAAATAGGTGATGCAATGAAGCATGTATTGCCTCAAATGCCAACTGATATGATGGAGGTGCCATTATATTTTGAAACAGTCGAGAACGCGTTTCGTAGTTTTGCTGTGGAGAAGCCGTTTTGGGTTAAATTATTACTACCATTGATGACGCCGAAAGCTCGAACTGTTCTGAATAGATTGTCATTCGATGATCTAGACAATTACGATAAAGTCAAGCAGCACTTATTAAAAGAATTTAAATTGACTTCGAGAGAATACAGAGCCAGATTTGTGGATGCTAAGAAGACGACAGAAGAGACTTATACGATGTTTACAGCAAGACTGAAGAACTTGCTAAACTATTACGTGAGAAGTCGAAACGTGAACAGAGAGTATGATACGCTCTTTGGTTTGCTGGTAGCGGATAAGCTAAAAGAATGTTTACCGCCAGGTCCACTACAGTTTGTATTGTCGAAGGAAGGAACTGACTGTCTTCAAGCTAGTGCAGTGGCAGACCTAGCAGACATTCATGTAAACAATCGAATTGGGTTTGCATTTCCAAATATAAACAGTTATCCTTCTCAACGTTCCGTAAACCAAAGCCAGAGTGGAAAGTGGAAAAGTAATCCAGGAACAGGGAATCAGTTCAAAGGTAAAGAAGTCAAGGCTAATGTCCCTGTACCCAATGAGACCAGAGAAGTGGCGTTTGGTCGTCAGGGATTTAACAAATCGTCAGCGCCGTTTGCCAAGAGGGAAGGCAACACATCGTTTACGCAGTATAAGAGATATGAAGGCAATGAACAACGAGGTATGGTGGTGAAGCGTTGTCACAACTGTGGTTCAGACAAACATTTGGTTAAATTTTGTCCAGTTCCAGTGGCAGCAGCTAGTTCTAGCAGAAATCAAGAACACACAAGGGTGAATTTGATTCAAGTGGTTAGTGATACAGATAATCAAACCGCGAGTCAAGAAAACCAAGAGACTGAAGTAAAGTCAGTAATGAAATGTGGTATTCAAAAAGAAATTCTATTGGATGCTGAAATTCAGAGAGAAGTCATAGGAAAAGATGACAGTCGAATATTGAAGAAATCGTTCTTGCAATATGTCGAGGTTGAAATTCGTGCAGTAGACGGTAAAGAGCCAGTGAAAGTCAAAGCACTGAGCGACTCGGGAGCAGAAATTCCGGTGATTAGTGAAGAATTACTGGAAGGCATGAAGGTGGAACAAATTGGAAAAGTGAATTTGCAATGTGTGGCAGGAGATGCCATTCCTGCGAAGTTAATGAAAGTCGATGTTAGACTGTGTGGTAGTGACGTGGAAGAAGAGGGATTTTCGCGTAAAATCCAGTGTTCACTTACACCTTATGTCACCTTGATGTGTGCTAGTATTGCAAAGATGGGCAGTACAGAAAGATTCTTGTTGCATCCAGAGATAATTGCCGAATTAAAAGCCGTACCACAGATGAAAGTTAAAACGATACAAGGAGATGTGAGTGTACGAGCAAATGTAATGACGAGAGCGCAGAGTCGGAAACAGGAAATGGTAGATGTTGATGAGAAGAGTGAAACTGAAAGTTCAAGTGATGAGGAAAACGAAAGTAATGAGCAACGAAGCTTATCGCGAGATGGTGTAATAGCAGAGATGAACGAGCAAGAGATGGTTGCATGCGAGAATGGCACATTAAATGAAACTGAAGAAGACAATGAATGTGATGTGGGGATAGGAGACTTGTATAGAGATGAAGAGATGGATGAAGAACAAAAGGTGCAGATTGCCGATTCGAAGAAGTTCGAAGAGCAACAGAGAAAGGATGAATCGTTGAAGCCGTGGTGGAAGTTAGCACAAGAGAAAGAATCTGAATTCTGTGTGATCAACGGTTTATTGCATAAGAAATATCAGATATTAGACCAGACGATATATCAACTAGTGTTACCAAAAGAGAGACGAATTAAAGTGATGGAGTTGGCGCATGAATCGGTATTTGGAGGACATCTAGGAGAAGAGAAAACAAGAGAACGAATAAAGTTGTCTTTTGTATGGCCAAAGATGAGAAGAGACATTGTGAAATTTTGTAAGTCTTGCGAGAAGTGTCAACTAAAGGCAAGGAGTTTGGTGATGGATAGAGTGCCCATCACTCCAGTCTCAAGAGAAGAGGTCGCCTTCAGGAGAATGACAATGGACCTAATAGACAACCCGAGGAAATGGCACAAGATAATTCCTTTTCACGAAAAGCATTTGAAAGAACTCAAAGAAACTACGGAGAAAGCATTATTGTTTGCAGAATCTTACTCTCAAGAAAAGCAGTTACAATACCCAAATCAGTATAACAAGAGAGCAAGGCACAAAGGAATTTGCAGCATACCGAATTCCTTTGATTTATCGATCAGAAGTGGAACGTCAGATCAAAGAAATGTTAAAAACAAACATCATCAAACCATCATCGAGCAGAATGGCAAGCCCTTTGGTTATTGTTAAAAAGAAAGACGGATCTTTAAGACTTGCCTGTGACTACAGATACATTAACTCATTCACAGTGGATTGTAAATATCCGATGCCGATTGTCAGAGACGTTTTAAACAAAGTTGGAAAGTCTAATGTGATTTCTATGTTGGACTGTCGAAGTGCTTATTGGACTTGTCCTGTAAAACAATCTGATCAATGGAAGACAGCTTTTGTAACACATAATGGACTGTATGAATTTACTCGTGTTCCTTTTGGAATGATAAATTCAGGCCGAACTTTTGTTAAGGCGATAAATTTAGTTTTACAGCCTATAAGTGACTTTGCAGAACCGTATGTTGATGACATTGCTGTGCATTCTGACAGTTGGAAAGTTCACTTGCAGCATCTAGATGCATTTTTGATGCAAATGAGATTGCATAACGTTACTTTGAATTTGAAAAAATGCATATTTGGTAAGAGTGAGGTAAGGTTTATCGGTCATGTGGTTGGGTCTGGTAAGATAAAGATGAATCCAGACAGAATTGAAAGTTTGAGTAATTTGAAGATCCCAGAAACTAAGAAGCAAGTTAAGCAACTGCTTGGGTTTTTTAATTATTACAGACAGTTTATTAAGGACTTTGCACAGATTGCGAAACCTTTATCTGATTTAACTAGTAAACGTGTTTCTGATAAGATTGATTGGACTGTTGAACATCAGCAAGCATTTGATTTACTTAAAGAGGCTGTGCGATCCAAAGTAGTGTTATATGTTTTTGAAGTGGGAAAACCATTCAATTTGTACTGCGATAGTAGTGACTTTGCAGTCGGTGCTGTTTTAACACAGATGGACGACAAGGGAATAGAACGCCCTGTGTCATTTATCAGTCAGAAGTTAACTGATACCCAGAAGAGATGGGCTACTGTGGAAAAGGAAGCCTATGCTATTGTTTGGGCTTTAAACAAGTTAAAAGAAATTATAATTGGATCGAAAATTTTCATTTTTACTGATCACAATCCTCTTACATATTTGACTGAGTCAATGTCTAAGTCTGCTAAACTTGTGCGTTGGGCGTTAGCCTTACAAACTTTTGATGTTGAGGTGAAGTACAAGAAGGGCAGATTGAATATTATTGCTGATTGTTTGTCAAGGTTATAAGTAATCGTAAGACTGTTTATTAATTATTTAGATATATATATATATGTTTCATGTATTTTGGTAATTTCGCAAATTTTGAAATTTAATTTGCTCAATTCCAGAAAAAGGAAGGAGGTAATGTGAACTGAGTTTTGTGTACAGTCTTGCAGTGCGAGATATTGGCGTATATATTTAGTGCGCTTACTTTAGTTTCACGTGTATATGTATATATGATAGATGTATAACGTTTAGTCTTAGTGACACGCGCGGCCGGCCGATATCGGCAGCGGCGCGCTATATGTATATTATTAGATTTCGCTTATGCGCACAGAAGACAGGTGTGTCAAGAGGCGCGAAGAATTATGCTGACTAGAGAAGTTTGAATTCGAGTGTGTTCGCTGTAGTAGTGTGGCTGACTAGTTGAGTTGTAATCGAATTGAGTTCTGTCTGTTTGTTTCTTATTAAACTGAAAAGATATTAAACTGTGTTGCTGATTAATTCAGGTTATACTTATACGTAGAATTAGTGTTCAAAAGGTGAACGTTAAATAGACGTTAAGTACGAAGAGAACAAGGATTTAATCAGAAGGATTGTCAACGGAAGGATTGGGTTGACAGGCCCCTTGCTTTGGCCACCCTTTGATGGAGAGATTTGATGAGATGCAGCGCAGTGGGCTTGAAAGGATACTCAACATCAAGCTCAGCGACATACAATGGATTCAGGCATCCCTCCCGATCAGAGACGGTGGGCTCGGAGTGAGACGGGCCTCGATGCTGGCATCTTCCGCCTATTTGGCATCAGCTGCATCGACCAGGTCACTCGTGGGCGCCATCCTAGGATCGGAGGAATGGGGTGATGCTTACCTCGACGAGCTCATAGAAGTCCGGAAGAATACTCTGCCGGGAGACATGGCCTCGACCCTGAACAAACAGAAAACATGGGATAGGCCATTGATCGAGGCAGATAGAGCCGCGGTCTGGACTGCCTGCGACGACCTGGTGGGCAGGGCCAGGCTTGGTGCGGTGACGTCTCCTCGCGCGGGCGACTGGCTCCTGACGATACCCGTGGTAGCTTGCGGCCTGGGGCTGAGTGATGAGGCCGTTCGGGTGGCCACAGGGCTGCGCCTCGGTTTAGATCTTTGCGCCCCGCACCAGTGTCACTGTGGACAGTTGGCCGACCCGAGAGGACATCATGGGCTGGTCTGCAAGCGGTCCTCTGGCAGGGCGGCACGCCACTTTGCGATCAAGGACCTGGTGTGGAGAGCCCTCATTGGGGCGGACATCCCCAGCTCTAAGGAGCCACCTGGCCTCATCAGGACTGATGGCAAAAGACCAGACGGGGCAACAGTGATCCCCTGGGCTAGAGGAAAATACATCGCCTGGGATGCTACCACTATACATACTTGCGCGGCCTCCTACACGCATCTGACATCTTCGATGCCCGGAGGGGCGGCCGAACACGCTGCAGACAGAAAGCGTCTAAAATCAGTCTTGTTGTCAAGACCTTAAACCTCAAGACCAAGACCAAGACCAAGACCTTGAACCTCAAGACCAAGACCAAGACCAAGACCTTGAACCTCGAGGCCAAGACCAAGACCAAGACTTTGAACCTCGAGACCAAGACCAAGACCAAGACCTTGAACCTCAAGACCAAGACCAAGACCAAGACCAAGACCCAAAAAATCGAAAACAGGTCAAGACTTCTAAAAATTGTAAAGTCGGAATGTTCGCTATTTTAATGAAAACATGAGTCTTTTATTTTATTCAAGCAAGTTAACTTTAAATGCAAACTGCAGAGAAATGCGAATTTGTATTCAAAAGTCCTTCATGCAAACTCATACCAAATGCCTTTTGTATTTTATAAAACCCAATTCGCTCAGAATTTTCTGACCAAGACGTGCCTGGTGGGCCTAATAAAAATGCCGCCATGTGAAAAAATACGTTCTACAGGTGCCGAAGTCGCTGACACACAGAGTAGCTTTTCAAGCACTGGATGTAAATGTACAGATAGTGAGACCTTTTGAAATCTTCCCATGGTTTATCATACCGTCAGATACAGAATAACTGTTGCTGCTGCCAATGGGTTTTCCAGACCAACATGACTTGATATAGATATTGGTCGTATGATGCAAGCAGGCTTGCAGAATTCTTGAGTTCTGTTAAATGACTGTTCATATTAACACTAACAGCCGGTCTTGGTCTTGGTCTTGCGAGACCAAGACCAAGACTTTGAACCTCGAGACCAAGACCAAGACCAAGACCAAGACCTTGAACCTCAAGACCAAGACCAAGACCAAGACCAAGACCTTGAACCTCAAGACCAAGACCAAGACCAAGACTTTTAAAAACGAACTCGAGTGCACTCGAGACCAAGACCTTGGTCTCGAGGACAACAAGACTGTCTAAAATACGAGTCTCTCCCAACTACACACGAGTTCGTACCGGTCGCGATTGAAACACTGGGTCCCATAAACCGCGCAGGACGCGAGTTTCTAACTGAGCTGGGACGCCGCTGGACTGTTATTTCCGGCGACCCAAGGGAGACAGCATACCTCTTCCAACGAATATCAGTCTGCACTCAGCGCTTTAACGCCGTAGCTTTCAGAGGCACTTTCACACCACACACCGGGGATGACAACCATGAGCTCCAAGCTTAACTAGTCTATTAGTAGACAGTCTCTTAGGGCCTGAGGGATCTTAAACACCTCGGGCAAAAAAAAATAATAATAATATGTTGTGCCTGAATTGGAGGAGACGTAACCGTTCCAGATGCCTACTTTTCTGTCACCAGACAATTTTTTTATCACATAAGGGATCATAATTATCTACCTCTGGTAAAAATAATAGTAATATAGTAGTAATATACTGTAATAGTAATAGTAATAATAGTAATAGTAGCAGTAATAGTAGTAATTGTAATAACAATAATAGTAGTAGTAATACCGGATGTAGTCTTCTTTGCAGTATGTCTTTCCTTCTCGAACGAAGCAGGTGCAGTTTTCATCGAGTGACTGTTGACAGTCTGAGCACTTGAGACAAGACGCATGCCATTCAAGGTCAGGTGCCACTCGCAGAACATACTGGTCTGTTATCTCACCTCCACATCCAACGCACACGTGCTTCCCTGGTTTACAATCGCATAAACACACACCAACTGATCATTCTGATTGTAATTCTGAATTTATATAGCACCACTTGAAGACAGAGACTCAACAGAGGTTCTTCCGACCTAACACAATGAAACCACGATCGAACAGAATGGTCTTCGAGCGGTTGTGGAAAAAGGCAAAGAGAGAATTTTGCTATTGTAAGTGATCATATAATCGTGTTACGCCTCTTCCAGAAAACGGTGTTAACACAAGACCACGACTAGTTAGAATGGTCATTAACCGTTTGCAATATAGAGGTATAGAAACGAGAAGAAGCTCACGTCGATTATATTGCATGGAAGCCAGTTCCAGAATAGGAGAGGTATACTTTCGTCATTGTACTGGGTGGATGTTCCCTCTCGATCCTATGCAGTGACATGTATACCCTATATGCTGTGCCGTAGAAGGACTGTTGGTACAGAAAATAACAGTATGTGAGTCTGTGAGTGGGAAGAAGTTCTTCAAATGAATAGAGAAATAAACAATTGAAAAGCATATTCCAATGAAACAGTGACAATTAACTTTCAGTCTTTATAATTTTCCCATTGCCTTAATATATTGTATAGCCTATATCTAGGCTATACAATCTCACAGAGAGCATACACCAAACCGAAACCTTTACACGTTTGCTTTCAGTTTCAGTTTCAGTTTCAGTTTTCACTTGAAAATTGGTTTACTGTTGTTCTTAAAGCCTTAGGCTGAGCCAGTGATTCATGTTGCTCGTGGACATACTATACTATAGCGACGGAAACACTTTCGTCCATCAACTGCATGTAATAAGATCTTCCGAAAGAGTATTGAATGTGCGAACATATCTGTCTGAACAACATCAGAGTTAACGACCATACATGCAGAATGTAATATAGATACACACAGACACACACGCACACACACATAACACATGCAAAGATACACGCATACACACACATTTCCAGGACAGATCAACACACACATACCTATACAAACACACACACACGTAGTTCTCTTTTATATTCCATTTTCAACAGGCATTTACTTTAAATGTAAAAGGCTCCTTTCTTCCTCTTTTCATGTTTTCTGTTGTCTCTCTCTTTCTTTCTTTCTGCCGTCTTTCTGCCTGCCTTTGTCCTTCTTTGTGACTGTCTGTACGTCCGTCTGTGTGTCTGACTTTCTCCTTCTTTCCGTCACCTTCTGTTTGTCTCCGTCTGTCCGATTTTATGTTTCTTTGTTGCCACATTCTGACTGTTTGTTTCTCTATGTCACGGTCTGGTTGTCTGTTCTATCTCTGTCTCTGTCTCTCTGTCTCTCTCTGTCTCTGTCTCTCTATCTCTGTCTCTCTCTTCATCTATCCTTCTCCGTCTTCCTCATTCGCCGACTTTCTCTTTGTGTCTTTTCTCTTTTTGTGTTTCTCTCCTTCTCTCTCTCTCTCTCTCTCTCTCTCTCTCTCTCTCTCTCTCTCTCTCTCTCTCTCTCTCTCTCTCTCTCTCTCTCTCTCTCTCTCTCGCTCGCTCTCTCTCTCTCTCGCTCTCTCTCTCGCTCTCTCCCTCTCTCTTCTCTCTGTCTCTGTCTCTCTTCTCTCTCGCTCTCTCTCGCTCTCTCTCTTCTCCCTCCCTCTCTCCCTCCCTCCCTCTCTTCTCTCACTCACTCTCTCTCTCACTCTCTCTGTACATGCGTAAACGTCGCCACCGATTTCCCAAGCAATTAATAATCGTTAAATTCGGCGCCGTCCGTTAGAAGTCGCTGGAGCACTGTGTTTATACAACACAGACCATGCATCGAAGGAGGCATCTCTATAGAAGGACACAGGCAGAAGGACACAGGCAGAAGGACACACACAGATGGACACAGACAGAAGGAAGGCCTGCGCTTGGAGGGGCGGTTGATTCCGCTTCCTGCTTGAATATCTCCAGGACAGATAAACCGAAAACTTCCCCGCAATGAATCAATATTTATGCGATTTCTAGTCCATGGGAATCGGAGGAAAGGGAAAGACAGAGACAGACAGACTTAGAGATACACAGTGCCATATCGTCGTCTCCATTCTTATAGCTCTCCTTCGTTCCTTCTTTCTTCCTTCCTTCATTTATTCATGCTATCTCTCACTGCTTAATTCTTTCTGCTTTGTTTTCATCCTTTTAGTTATCCATCCATGCATCCATCCATTCATCCATCCAAACCCACTAGTCCCACCAACCAAACCCCCACCCGAGCCCCCACCCACCAATCGATCCATCGTTTCTTCCAAGAGCAGATGCTAGTGTGACCACTATACAGTATACACACATATATGACATGTGTATAGTGGTGCATATACAGAGACAGAGAGAGAGCCACAGAGCGAGAAAAAGAGACAAAGAGAGAGAGATCGCTGGTCCTTCGTTGTGACTTCCTCCTCCTCCTCCTCCTCCTCCTCCTCCTCCTCCTGCTCCTGCTCCTGCTCCTGCTCCTCCTCCTGCTCCTCCTGCTCCTCCTCCTCCTCCTCCTCCTCCTCCTCCTCCTTCTCCCTGTCTATCCGTCACCGTTCAGTTCAATCATCTCGTTGGTTGGGTCGACGGTCGAGCCCAGGCGGTCACGCGTGCCATGTCCCTTGACCGGTCGACCCCTTGTCCTTCTGCCTGGCCTCATCCGTGGCCTCCTGGGTCCACAGGGGCCGGCCCCGTGGAGGGCGACAATGTGTCCAATTGATGGGACGGTCTCATCTGACACTTAATCAGGTCTAATGGAGGAGAGGAACCGCGCAGGGGGCAGACGGAGCAGAGGACTCGAAGACAGTGCACTCGTGTGGAATATAGCCCTGTAATAACTTTATATCTGGTTCTGTCTCTGTCCCCATATGTAGACCATATCTCTCTCTGTCTGTCTCTGTCTGTCTCTCTTTCTGTCTGTCTGTCTGTCTGTCTCTCTCTATTTTCTCTGGCTCTCTCTACCTTTCTCTCTCTTTCTCTTTGTCTCTCTGTCTCTCTCTGCCTCTCCTAGAGTT
Source organism: Allolobophora icterica (assembly GCA_963556255.1). Lineage (NCBI taxonomy): Eukaryota > Metazoa > Annelida > Clitellata > Crassiclitellata > Lumbricidae > Allolobophora > Allolobophora icterica. Next base: position 5,173,215 of record OY744617.1, on the reverse strand, counting down.
TTCGCACTAGCCTCTGCCTCTGGACATCACCGTTGAGAGCGTGGTCATTGCGGCTGACCCGAATGGGGCAGACAATCCGCCCTTTCGTAACCCCTCCCCAAAGCACTCGACACGCGAATTCGTCAGCCAAGCCCACTTCTGAAGAACGCGTCGCACGTTCCACTTGATTGCCACCGCGGATGAACCGGAGCGGAACGAGACCAAGGCACCGTGACCCGACGAGGTCAGAAGGTCAGGATCCCATGTCCTCGACCCCAATCCAACCCCGGTGACACAGAGGCCGGTCACTCCATCTGGAGCTCTCCACCTCACCATGTTCTCGACTCTCCCTGTGTCCCGTCTAAATTGATAACTGGCCTCTATATACATGGCTCTTTATGGTTCCCTGGCTTTAATGTGCCACTTATGAACTCTGTGTGGCTGGCCTTATCAAATCACACCTGCACTATAAATTAAATAGGCCTACAGAGGCCAAATCGCCACCAACTGACCCCTGGCCACGATTTGCATGATAAGAAAACTTTGTCAACTTCTGTATAGCGAAGATATATATACTGAACACCTTCCCCACTGAACTCCGGCGCTTGTTAATGGAAAAGCCGTTGCATTGTAATCGTAAGACTAAGAAAACATTTGCATAGCGCCCCTGAGGAGCTTATGAGGCGCTCTGTTCCTCAGTGGCCGCGATCTTGTCTGAGAGGTGGGGGGACAAAGTCGGGCATGGTTGGTCGATGACCTTTTTTCATGAATTCATGTCCCCCCCCAAATTCTTTACTTTTTAGGAATTCATCTCCACGAAAACTTGATGACTTTTCTACGAACTCATCTCCAAAAAAAGTTGATGACCTTTTTTTTCTCATTCGCCTCTTTTTACTACTTTTTCCTGGTCTCCCAACGACAATCTCACATAACCCTTTTTAAAATCAGGAATTCGTCTACAAAATTGATTACCTTTTCTTACAAATACATCCCCCCAAAATTTCATTTGAAGACTTTTCCGAATTTCTTCTTCTTTCTCAGAATTTTCGAGGGGGACACTTCTGCTCAAAAATAGAGTTTTTACCTCATCTGGCCAAAAACGCAGCGAAAACCCTCACGCGCAATTACATTTCTCCGCCTTTTTTGCTGTTTCTTCAGGGTGAGAATTGTCGGGGGGTTGGGGGGGGGGTTCAACCCCCTAGTCTTTCTTAGGATCCCATAGTAAAGTCTTCATTGCACACCCAAACTCCACGTGAATCAAGGTCTAACCCCCCAGTCTTTTTTCTACAATTCGCATACTGTGTTTCTTCTAAATTGGGGGGGACAAATGTATGGCGTGTCCCCCCACTCTTAAAGGTGGGGGGGACATGTCCCCTCGTCCCCCCATGATCGCCGCCCATGCTGTTCGTGCACACGCACACAAACAAACAAACGAACACATATCCAGCCAACCACAAATCGTTACACACGAAGCTTCAATGGTCAATGCACAACTGTATTATCCACACACACACACACACACACACACACACACACACACACACACACACACACACACACACACACACACACACACACACACACACACACACACACACACACACACACACACACACACACACACACACACACACACACACACACACACACACACACACACACACACACACACACACACACACACACACACACACACACACACACACACACACACACACACACACACACACACACACACACACACACACACACACACACACACACACACACACACACACACACACACACACACACACACACACACACACACACACACACACACACACACACACACACACACACACACACACACACACACACACACACACACACACACACACACACACACACACACACACACACACACACACACACACACACACACACACACACACACACACACACACACACACACACACGCACGCACACACATCCACACACACACACACACGCACACACACGCACACACACACACACACACACACACGCACACACATCCACACACACACACACACACACACACACACGCACACACACACACATACACGCACACACGCACGCACGCACGCACACACACACATATACATATATATGATTACATATATATATACATATATATGATTACATATATATATATATATGTATATGAGGTAAGCTGAGGTAAGGTAGGCTATACGGTAAGGAAAGATGAGGTCAAGTGTATAAGATGAGGTTCCTCTTCGAGAAAAATGTAAAATATTAATAATTTTACTTCTTGTTTTATTAATTGCAGTTATTGCGTGCATGCACCAAGTCAATAAATCTGAGGCGCGAGAGACAATTAAGTGCGTGCAAACAATTGTCCAGAATCGTAAACAACACGGAGTCCACTCAATAGCCTCGGACCTGCAATCGTCAGCTCATAGACCCAATGCACCACCGAATAGATCACCGTTCCATCCAGGATGGGAAGAGAGCATATATAATGCATATATATGCTACCGTGAGAGCCAAAGTCTACGACTACCATACAGACATGTATGGTAGTCGTACTACACGTCTATAACCTTAAAGCCTATAACGTATGTTTATAAAATCATAGCGCTATACAACTCCTCCCAAAGAAGAACAGATACTAGACACACAATCAAACACAAACACATACACAAACACACACACACATACACAGAGACACACACATGTTTGTGTAGCATAATGTTTGTGTGTGAGTGTGTGTGTATAGTGATTTATTGCAAGACAGTTGGTTTAAGACGTGTTTGTCGTGTATATATATACACGACAATAGGACAGCCGTGGATGGTTTTGGCTGGAGAGAGTGTGTTGATAGGGAGACAGCGCCTTGCGACAAACAAGGAAACAAGGTTATCTTTAGATACTATAGATACTTTAGATAAACGTTCATATCAGGGTATAAGTGTATACAGGGTATCGAATTAAAACGGAGGAGTGGAGGAGGAGGACGAGAAAGAGAATGAGAAGAAGAAAGAGAAGGAAAAACGAAGGAAGAAAATAAGAAATGGGAGAAGGAGAACAAGGAGAAGGGTAGAGGAAGAATAAGAAGGAGGAGAAAGATAAGAAGAGCAGCCCCTCAAGGTAACCTTGAAAAGCTGCTATATGCGGAGTTAGCAACTTCATTTTCTTAGCCTCGGCATATCAGAGCGGATGGCCAATCCTCTCCGTCGCTGTCTTATGAATTTCATTCCTTAATTGAGATTATCTAAAAGAGCCTCTTTGTCTCATCCATTCCTGACACTGCAGACCTATTCGTTCTGCCGGGGTTGGAGGGGGGGGCGGCCGACGTTTTTGTCAGACCTTCCACTGTAGAAGCTTTGATCTTGTTGGCTTTCCGCAAGCATTTGAAGACCATTCTGTTTCGATCACGTAGTCTTGTATTGTCAGGTCTGTAGCACCCTGTATAGGGAGTGTCTGTTGAAGCGGCGCTCCATAAATTTGTTATTATAATTAACCAATGTGATCCAGTGATCTTCAGAAGCTTCGTCAAACTTAAGTTGCTAAGGCTATCGGTGTACATGCTTTCAGCTCAGCTTCAACCACTGTCTTGAGTAAAATACCTTTACAGGCTTTACGTATGAGGTCAGCGCCTATAATCTCAAGGAAACTTAAAACTTTCTATTTCACGAATCCATGGGCTTCCTCCCTCCGCTGTCCATTATCTTCTCCTCCCTTAGCCACTGACCGTGCCTCTTATTCAGGTCTTGACATCTGGTACGTAAATCTCATTCATTGATTCATTCATTTATGTATTCATGTATTCATTCGTTCATTCGTTCATTAATGATTTTGAGAGTATGCATAGCATGACTCCATGGTATATATACTCACTTGAAAGAGGAGAGTCCATTTCCATTGGTTTAAAACTCAATCCAGTTGCACAGTGTCGAGTTCTAACCCTCGCTTCCTTTCCAGATCCCTTCACAAAATCACTCCAACGTTGCTATCACGTTTCCCTTTCGCAAGCAGACGTATTTCATATCCGACTTTGGCGCTGATTTTACCCAGAGCAACATCAATTACGTGCGATTCAGACTAGCGCAACATCAATGAGGCGTTGTCTGCATTGTCAGCGACGAGTTAGGAACAACAATCCGTCCAGTTTCTGTATCAATTAGAGCGTTGTCGGTCGATATCATAGATCGCAGATCTTCTCCTTCTTCGCCTTCTCCTCTCTTGCTCTCTTTCTTGGCGGATATTCATCGGTTGAAGATACAAAGACTTCTGCGTCTGGTCGCTGCTGGGCTTCCGTTGAATGACAGCGATGCCAGGTGGCACCACTCTGCTCTCCATGATTCCTTGTTTATGATTGGATGCAGACAGAGGACGGCGATCTGCCATTGGTCGGTTAGTGCTCGGCTCTGGCCAATCAGGAGATGAGGTGATGCTGAACGATTCGGAGGAGGCTGAGCTTGGCTGCAGCGGTTGGAGAAGAGCGGATGCTTTCGCCTGGAAATGTCAGTGATGCTAGCAGGCGAGGCAGGGCTATGGTCGTTTTTGCCAGAAACATTTAGCAGACGATATTCAGTAATTTGCCCAGGGATTTCAAGCTGCAATAAATTAGAAATGATGACATAATATATTTCGTATGTGACCTACCCGAACAACTCTACTAGCCTAGCCTATAGATACAGCATACAGCGACGTTCATCGGAGACTCCGATGGTTTGGACATGCAGAGAGAATGCCAGTTAACCGAATTTCAACGCACTACATGCAAGATTCGAAAGAAAGAGAAACAATACAATACAACTTATATTCATAATAGTTATAATACGTCTTAATAAAACAGAGTCTTAATCGAAGGTCGCGTTCATATGCAGTAGGCCTAGTTAATTAAAATACTTAGGGAATAAAAATGAGTTTCGAGTTTAGTTTTAAAAGTATTTATCGAGGTGGACTTTCGTACTGATTCTGGCAGAAATCTAAGTTCCATTCATCTGGATCAGCCACCTCAAACATCCTGTTTCCAAATATAAGATTCGATCTTTTGACTATGCCATAAAGTCTCCTTTTGACGCTGAACGTAAACCTCGACTATACTTTCGTGGCAGCACATGGTGTAAACCGTGTAACTAGTCTAGAAGACTGTTGTTGTCAAGACATAAAACCTCAAGACCAAGACCAAGATTAAGACTTTGAACCTCAAGACCAAGACCAAGACTTTGAACCTCAAGACCAAGACCAAGACTTTGAACCTCAAGACTAAGACCAAGAGTGTTGGTCTCAAGACCAAGACCAAGACTTTTGAAACGAACTCTGGTGTACTCGAGACCAAGACCTTGGTCTCGAGGACAAAAAGACTGGATGAAGCTAAGGCTAAGGGTACAAGAAGGCTAAGGCGAAGCTGAACCTGACAATCTCGAACATCAGGAGAAAGATTTTGAAGGGTATACGAGCCTGGACAGGTAACCAATGAAGTTGTCGTAGAAAATGAGTGATTTTATTTAAGCCTATATGTAGTATAAACCGTAGCCTATAATGCCTATTATTGGAACCATTGTCGTCATGGGCGTCCGCAGAAATTTTGTGGGGGAGGGGATTTTGCAGGGGTGCAAAATGCCTTTTTTTACGTAGAATAGCCTTTCATGAACACAGAACACGTGACAACTTTGAAAATAAATAATGGTCAAGGACTTTACCTAAATAATTAAGTGTTTTCGCATTGAAAATCGTGCTGTGACTGTTGTAATATTCATAATAATCAAAAGATTTTATTTTTGTAAAATATGAGCAAAATCCAGAGGGTGCAAATGCTCCCTTGTTCCCATGTGCGGCAGTGCATGATTGTCGCAATACTTATCTGAACAAATAATATCCATATAGGCCTAGTGTTCGTCTGTCGGGGGACGCTACGTCACAAACGGGTTCTGTTCTATTGTGAAACATAAACCGTTTGTCTTGACGACGGCGGTCTTGACGACGGCGATAACCAACGATACATATAGGCCTATAATATGACGTCATAATATGACGGGCAAATACACTAGTTTTATAAATAAGGTTTACAATGGCGTCTATTAGGTTGTCATGGCGCTATAGAATTGTTATTGTAGGCTTGAAGTTGGTAATTTCTATAGCGCCAGTGTATAATGCGCAAGGCATCAACCGATGGCGCATCAAAACGAAGCCCTGTCAACATCTGCAGAAGACAGAAGTTTTACGATCAAATGTAAATGCAGACTTTTTTCTATATATGCACCGTATAAACGGCCTCGACTTTTCTCAGTTTCTGTGAATTGATCGAGTGAGGTCCCTTATACCACCGCTGCCCGTTTGAATCGACCCCACTCCTTTTAAGGTCCTTGTGTAGCCTACGGACTGTGCTATAGCCCAAGATTCAACTCTCTGTAAAAAGAAATCCACCATTGGTAGGCCTATACGCCAACCGACATCGTCAAGCACAAATTAGGCCTTTAGCTTGTTCGCGCTTAGGCCTACAAGCAGGGGCGTCATTTCAGCTTTTTCGGGGGGGGGGGAGGGAGCCTCACTGACGGCGATCTTGTTTGATTGGTTGGGGGGGGGGCACGGTTACACGGGACACTTTTGAACTGATCTGGTAAAAAAGAGGTAAAATAATTTCTTGACCTTTTTTGGTGTTTCTTCAAAAAAAATTTTTGGGGGGGAAACTGTATACTGTGTCCCCTCACTGCTAAAGGTGGCGTCGCCGCGGATGGGTGGCCTTAATTTGAGTATTTTTTCTTTTTTACCCCTTTTTTCTTCCTCCTTTTCTTTTTCCATCGTTTTTTTTTCAAAAAGGAGGAGGGGCAAATGCATCCTGCTCACCCAAATGTTAGCAGTGCCTTCCTAACCCTGAGTATGAAGTGTTAGCGACTTCATTTTATTTAGCCTCGTCATATGAAGGCGGGTGGTCACTGGCAGGTGCACTTTCTGAAGGTTTCTATGGAGGCGTGTGTCCATATTTGTTACCTTCCTCTCTGGTCCTCACCTCTCTGGACTCTCTGGCAACCGGATTTGGACCTCCACTAGACATCGCTCTCTGAACAACCCCTCTGAAATGAACCAGCGCTCGTGAATAAGCTGGTGTTCTGCGCTTAGCTAGAGAATACTATAGAGCTTTAGAAATTTGGAGTTTACGATTACAATTATCGTTAAGCTTCTTGAGAGTTTCTGTGGAGGCCTTTAAACGAGTAGTTTCTATAGCGGGGTCAGTATGAGAATTGTACAAAAAAGACTGGGGGGGGGTTAGACTTTCATCCATGTGGAATTGCAACGGGTGTACAACGAAGACAACTGTGAGGTCCTAAGAAAGACTGGGGGTTGAAACCCCGAACTCCAGACAATTCTCACCTGATGCGGGGTGTACACAAATGAACTGCCTTTAGTTTTACTAAGAGAATGAAAGCCTCACAACAAAATGTCTCTCGTTCAGAAAAGTACAAATTCCAGGCGGAATGGGATATATACGCCATCTGGCGAATGAGTCCACACTTGCGTATGTATGCATGTGCGTATGTATCTTGACTTCCATAAAGCGCATTTTCGAAACCCCTTACCCAATTAATTATTATTCCGAATTTATTCGTAATCGCAGTGTTGGGTAAGTTCACACAAGAAATGAGTTAAATCAAAACTCAACTCACGCACCTCAAAATGAGTTTAAACTCAAACTCAACTCATCCTAAGTGAAATGAGTTAACTCAAACTCACTTGTTAAATGAGTTAACTCATAAACTCACACGTTTCATACTAGCACGTTCTAATCGAGCAAAATTTTTTCCATCACACCTACTTGTAACAGAAAAATATTTTCCATCAAGAATACACGGTAGGCCTACTTCAGCCATGTTGTTCTTAACTGTTCACAATATACAAAATATGCAGTGCTTAAATACTGTCCGCTGGCAGTGTTTACGACCCTCCCTGCCGTCACCACTCACCAGTATGGAAAGCCGACGATATAAAAAAGGCTTGTTTCAACATAATATGTGCCGACTGCCGAAGAGTGAGTTGAGTTTAAAATAATTGACAGTTACAACTCAAACTCACAGAAAATATGAGTTAACTCAAACTCATAACTCACACTCTTTAAGGTGAGTTAACTCAAACTCATAAATCACAGCAAGTGAGTTAACTCGTGAGTTTAACTCATATGAGTTAACTCATACCCAACACTGCGTAATCGTAATCTCCAAACTTCTCAAGCGCCAATCGAAGGCGAAGCCAAGGCACCAGCCTATTCACGAGCGCTACGCCAAATCAGAGGGGTTTCCAGAGAGTAGTCCCAAAGTGGTACGAGTCCGGTTTCCAGAGGACCTGCAGATCAAGAGAGGAGGCAGAGCAGCTGCTAAGGAGGGTGTCGTTTAAAGCGAGAATTATTATTATTATTCTATGTCTTATGTTAAACCTGCACCTTTCTCAACTTTTTCGATATAATAAATGAAGGCAATAATAACACAGCAAATCACACAGCTAGATGAAGGCGCTATGAAATCACACATCCTGGAAGGCGCTATATAATGTTTAAGCTACATGGGGAAGGGGACTGGAGTAATGGTAACACTCATGGCCAGGAGAGTATTAGATCGCGGTTCGATACCCGTAAAACCCATCTAGGGCAGCGCCTTGCATGGCTGCCATAACGTGTGTTTAATTAAATAAATGTAAATGTAAATGTTCGCGATTTTCTATAGCGACTGTATATTATGGCCTCGACCCTGCTCATTTTTCAATGAATTGATCGGGTGAGATCCTTCACCACCGCTGCCCGTTTGAATGCCACGCCATTTAAGGTCCCCGTGTTGGAACCGTGCTAACCCGAGATTTAATTCTCTGAATTAAGCCACCTTCAGGAAGCAAACCGCGGTCCGCATGCTCTCTAACACAGAGTCGCATGAGACGCGCAACCAACGCTCTTACCGATGTAGCTAACTGGGCCAGAGATCTTGATTGTACTGTCATGTTTCAATGTAATCTTACTGCGTAGGCCTACTTGTCAGTTTGAATTAATAAAGATTGTTATTATTATTATTATTATTATTATTATTATTATTATTATTATTATTATTATTATTATCATTATTATTATTATTATTATTATCATCATCATCATTATTATTATTATTATTATTATTATTATTATTATTATTATTATTATTATTATTATTATTATTATTATTATTATTATTATTATTATTATTATTATTATTATTATTATTATTGTTGTTGTTGTTGTTGTTGTTGTTGTTGTTGTTGTTGTTGTTGTTGTTGTTGTTATTATTATTATTATTATTATTATTATTATTATTATTATTATTATTATTATTATTATTATTATATTACATGTATGCCATAACCGTAGTAAAGCGCCATAGGCCTACTACTTGCGCGTCTGCCGAGAGATGCACCCACGTTGGAATTTTTCATAGCCTACGGGCCTATCGTTTCCTCTCAAAGGACTTGCTTTACAAACTATTTAAAAATGGATACAAAAAAAATTGACTCGATAAAACACCGAATATTTTCTAAAAGGTTTAAATAATGTTTCTTTCGGAAATTAAGTAAAGGTTTGTGCTCAGAATCGGAGCTGTTGCATGTAATTCGTCGAGATTTTAATTAGCGAAAGCGAAACTCATCTGGTTCAATAATTCGCTTCTGACATATATAGTATTGGAAATATCGTCTGCTCAGAGTGCAAAGGTGCTATAGATTGGCAGTGTTAAAATATAGGACAATTAGCACCTTTGCACTCTAAGCAGACGAATTTTCTCTGTCAAGTTGGAATTTGACTGACATTAGTATTGGTTAACTCAATTTCTGTATTCCAGAATATCTACTGCAAGGTACAATTTCACATCTGGCGCTGACGGAAGGTAATAAGACAAACGGGTTCGTTTCTTGGAGGAAACTGGTAGGCAGTTCGAAGGCGTAGATCCAATTGGGACAGAACAACACAAAAAGCCTTAAATTTTTTATAAAATTTCTACAACAGATTCTGCAGCTATCCGTGACAAACTGGAGGAGGTAACGACTTGTTGCATTTGCGATGAAACATACAGAGATCCAAAAATTCTGCCATGTGTTCATACATTCTGCCTGACTTGCCTGCAACGTACTGGAACTCAGAGTAACAAGAAGCCAGGAGATCCAATGCCTTGTCCACTCTGTAGACAAGAGTTTACAGTTCCCGAGGAAGGTTTTGCTGCCTTAAAAAAGAAGTTCTTCATGGAGAGACTGGTAGAAATCGTAGCTACTCGACAAGGGGCTTCAAGCGTATGTGACAAACATGAACACGAAAATCTAGCTCTGTATTGCTCTGACTGCAATGAAGTTCTTTGTTTGGTGTGCCTACGTGAATCCCATCAAAACCATCGACTGTCGGACCTGAGCAGCGCAGCGCTGCGAATATTTTTCGTTCCCAGCTTCAAAGTGACGCTGGTACTGCCAAACGTTGCATATCTGAGACGCTGAAAAAGAAGGAAAGATTAGCACAGAAAAAAATTGTCATTCTTGATAAGATAGAAGGTTTTGAAATAGAAGTGTGTCAGGTAAGGAGCGATCTGAAAGCACTTATTGACCAACATGCAGATTCAATATTACAGAACCTCGGTTTATTGCAAAAGAAGGGAATTAAGGACATTGAAATGGAAGAAAAAGAACTTGAAAAACATTTGGCTAGTCTCGAAAACTTTGAGAAATGCTGTTCAGAGCTAACATCAAATGATCGACATGACGGCTTGATCTATAAGTTGGTAAGAGAGTTGAAAGAAGAAATTGTTGAGTTGGAATTGCTCAATAAGTCGACTATTGAACGCCAAGTATACGTTCCTTTGAAATAAATAATTTTACAAAGACTGTACCAGCACCATTAGAAGCATTTCGTAAAAAGGACAGTGGCAATATCATTGGAAAAGTTGAAGGTAAGTCCTGTGCTTTTCAGGGGATTTTTTAGCATGTTAACTGGTGGAGAAATTCCACACCAGCCCTCTCCTATTCCCTAACAGCCCTTGTCCTTTTTCCCACCAGTGAATTTTGCCCTTTTTAGTCCCACCAGGCACCACCATGATTACAAATGATTAAATGATTTTTATTTCATTATGACCTTGAGGCTCAAAGTTGAAATCCTCATTAATTTTGATAATTTGACTGCTTGAAAGTAGGCCTACAAATATTTAAAATATATGTCTCCCAAGTTTCTCTGATTCAGTGCCTTTTAACTTAAAATTACGCACGGAAAAATGTCCTTTTACAAAATATCCCACCAGTGGAAATTTCGTAAAATAAACTCTGGTGCATTTTTACGTATTAATGTTTCGCACATTAAACTCTGGAGTTAATTCAGAAACTTGTATGTAGGCCTAAATATGTAGGCCTACCTTTTCACTTAGGAAGATCAGGCTGTAATGCTGAGGACTGGCGCCACAGGCCCTCGTGTAGGCCCTACCAAAGCTAAAAAGTAGAATTCACTAACATTATATACATTAGCTTAAGAAACTGCTCCTCTAAATTCGATAAAACCAGTGTTTTTTTCTAGAAAAAAGGTTCCGGAACTGAACAATAGGTTCCGGAACTGAACATTTATGGAAGGGCTAAAATCAAGGGCAAAGCCCGAGGAAAACGAGATTGGGGTTGTGAGGGGTCTATATAAACACTGAAAACAGTTCACGAAACTGAAATTAAATTAAAATAACTTAATTATTTTTATTATTACAATAAATAAATTATTTTTTAGTAGCTGAAAAAAGGTGCCGGAACGCCTTTCCAGCGCATTCTGGCTGAAAAAAGCACTGGGTAAAACTGCTCTTGTTTGCCAGTTGGTTTTAGTATAATAATAATAATAATAATAATAATAATCTTCGTTTTTTAATATCTTCAAACTGACAATTACGCAGTATGATTACAAATCAGTATGAACGGATGATCACAAGTTATTACAGGAGTCGAATTTAACTGTACACGGCAGCCATGCAAGGCGCCCATGATGCCCATCGCGTCCTACATCTCATTTTATCAAACGCGCCATCTCACGAATGAAAGGCTGAGTGGACCTAAATTTGAGGAGGCTGCGGGAAGCGATCCCGCTACCGCTTGCTCTTCACGCCAGTTATGTTACCACTACTCTATGGATCCCCACTCTCGTTGTTAAAGTGTTGAAGTAGCTGATATTTCATTACCCAAGTGCTTCTTAGGGTATATTATGTGCTTTTTCGTCACCACTTGATGGCATAAGTGGAATGACAATATCCAATAACAAAGTGAATGATAAGAATCCAGTTTTCAGCATTTATCATTCAAATGCTCTTAAATACATGACAATATATAAAACACGTTGTCAGTGATGTACCTACATCCCTGATTGGGATTATAGGAAGACCTGATCATTTCTTCAGCTCCAAGAAAACTAGGTCACAGGAGCGAGCTTCTTCATAGGCACTTAGTCGAAAATAATATAGATTGTTGTTTCCAAGCTCTGATCAAAAGATCAGGAAAGGCTACAGTGAAAAACATTTGGAAATGGAGTGGCAGGAAGGATTACACAGGGAGTAGGGATAGGAACATACCGTTAGCCAGAAATACAGAGTAGCCCATACAAAAGCATTCGAAGTCGTGACCGCCAGACTGCGTGAGCGTACGAAGTCATGACCGCCCGAAGTCCCGCCGTCCTAAGAGTCGGACTGCAGTGCCCCTATGCTGTTTACAGAGCCTAATATCAACCTCTGCTCCTTACAGAACTGTCATCTGAATGCTTGCGGTGGCTCTAGAGAAGAAGGGAACCGATCCAAATCCAAAACTGCACCTAAACTCTGGAACGAACTTCTCCCGAATTCCGCAGTTTCTCAGTTCCTCCACCAATACCGTACCGCTACTCACTCATCGTCATTTACCTCGGGCTCCTCTACTCATCACCCCACAGGCTTTCCACTCCAAACTGAAAACTCACCATTTCAAGATTTCCTATCCTAATCCACCTGATCCTCTGCCTTCCAAGCTATCTCGTCCTCAATGAAACCCCCCATAACAGCTGCTCTGCCTCTCTGTGGTCTCTCTGCCAACCGGACTCGGACCTCCCCTGGACATCGGTTTTGGACAGCCACTCGCGAATAAGCTGGTGTCCTGCATGCGCTTAGCTTTAGAGTAAACATTTGTGGTTCACGATTACGATTAGACTAATAGGCCTACTTGGGACGCTAAAATCGAAATGACGTACATGCATGATGTACTTAACAAATGATAGTCTTTTATTCTCTGACTTTGCCTTCCAAGCTATCTCGTCCTCGACGAAACCCTCCGTAACAGCTGCTCTGCCTCTCTCTGGTCTCTCTGGCAACCGGACTCGGACCACCAACGGACATCGATCTCTGGACAACCCCTCGGATACGTCGCAGCACTCGTGAATAAGCTGGTTCTTTGCGCTCAGCTTTACAGTGGCGCTTTAGAAAATTGGAGATTACGATTACGAAGCTGGATGGTGCTGGAGGAGAATCATGCACTATCTATGCCCGTCCAAAATAATTTAACCCGTCCAAATGACGGGTCGACGGGTGGCTGGCTAAGGGCCTGGATAGGAGTATCTATGTATGTATGTATGTATGCATGTCCGTACATACATGTATGTATGTATGTATGTATGTATGTATGTACGTATGTATGTATGTATGTATGTATGTATGTATGTATGTATGTATGTATGTATGTATGTTCATTCATTCATTCATTTGAGCACTTATATAGCGCGTCTTCAAGAGAACTACTCAGAGGCGCTCCCGACTTCAGCACGAACAAAAAGAACAGTTTTTAACGCAGTGTAGAAAGACTCGGGTTGGGTTTTCGGGAGGAGACGCAGCTCCAGAGGGAGCCCGTTCCAAACCACAGGACCAACGCCAAAAAGGCCCGATTTTGTATGTATGTATGTATGTATGTATGTATGTATGTATGTATGTATGTATGTATGTATGTATGTATGTATGTATGTATGTATGTATGTATGTATGTATGCATGTGCATACATGCATGTATGCATGTACATGCATGTATTAATTATATACATGTATGCATGCATTTATGTATGTATGTATGTATGTATGTTTTTATGTCTGTACGTGTGTATGCATGCATGTATGTATGCAGTGCTTTTTTCAGCCGGAACGCGCCGGTACGGCGTTCCGGCACCTTTTTCAGCTACTAAAAAATAATTTATTTATTTTAATTATTAAAACAATAATTTAGTTATTTTACTTTAATTTCAGTGTTTTTGAACTGTTTTCAGTGTTTATTGAGACCCCTACCGTCCCCCAATCCCGTTTTTCTCGTGATTTTAACCCGCCCATAATTGTTGCGTTCCGGCACCTATTGTTCCGTTCCGGAACCTTTTTTTCTAGAAAAAAAGCACTGTATGTATGTATATATGTACGGATGTATGTATGTATATATGTGTATATAATGTATGTATGTTGTATGTTGTATGTATGTATATTCCGGCGGATCCCTGGAATAGCGGACCCCCGGAATAGCGGACCCCCGGAATAGCGGGCCGGTACCAACAAGGGTCATGAAGTGAAAATTTGCATGTTACACTCCTCTCATTGGCCGATCCAGCTAATGAATATCCATGAATAATGATGTCACTGTTTAAAAATTCCAACGGAGGTTCGTTTCAAACTTAATTCAACGTAAATTTAAATATAGGGGAACTAGGGGCGAGATGGATCCCTTAAGGAATTTTCGGTTTTAAAAGGCCGTAAATGTGCAACAAAATAAAAATTTTTGTTCTAGCCCACGAGGTAACAGCTATGGGCAACACAAATTTGATTGTATCCCTTTTGGGGTATACGAGAATTTTCTAGTTAATTTTTTTTGTAATTATGGTCCATCTTGCCCCAATGCTGGGGCAAGATGGACCACTGTAATCCGTCACTTTTCTCTTTTCATTATGGTAAGCTTCCAGGCTATTCTTATGGTTTTGATCCGCTATTCTTGGGGTCCGCTATTCCGGGGGTTCGCTATATATGCCCTATATACATACCTACATATACACACACATACAGAGATACATACTTACATATATGCATACATGTATACTAGGGTGGCTCAGAAAATTTTTTCTCTTATTTTGTTAACTCTCACCCTCTCGTAATGTTCCAAATAAATAAATAAAATTTCCTGTGAAGTTTGTGATTTTTAGGATGATGTTTAGGGGTGCCTCTTGGCAAGTGTAGTTTTACATAGGCATGTCCTATTCGTACAATGCCGCTAATTACTATTAAGTCTAAGAAGTGAACACACTGTATTCATTGTCTACTGTCTAGCAGTGCACTCATTATTAACCACAAGCAGTAACACTGTAATCAACAGCTAATTAAAGGATTATTAAAGTATGTTCTGAAAATGGTTCTAGTCCGACATAGCCTTCAACATAAAAAACACATAATACAAAAAGACTGTCTACTGTTAAACGCCAATGTCTAGCATTTCAGTCCGGCCACAACTGTGGATATCTTAGAGTCTATGAACAACTTTTTATGCTCAGCAACTACTTGAAGGAGAAAGTGTTTCGGTTCTTCGTTTCTGGCCAGATCAGCATTAAACTCATGAATCAGAGTCACACATCTTTCTGCCGTGTCGTTTACAACTTTCAGTGCCTTGACATACTTCAGCGCTGTTTTGAAATCAGAATTGTAGCACCACAGACCAAGATCAATCTTAAGGAATTCAGCTCAATGCTGTGAAGAATTGAATACTCTGCTGAGTGACAAAAGAGGTTAGAACATTTAGATTCCTGTTTGCTGAAAGATCACCCATCATGGTGATTCGTTTTGTTGGATTGCTGTTTCCAAGAGGCCAACTGTTAATTGCATTCACCATTCCTCATTTCACTTCAAGAGTGACAAACGGATCAAACATTGCAAGGCATATGATTTCCTGATTCAGATACCCCAGTAGCTTCTGCACCGCACCATAAAATATGACCTTATTTACTGCAGACTATTGCAACCTTTCCAGAAGCAGCAGGTCATTAATCGGAACCAAAGCTTGGATGTATCCACCATTCCACCTGCTATTGTAAAGCAGAGAAGCTGAAGTAGACCATGTTCTTCTTTGGCTGTCAGCTTAAACTGGACAACATCTGCCTGGATAAGACCTAACATTGAGATTTTGAAACCGTATAACAAGCACGCCATCCATTTTGCTCGGTGGAGTCCAGCTGGAGTACTGAAATGAATTCCACTTAGAGGGATGCCTCTCAGAAATATGATGACACGAATGAGCAGTTCCTGGTATCCTTCTCGTGGCTGAGTTTCCTGAAGTTGCTGTTCAACAACATTCAAAACTTCAGCTCTTTTGCCCGGTTTGATCTCTCTTGTGACTTCAACATCATTTAAAACCTGGAGGGAAAGCAACTTGATCAATATCAGCCTGCAGGAGGATTGGAAACGTTTGACCGTCTGCATATCTGGTCCAGAAGAAGGAGCTAATGTCAGTGAACAGATCTTAACCAGGATTATCTCATGCATATGATGCCGACAGGCAAAAGATAACAGACGTTTGCCCAACTTCTCCTCCATAAGAGTGCGTGCACCTGATTTAAGACATGTGTTCGACGATATGATGTCGAAAGCCATGCCACAGAGGCACAGATGCGTGGCTTCGTACCCCAACCTTCGATAGCTATGAATACTGCAGCGGTTGTTATTTCTCTGGTCCCATTTGGTATGTATGGAACAGCAAGCAGCTGATAAGTGCCTGCTCCAGATGCCAATACAGGCAAGCATCGGCGTCCACAGGCATTTTTAGGAGCGCAAAAAGTTTGTAGGGGGGACAATTTTTATGGGGGTTAAAATGTTGTTTTCGCATAGAAAAAAATGTGTATAGAAACAAATTTTAAAATAAATAATGATCAAGGACTTACTTTAACAATTAAGTGTTTTTCGCATTGAAACTTGTGCTGGGACTGTTGTAATAATCATTAAAATCAAAAAAATTATTTTTTAAAAATATTTTCAAAATGGGGGGGCAAATGCCCTCTTGCCCCTTCGGACACCCATGCAAGCAAGCGATCAATTTTAGCTTTTCCGGTCATGTGTGAAAGAAGTTTACCGTCCCAATGGACTTTTATAGGAACATCTCCAACTTTTGTTGCAAACTCTTCTTTGAGCTTCTATGGCTAAGTACAATCATGTATAGGCACCCCTAAATCTATTCAGAAACACCTGAAACTTTGCCATAAATTTTTTATTATTATTTGGAACATAATGCGGGGGTGAGAGCTGCAACTTTTAAGAATTTATTTTTTCAGCATTGCCGATGAACCACCCTAATGTATACATGATACATCTATGTATGTATGCATACATGTATGTATGCAAGTACGTATGTAGGCTATGTCTGTGCGTGCATGTATATATGTATGTATGTATGTATGTATGTATGTATCTCTGCATGTTTGTATGTATGTAGGTATGTATTTAGGGCATATGTAGCGGGCCTCCGGAAAGTGGACCCCCGGAATAGCGGACTCCAGGCATAGCGGACCCCGGAATAGCGGACTTCCGGATAGCGGGCTGGTACCATTCATATATACAGGGCGTCTGTTATAACAGCTATTAATGTAGTAAAGAATTTGATGTCGACTGAAAATTGTCATAGGCCTACCACAAGCAGAATTCACACACACCCATTGGGGCAAGATGGATCACAGGGTCCATTTTGCCCCGTCGGTGACTGATCCAACTCGCCCCATACAGAAGGTATAAACTTTTCACTAATGAAAACTAATATCCGCTGTGCATCACGCCAATACTGAATTCGTTCTTCAAACACAAAAGGGACTTCTAACAAAATATGCTTTTTGTCAAAAACCTATCACAATGCGTAATTGAATATTTAAGAAATGACCCTCAACTGAAAATAAGATCAGACAGGTCAAAAATCGATTTTTCTTCATAAAAAACGAAAAACTGTCGTTTTGGTGCGCACGTTTAGACAGAGAACTAAGTCGTCAACAGTATTAAAGTATTTCAAACACATTCGGTAGATGACGACACCATAAATGGTTTATATATCTATGCCATACACCCCAGTGATCCATCTCGCCCCTAGTTCCCCTACCGTAAAGGGCTGCTCTTTTAAACTAACGACTTAAAACGCTAACACTAATTTACTTAGGTGGCTCTTTTAAACTTAGGTGGCGAACAGGCTGAAACGAACGCGCTTAAGGGGTTTAAACAGGCCAATTTACTTAGGCCGCGCATCCAGAAAATTAGCTTTCATTTTAATCGCACGATTCCTCGCTTTAAAAAAACGGATTTAAGACTTCACAACAGACTTTACAGAACATACCAAATGCTCAAAGAAATTGAACAATCTACAATTAAAAATGGAGCGCAAACAAATAGAACTCAGACAACAGTCACTAAATTGCAATATGTAGCGGCCCAAACGGCTATTCGCGATCGGTTTAATCCGTGAATTAGCTCAGAAAGACTTTGCTCTATCAAGATCTAAGAATCCACGCGAGTTGACCGTTTTCATAAAAAGGCCAATCTTCAGGGAAATCTTCAAAACAACGAAATATTTTTACGCTAAACATTGCTTAAGGTGAGATTTCCACAAATTTTTTAACTATGAAAGGTCACATCCGATCTATCTATATCTATCTATCTATCTATCCATCCATCTATCCATCCATCCATCCATCAGGGCCGGCGCCAGAGTATTTGGTGCCCTAGGCGAACCTGTCGCACTGCGCCCTGGCAAGTGCGATAACTTGGCCTAATTAATATTAAATTAATCAAGTTAATATAACCTTCACACAGGAATGCAGCCTAATGCTGCATATTTAATTTAGTATCGTCGTTCATTGTAATCATCTAAGAATCATTATTGCTTATAAATTAAACAAAAATATGGCACTTAATAAATTTTAAATTTTAAAGTTAGCCATAATTAAAGTAATAGTCTGGAACTGCATTAGCCATGCAGCCTATGCTGTATGGTTTAACACGCTTAATGAGAATTTAAAATGTAAATATTAATTAATGATATAGTGCGCAGTTTCATTTGAACACTTAGTAGGCCTAACTCCTGTGGCTACGTTTACTAAGTCCTAGTCCTACCTACGTGCGAAGTCTATACAAATATAATGTAATTTCAAAATTTGATTTTTCGCGCTTTCTCTTTAGCAAATGTAGAAACGAGAAGCAGATTACGTATGCATGTACTACTTAAAAAATTAAAGCGAGAGAGAGAGAGAGAGAGAGAGAGAGAGAGAGAGAGAGAGAGAGAGAGAGAGAGAGAGAGAGAGAGAGAGAGAGAGAGAGAGAGAGAGAGAGAGAGAGAGAGAGAGAGAGAGCAACAGACAGACGAACAAGGCATACTATTTCAGACATATTTTAGCCTTAGCGCTGGAGCTGCGAGATTATACGGTTAAAGTGTGCCGTGGTTGTACATCTAAAAGAGAGAATCTGGTTCATGTGCAGGGTCGAACAAGGTCAATTACTCCGACATATCAGGATAACCTAGTACATGTATAGACAAGTACCACACATACATTATGTATGTGGCCCTGTGTAATCAGATATTATGAGGCATCCGGCCGCATCCGTCATCATACAGACTGTACTCACTGTAGTTCAGACTGCAGAGAGGCTGAGACATACACGCAGTACGGGCTTTTTGAACACCGTAGGCAACGGCTAAATATGTCATCAGATGGAACAATTAACCAAATTTAAAATTTGTGCGCTTGGAGGAAAATGAAAGAATAGGGCTCTAAAGCAGAATGTGACAGGGGGTGCGTACGCACTTAAGGAGCGCCTTGTATGGCTAGGCCTACGCCTCTGGACTGGCAAAACGGCGGAAATGGTTTAAAAAATATTTCTTTGTGTAGCTTTTCTGTCGCCCCCAGAAATGTGCCGCCTTAGGCGGCCGCCTAGTTCGCCTAGTGGTTAAACCGGCCCTGCCATCCATCCATCCATCCATCCATCCATCCATCCATCCATCCATCCATCCATCCATCCATCCATCCATCCATCCATCCATCCATCCATCCATCCATCCATCCATCCATCCATCCATCCATCCATCCATCCATCCATCCATCCATCCATCCATCCATCCATCCATCCATCCATCTATCTATCTATCTATAATTAACTTATTCAGCGCCCCTTCAAGAAATCTACTTCCGACCAAGGCCCGGTCAAAAAAGGTCCTAAGAAGGCCATAGACAACACAATAAATTTCACGCACATTGGAAAATACATTTTCAAATTGTTTTTAAACCGTCTTAGGACGAACAAACAACTAGTAGGCCTAATAGATAGGCGTGTAAACTATTATCACAGTATTTAATTACACAGTACGTCGACTCGCATTGCTAACTGTTGACTAGTTTTTGGAGTGACGCCATCTTGAAACAGAGCTTTTGAATTATAGATTTAAGCTGAAATTAACGTTAAAAATAATATTGTTAATTCTAATGAAGTTCTCGATGTTGTTTTAACGTTTAAAAAATATTTTATTTGATGGATTGCGGTGTATCGGCGTGTAGTCCTCAATGTTGTTGTAACGTTCAAAAAAATTTGATGTGATTGTTTCCGGTGTATCGGCATGTAAACGTTCTCTTTCAAGATGGCGTTTGGTCACACATTTTGACTGCTGCAGAGGCCGGGAGTCGACGTACTGTGTAATTATTTATACTGTGCTATTATTGTATACATGTTACATTATCCTTTATATTGCTCTTGATGACACCGTTGTTAAACAGAAACTACTTTTAGCTGGCCTTGCAGAAGAACTGGATGGCGTTGGTCTTCTTTCAAAAGCACTGATACAGCCGCCTATGGACTCTCGAGTGCAGTTGGCTGCCTAATTCATTGCTCCACATGCATACCGAAGCCGAGGAGAAGCGCTATACAACTTGCGCGTCTTCCGAGAGAAGCAAGCCTGCAGACTATCACGTTACGTAGGCCTACCCAAAGATTTTAACAACATCTTTGGGCCTACCCATCGATATCTATATTTAGACCTGGATTGCGCTTAGCCTATTCGTTCTGCACGAATCGGCGCGGTCGGCGAACAGGCCTTTTCGCCATCTTCCTACTCTTATTCTATTAGCTGTGCGTTTCATACCTGTAATAAAGTTTCGACTAAGACCTTCAAGTAAAGAGCATTTCCACATTCAATGCAAGCTAACCAACCGTTAATTGATGTTCAGTCGTCTTACTACGACTAGTACAAATTAGTATGTGTTGTTTAACAACAATTATTCTTTAGTAAAGGACCAATGGGCGTCCATATAGTACGTAGCCTACGCACAGCATAACGCATAGAGGTAGAGGGGTCAGGTATGCAAGCGTGGGGTCAGCGGAAAATCTACGTACACCTCCTCATTCCCGCGCAATGATGACTGGTATGACCACCACCACCTACCATTACATCATATCACGGCAATGACAAGTCATTTGGCAACTTTGGACTCCTATATCAGACGCTCCAACTACACGCATCCTAACTACTCTACAGCCCATCATAGTCGAGATCACCGTCAGAGCCAAGGACACTTTGTCATTCCCCTTTCAGACCTTACTTACCTCCTGCAACAACCTCTCTCCTGCCTCCTGGACCTTTTGCAAGACAGACACCCAGTTCTCTAGCCCATGAAGCTACATATAAAATATACACACTAATTTCTGTTTTGATGTATATTTACTAAACTCATGGGCGTAACTTTGGTCTAAAAAGTGGGGGCACCAATTTCTTCTCCACTTTCGCTTTGGCATGGATACCATTTTGGACATATTATGCATAACTGTAATAGTAAATTAGTAGCAGTAATAATAGTAGCGGTAGTAGTAATAGCAGCAGCAGTAGTAGTAGCAGCAACAACAGCAATAGTGGTAAAAATAATATCAATAAGGGCCTATACTGCTCTGTAATGTGTTTTCAGTTTTGAGGGATCACTTGTTCCTTGGGAAGAATATGCGGCTGAAGCAGCTCATTGTACACATACCAAATCACATGAATGTCAGATCATGTAGATTGTGTCAATAAAAACAAGCCATCTTTTTTATTGTTTGTACCACTGTACAGAGCATTAATCAGTTATGTACATTTCAGTAGACATTGTACAGCACAAACAAAAGGAGAACCAAAAAGGCACCAAGGTCCCGCTACTTAGGGCTCCCTGTGCATCATTATATAATATACATGGTTTGTTGGCACCTACTGAAGCAATTTTTCATGACAAATTAGGTACAACGTTTGTTAAAGCAAAGTACGAGGTAAAAGAACAAAACGTGGAGTCACAAATCGGAGTCCATCGTAAAGACAAGAGAAAATATAAGCTATCATGGTACAACAAACAAAACAATAAAGTTTAATAGGGGCTTAGGCCATACATCATTTTTGTCACCCTTCTTAACAACTCGAAAGCACTCTATGCCTTAAAACGGCACTGCACACACCTACACACACACCACACCTACACAGACACCACATACCACACACCTACACAAACACACGCACACAACACATACAAACACCCACATACACACACGACACACACAACACATGAGACAGCGTAAGGGCTTACGGGGTTTTACGCCATGCCAGGGGCCCACCTGCCAACAAAGGGCTTACGGGGTTTTACGCCACGCCAGAGGCCCAGCAGGCCGCTGACTCACTCACACACACACACACACACACCACATACACCTACCCACACACACACCTACCCACATCTACACACACCCACACACACAGAACACACACACCTACACACACACCGCAAACACACCACACCCACACACACCACACACGCCTACCCACACACACACACTCACCTACCCACACACACATACCTGCACACACCCACACACACCACACCCACACACACCACACCAAACCGACAACACAGAACCAAGTGCACCCGTAACTTGCATCAGAATCCATCTCTCGTAACCCCCACAAATTACGCTATAACTTATTAAATAAAACAATTTATGACGGACATGAAAGTTCAGTTTAATTGTTTGTCTTTGGCATTGCTGTACTTTAAGCGCTTCTGTACTGCAACAGCACGATCAACAACAACATCCATTTTCCTTTTCAGAGATCTTGGACTATCTTTTATCGAATAGGAGTGATCCTTCTCAGGCAGTACAACTGTAGGCGATGTTAACGGTGCACACGGTTCTGACATCTGTGTATTCATGGCAGCCTCAACTTCCTGCAATCGCTCTTTCGGGGGTTTCCGAGACTTCACAACCTAACACAGCAACAAGCAACATAAAATCAAGAATACAGCTGATAATGGAAAACATACATGTGGTTGATAGGCTGTTCAGAGGTAGCCCTAACCCAGAACATACTATTGTGCTATGTATTATTGTATCCTTGCATTTTTCTCTGGATGGTTACCAAAAAATGAAATGAATGTGCTTGTGCTTTTGACACATCTCAGGTTTGGGCTGGGACTGAATTTATGCACTATATAAATCCAATGTTCCTTGTAAAAGTACATATTTGACTGGCTCTGGACTTGGATCAAGGGATGTCTAAGTGGTGTCCTGTGCTTTGCTGACTTATACAAACTACTATCATGGTCTAAAACGATGTTACCATGTTTATAATTGTCTATATTTCATAATAGCAGCATAAATCAACAACAGCTTTACAAAACAATAAATATATTAATTAACGGTGTGCACAATTCTGACATCTGTCTATTCATGGTGGCCTCAACTTGCTGTAGTCACTCTTAATTAATTAATTAAATTATCCTCAGTTCACCAGTTTAAATAAATAATAGCTGACAGATGGGTATGAAGTAAAAAGTTGTTGCAGGAAAAATCAGTATGGAAAGAAACCTTCACAAGGTGATCAGGTAAGGTAAAGATGGTTGGCACAGATCCAGGATGAAGTCTGACTGTCTGTCCAGTTCGATCAAAGCAGCTTGGCTGAAAGTGATCAGAGCAAACGACCGATTTCATTGATGGTGCAAAACTTTATCGATGCATATTGTTCACCCACTGTTTCAGCAGTTCCGGGTGGGAATGTGGAAATCTGTTGATATATTCAGCATATTCACAAATTTCAATTAGTAAATATGCGTTAGTACAAATTGCAAATATTTATTATACATCTATATAAGAATTTTGGGTGAGGAATTGTGATTAAGATGCGAAACTGGCAACTTTAAAGGTGCATGATGCAATGGTTTGGGATGATGTTTGGGACGTGTAAGTGGGGTCTTCCCGAATCCCCGATTCCCGAAAGTGGTGGATAAGCAAAATTGTTTGAATTCCTGAAAACAATTGTCTGCCATTTGTTCGAATACTGAAAACTACTATGGATTAGCCGGCCAATATCCTGAATAGGGTAAAAAAATAGCTTTCCGGCGATGTTCTGTTTCGGGAATTAGCCGCGAACCCGTGTAAGCGATAGGCTATGGGTATTTCGCGTGATTGAAGTCCGTATTCACTTGAATTTATTTACATTTTCATCAGAACTCCGCTCACTCAGTACTAAAATAGTCAGTAAATAGGCATACTCACACATGAAACGACTGTGGAGATCCTTTAAATTGCTGATTAGAACAGTTTATACAACAAGGCATCTTCAGTAAACATTCGACAACACTCAGAGGAGCAAGATGGCAGGTCGCTGACCTCATTTCTCAGCCCTCTTAGCGCAATCCAGGTCTAAATATAGATATCGATGGGCCTACCCACGTTGGAATTTTTCATATCGTTTGATTCGTTTTTTTTATTTCCCAAAGAACTTGCGTTATAAATATTTTTGAAATAGATACATTTGACAAAAATTGACTCGATAAAACACCGAATGTTTTCTAAAAGGTTTAAATAGTGTTTATTTCTGAAATTAAGTAGAGGTTTTTGCTCAGAATCGGAGTTGTTGCATGTAGTTTGTCGATATTTAACTGGCGAAAGCGAAACTCGTCTATATAAAGCTACCCTGACATATAGTATTGGAAATATCTCTGTCAAGTTGGAATTTGACTGACATTAGTACTGGTAAACTCAATTTCTGTATTCCAGAATATCTACTGCAAGGTACAATTTCACATCTGGCGCTGACGGAAGGTAATAAGACAAACGGGTTCGTTTCTTGGAGGAAACTGGTAGGCAGTTCGAAGGCGTAGAGTGGGACAGAACAACACAAAAAAGTCATACAATTTAAAAAAAAATGTCTACAACAGAATCTGCAGCAATCCAGGACAAACTCGAGGAGGTAACGACTTGTTGCATCTGCGAAGAAACATACAGAGATCCAAAAATTCTGCCGTGTGTTCACACATTCTGCTTGACTTGTCTGCAACGTTCTGGAACTCAGAGTAACAAGAAGCCAGGAGATCCAATGCCTTGTCCACTCTGTAGACAGGAGTTTACAGTTCCCGAGGAAGGTTTTGCTGCCGTAAAGAAGAACTTCTTCATGGAGAGACTGGTAGAAATCGTAGCTACTCGACAAGGGGCTTCAAGCGTATGTGACAAACATGAACACGAGAATCTGTGTCTGTATTGCTCTGACTGCAATGAAGTTCTTTGTTTGGTGTGCCTACGTGAATCCCATCAAAACCATCGACTGTCGGACCTGAGTAGCGCTGCGATTATTTTTCGTTCCCAGCTTCAAAGTGACGCTGGTACTGCCAAACGTTGCATATCGAATGCGCTGAAGAAGAAGGAAAGATTAGCACAGAAAAAAATTGCCATTCTTGAAAAGATAGAAGGTCTTGAAATAGAAGTGTGTCAAGTAAGGAGCGATCTGAAAGCACTTATTGACCAACATGCAGAGTCAATATTACAGAACCTTGGTTTACTGAAAAAGAAGGGAATTAAGGATATTGAAATGGAAGAAAAAGAACTCGAAAAACATTTGGCTAGTCTAGAAAACTTTGAGAAATGCTGTTCACAGCTAACATCAAATGATCGACATGACAGCTTAATCTGTAAGTTGGCAAGAGAGCTGAAAGGAGAAATTGTTGAGTTGGAACTGCTCAATAAGTCAACTATCGAACGCCAATGGTGTTCCTTTGAAATAAATTTTACAAAGACTGTACCAGCGCCATTAGAAGCATTTCGTAAAAAGGACAGTGGCAATCTCATTGGAAAAGTTGAAGGTTTGTCCAGTGCATTGATTACTGCATTTGTACGTATTAATGTTTTGCACATTAAACTGAGTTAATTCAGGAACTTGTACGTAAATGTGTACCTCTTCAGGCTGTAATACTGAGGACTGACGCCGCAGGCCCTCATGTACAGTGTATCGAAGCTAAAAAGTAGAATTCACTAACATTTCATACTTAGCTTAAGCTGCTGCCCCTCCATTCAATAAAACTGCTCTTTAACGACAAGCTGCATTGGTTTCCCAGCTGCTTTTAGTACACTCTAGTTCAACTAGTTGTTAAAGTTTTTAAATAGCTGATATTTCATTACCCAAGTGCTTCTTAGGCTGTATTATGAGCTTCTTCATCACCACTTGATGGCATAAGTGGAATGACAAAAATAACAAAGTGAATGATAAGAATCCAGTTTTCAGCATTTATGATTCAAAACTCTTACATACAAGACAGTAAAACACTTTGTCAGCGTTTGGTAAGGGAGTGCAAGAAGGATGAGACAGGGAGTAGGGATAGGAATTTTCTATAAGTATTTTTACCCAAGGTAAGTGTAATCCCTCAGGAAATAAAGAAAATTTTCATAGACTGTTAGACACATCTGGAAAAGCTGTGTATTTCTTTTTAGTTTTGTAATGAAAGGCTATTTTGCTACCTTTTTTTAGCAAAAGTTGACTACAGCATGAATCCTGAACTGGTCGCAACAATTGAAACAAACAACGCTGCAGAAACTAAAGGTGATGGCATAAGTGTAATGACAGTATCCAATAACAAAGTCTTCATAGTCACCGATAAGAATCCAGTTAGCATTTATGATTTAAAACTCTTACATACAAGACAGTAAAACACTTTGTCAGTGATGTACCTACATCACTGACATTGTGCCAGCGCAATTGGAACTGTTTACATTGTGACTAGGATTAGGGGAAGATCTCTAATTTTTGTCAGCTTCAAGAAAAACTAAGTCACAGGAACGAGCTTATTCATAGGCGCTCAGTAGAAAACAGTAGAGGTGAGGCATTGTAGTTTCCAAGCTCTGATCAAAAGATCAGGAGAGGCTATAGTGGAAAGCGTTTGGAAATGGAGTGGCAAGAAGGATGAAACACGGGGAAGTCATTTCAGGGTTTTTTTTTATTTTGGGGGGGGGTGGCAGCTTGGCAGGGACTTCATTTGAGTATTTTTCAGGGGCAACTTGGCCAGCTGTGTTCCTATATATGCCCATAAGCTAGCCCCTAACCCTAACCGGGCTAACCCTGCAACCTTCAATGAGTCTGAAAAGATGTCCCTGAATTTGAGTATAATTTTTTTCTTTTTTAACCCTTCTTCTTTTCTTTTTTCCATCGTTTTTTCTTTTTTTTCAAAAATCAAGGGGGCAAATGACATCCCTGATGAGACAGGGAGTAGGGATAGAAATTTTTAGAAGCATTTTTTGACTCAGGGTAAGTGTAATCCCTCAGGAAATAAATTTTTTTTTCACAGACTGTTGAACACATCTGGAAAAGCTGTGTATTTCTATTAAGTTTTGTAATGAAAGGTTATTTTGCTACCTTTTTTTAGCAAAAATCGACTACAGCATGAATCCTGAACTGGTCGCGACAATTGAAGCAAACAACACTGCAGAAACTAAAGGTGATGGCATAAGTGGAATGACAGTATCCAATAACAAAGTCTTCATAGCCTACAATCAGAATCCTGTTGTCAGCATTTATGATTCAAATACACTCAAGTACGTGTCAAGTTGGACCGTAGAACACTTTGTCAGTTATGTAGATCTTAGAAACTGTGCCAGTGAAAATGGAACTGTTTACATTGTGAATTGGGATTACTATGGGATTTCGAAAGAAATTCTTCGAATTGACCAGAATCTGGTACTGTCTAAATGGTCAACTAAAAACGACTGGGCTCATCTCTCTGTCTCTGACGCATCCACAATAGTTGCAACATGTTGCAAAACAAGTGCATTAAGAGAGTATTCTCTAGATGGAACTCTGCTTCATGAAATCAAACTGTGCCGGAGTATAGTACATCCATATCACGCGATAAAACTCGACAACGGCCATTTTGCTGTCAGCCATGGCGGTTACGAAGATGATATAAACCGAGTGTGTATCGTAAATCATGTTGGTGGTATAATGAAATCGTTTGGTGACTTGAAAGGTTCCAGCATCAGACAGTTAAATGTTCCAACCTGTTTGGCTGTCGATGAACATGGAAACATCTTGGTGCTTGACACGAACAACGGTCGTGTGTTGCTGCTTAGTCCTGCACTTGAATTCAAGAGAGAACTTCTTACAAAGGCGAACGGATTGCAAAGACCAGTGGCAATGCATTTGGACGAGAAAACCAGTCGACTGTACATTGCTGACAACAAGTGGGAAAATTTTCAGTGGCGCAATGGCAAATTGTTCGTATTCAACATTAAATAAACATTTTAAAACTGTTTTTTTTGCTTCAGCATGGCTTGAATCAGTTGATCAGTAAGTGAATTCAAACTGATGTGCTCCATAGTGTTACAAAGGAGAGGTGCTCATATCCGTCTCTTCAGCCTCTGAGCTTGCAATGGATGAATCCCAAGGCCCTGGAGGCCAGTACAATGCAGGATTTACTGTTTGCTTACCCGCTTATTCCGGTTTAAAATTCTACCAGAGGCTGTTCAGTAAGTCTGGAAACTTGCAATCTTCAGATGACAATCCAAGTGCTCTAACTGAATAACCATAGTGATGTTAAACTTACACCTCACACAAAACCTCTTCAGACAACAGACTGAGTAGCCTAGAAGCAAATGATTCATTCTACTGATTTGGGCAGTCTTGTTGTCAAGACCTTAAACCTCAAGACCAAGACCTTGAACCTCAAGACCAAGACCAAGACCTTGAACCTCAAGACCAAGACCTTGAACCTCAAGACCAAGACCAAGACCTTGAACCTCAAGACCAAGACCAAGACCTTGAACCTCAAGACCAAGACCAAGACCTTGAACCTCAAGACCAAGACCTTGAACCTCAAGACCAAGACCAAGACCTTGAACCTCAAGACCAAGACCAAGACCTTGAACCTCAAGACCAAGACCTTGAACTTCAAGACCAAGACCAAGACCTTGAACCTCAAGACCAAGACCAAGACCTTGAACCTCAAGACCAAGACCAAGACCTTGAACCTCAAGACCAAGACCTTGAACCTCAAGACCAAGACCAAGACCTTGAACCTCAAGACCAAGACCAAGACCTTGAACCTCAAGACCAAGACTTTGAAACTCAAGACCAAAACCGAGAAAAATACCCAAAAATCACAACCATATCCAGACTTCTATCCTTACTAAAAAAAATTGTCAAGTCGGACTACTCGCTATTTTAATTAAAACATGAATCTTTTATTTTATTCAAAAAAAGAACTCCAAATGCAGACTGCAGAGAATTCCGAATTCGTATTTACAAAAGTCCTTCATGCGAAATGTTATTCCAAATGCCTGTTGCATTTTATAAAAACCAATTCGCTCAGAATTTTCTGACCAAGATGTCTGTCACCTGTGGGCCTCATAAAAATTCTGCCATGTAAAAAATACGTTCTACAGTGCTGAATTCACTGCCACACAGAGCAGCGTTTCAGGTACTGGATGTAAAGTACAAATTGTGAGTCTGTTTTGAAATCATTCCATGGTAAATAACCGGAAGTCAAAGTAAATGTCCAAAACAACAGTAAAGCCTCACTCACACCGTGTAAATACTAAAGCATTGTATTAGTAATTATTGGATACATTTTTAAAATCCTTGCATTTTGTTAAATGACTGTTCATATTGTCAAAAGTCTTGGTCTTGGTCTTGCAAAACCAAGACCAAGACTTTGAGCCTCAAGACCAAGACCAAGACTTTTGGTCTCAAGACCAAGACCAAGACAAAGACTTTTAAAAACGAACTCGAGTGCACTCGAGACCAAGACCTTGGTCTCGAGGACAACAAGACTGGATTTGGGTTTAAACAAAATAGTAAATAGTAGCTGTAGGAAGCTATTTAAATTGTACTTGAAATATTGAATAGCTGTGGACTATTGCAAATTGCACAAAATGGTTTTGGTTCCATAAGTTACTCTTGCGTGATGCCATGTGACATGACGTCATACTTTAACGTCACAGTTGAAATTGCATTAGATTAATGATTTCTCTTGAAGCGTTGTTCATAGACAGATGATATTGGTATCAAATTATGATTTATGGCAGGGAGAAATCTGAAAACATTATAAACACTCATTTTCCACCTCCATCGCACAATAACTCAACGTGGTTAACCTAATCTTATAGTGGGTGTCCTCCAATCTCCTGTGCCTTAACCCTTCCAAGTTCCAAAACAGAATTCATCATCCTAGGCCTTCTTGATCAAATCATGAAAATCCCTGACCTTACTTACCACGCACCTATCGACTAACTCATCGTCTCGTACCTTCACCTCTGACTCCCCTGGCCACAATCTTGGTGTTACTGTTGAGCTTTAGGCTTAGTTGAAATCCTCGTGAACAAGGAGTTCATTTTCATAAGTTGACTACTTGAAAGTTCAAGTATTTAAAATATATGTGATGCCCATAGGCATAGCCACATTGAGGCAAGAGGAGACAGTTGCCTCCTCTTACTTTTTTAGATTTCAAAAATTTTCCTATCGGTTATACCTCTGCACTCCTACTACACCTGAATGTCTCCCGGTGTTGCATCCTCTTGAATTTAAGTCTGGCTACGTCATTATTAATTTTTTATGTCTCCCAAGTTTCTCCGATTCAGTGCTTTTTTACTTAAAATTACGTGCGAAAATGTACTTTTTCAAAATATCCCCACCAGTGGAAATTTCTTAACCCTGCTTTCTCGACACTGATATCCGATTTAATATGGCTTGGTTTTGGTTGGCCATCAGTTGAAGCCTTGTGCATTAGACACCAATGTCTAATGCACAAGGAATAATAATAATAACAATGCTATAGAAGTTGTTAATTATCACTTATTATTACTAATTACATATCCTCAAACTTCCAAACCATGTCTGGTAGACTCAACGCATTCTCACGGTGTGAATTATTAGGTGCCTCTGAGGAGCCTCTCCTCAAGAGGCGCTATATAAATCTATATAAAATGACAACTATTTAAATGACCAGACCACCAGAACATATCTGACAAGAGACATCGCAAACCATCAAAATTTTATTCACACCTTCTAGTAAATAATTTCGCAGCTAACAACAATTAACTCTATTTCTTTCAGTGTGATTAGATTCTCCAAAAGAAGATTTGCGTCAGCTCAACTTAGAAAGTGTCGGTCGAAGACTTGCAATAAAAAACCGCAAGATCCAAACTCACACAGATAATGATGACTCGTGCATAAGAACACAAAGTACCATTAAGGTAAGGTCAGGTAAGGTAGGTAAGTAGGTAAGTTCATGTCAGGTAAGCTGAGGTCAGGAAAGGTTAGGTCAGGTAAGGTCAAGTCATGTAGGTAAGTCCAAGCTTAAGAATAGAAAGTACCATTAAGGGAAGGTAAGGGTCAGGTAAGGTAAGGGTCAGGAAAGGTAAGGGTCAGGTAAGGTAAGGGTCAGGAAAGGTAAGGGTCAGGTAAGGTAAGGTAAGGGGTCAGGCTACGGTAAGGTCAGGCTAAGGTAATTGCGAGATTATTACATGCCTTTTTCAACAATCCTGTGGTTGGGAGATCTTTCGCTGAAGTGTGTATATGAAAATGGAAATCCCTACAACAACTACACAGGTTTCCTCACAGGTTAGTCAGGCTAATCTTCACAATGCACGGAATCAAACGATAGTCGTCGAGGTGAAAGGCAAACAACAGCAGCGATAATGCCCCAATGGGCAGGTCAAATCTTGAATAATTCACTCCACAACTTGCAAAAGTAATCACAAATTAGCCTTACACCTTGGAAAAGTAATCACAAATTAGCCTTACACCTTGGAAAAGTAATCATAAACTAGCCTTGCACACAGCTTAATTCGATATACTCAATAATAATTTCACAAAAGCTCAACCAAACAACTCAGAAAATCAACAAAATCTATCCTCGCCAATCGCTTTGCTTGGGATCTCAAAATAAACTTCAAAAAGTTACAACAAAAAACAACTCAGAAAATTCAACACTGCCTTAACCACTTGTGTACACAACTGAGTAACCTTACATCTGTATGTTTGAGGTTTGAAGCAACAGGGACAAAAATCCTTATATACAGCGGAAACAAAATAATAAACGTTGGTTATTGCAAGCATAACCATCAAAAAACAAATTTCAACCAAACACCCATTAAAGAAATTCAACTGCAGAGCAGAAAAGATGCGAATAGCTTCAGCTTTTTTTCATACGGAGCAAAATGAAAGAGATATTTCCTCAGGTCCAACAACAACTAAAATAGCAATAAAAATACCTGCTTAGATTTTTAAAACAATAAATCTCACTTGAGAAGTAAACAAAGTCCTTATTTGTTTCTTTGAAGATAGCCCAAAAACCATGGAAAACAATTCACAGAAGCCACTTGTATAGGCCCCTAACTGTGACCATACAGTTACATACAACATGAGATCTACTGAAAGATATTAATATCGACACTAAACTTCTAATCTACGCTATCACCTAAGATTAGTGCCAGAGTTTTTACGTCTGGACTTGAACTAAACAACAAAGTGCAAGAACTTCTAACGTGAGGAGTTCCTGCGCCTTGGTTTGGTGTTATGATGCAGGAAAAAACTTACGAAAGACACTACGAAAAGTTGAATTCGGCCTAAAACAAGAAGTGAGATAATTCTGTGAGCACAAATTATGAGCACAATTGATTAATAAACTCATCACAGAAACCAAACGGTAAATAGGTAAACCTTCTCTCCGATATACGGTTGGTAAATATGACTATGTAAGAATTACCCCTACAAAATAAGCAAGTTTTAAGTAGAAAATATATTCAAAAAGAAAACCGAAATATCAGACTTTTGAAGCAATACTCAAAGAGAAGAAACTGGAGCAAACTGCAGTGAAATCAGTAATACTCTCCAATAAATACACGCGGAGCAGAACTCACGCAAAGTTGAGGCGGAAACTGCCAGTCACGTTTGTACATCTCTAACCGTTCCGACTCATTTCCAAACTCATCATCTCCAATGACCCATCTTACTTGTAATCTTGATTCCATGTCAATGAACTCATTACACAGAAGATGGCAAATTCTTTCAACAATCAGTCACATACAGACTGGAACAACATTGGAAGTAAACCCAAGGCAGACATATCTCTACATTAGGGACTTGTGTAATATAATGGCAAATGGCATCACGCGCTACACAAGAACAAGCCCTCAAACTATAATTGTATATAGTAACTTCTATGGTGTCTAATGCACAAGGCGTCAACCGATGGCGTATCAAAACAAATGTAATCAGGTCAGCATCCAAGTCAGTTCACTAAGACAGAGAGGTAGCCTATGGTGGATAAGCAATTTTAAAGAGGCCAGTTTTGAGAATGAAATGACACAAGCGACTGAGCAGAACGGACAGATACTGGGAGAGAGATTCCAAAATCTAGGTCCAGCAACCATAAAAGCTCATTCAACGAGCACACTTCTAGTTTTTGGTATGACCAGAGAAAGATAACAAGATGACCTCGTTAAATTATGGGCCAGATCCATTTGTTCCATATGTGAAGCTTCACGTTTTCATGTAATAAAAAATTATCAAAATAAATATTTATATTTGTAATAACTCAGTAGTACATTTTGAATTTTAGAAATAAATAATCAATTAAATGGACTTGACTTCCGCTGTGGACTTCCGGTGTTGACGTTTTTCATTTGCAACTATTTGTAAAATACTGTGTGTACAGCATTTGCAAATGCGAATACTTCCGAATAGTGCAGAAAAATGGGATATTCGGCTGAGGCGAATGTCCGAGGCGATTTCCGGTTATTCCCTAATGTTTGAGGTCATTTTAAGCAACTCACAGAAGCACTGTGTCACCATATCAAAAACAAGGAATATATAAGTGTGTATCCAGAAAGAGTGTCTTTAAAATCTCTCTTCCAACTGCTGCAGAGTTTAGATTTTAAATAAAACCATCTAGAAATCTCAGAATAAACGTCCTAATCCTTGAAGAATCGAAATGCAATGAAAAGCGTCGAGTTACCCGAAAATGAGTGAAATGCAATCGTTCTGGCATAATTCACGTTCGTCAAAACGTTCAAAAACAACACCCAACACATAATCTGATTAATACTGTACAGACTAAATACAATGTCGATGCACGTACAGTGTAACCTGTGTAAAACTGACACAACACCAAAGACCACACAACACGCACGTACGTTGACACCGACTGCTATACAAATATGATACATGAACACAGAGTTGTGAATTGCTTTGCATGGCCATAGAGTGGACTGCAGAAACACTGCAAGAGGGAGGAGGAGATCTCTGGAATGTAACTAAGACGCACTGTAATCAACTCAATACATACATTGCACTTTGCTTGAACTGACCAACACTCTTCTCTGGCTTATTGGATTTTCATCTCCAAAGAACGGATAGTTTCTACTGTGATTTGACTTGAAGCAATCAACAATTGCCTTACGATGACATAATGCCCTTCTAACCTTCCAACCTGCATTTGTACTCATTTACTGACTAATAAAGCACAGAGGGCTAAGCTGATGCCTGGTGCCATAGGCATAGACTCTGGGGGGCAGCCGGGCATGTGCCCCCCAATAATTGAGATGGACTGTACACCAAATGCAACAAGTATAGAAAGAATAACCAAATGCCCCCCAATATTTTGGGCAAGTTTACGCCAGTGCCTGGTGCCATGGTACTCCATGGACAGTCAACCCCGTTCAAGTACTAATCCAGCCCAAGTTTGCTTAACTTGCGCCTGCCAGTGTTGCACGAACATACCAAATAATCAACTGCCGAAGTAAATCCAACGACTTCCATAGTCCCAACATCATAATGGCCAAGAAATCAGTTGATAGTCGCTGAGAGTGAAATCACAATCAAAATTCATAACCCACTGGAGAAGAATCCAGGTCAAAATTCTATAGATCAGAAGCAATTCCTATTCCACTGAGGAACACCACTTGCTAAAAATTCACTCAGCAGGCTAAATGTGAATCTAGGATTGACCAGAAAATAAAATCCCTGTAAGACTTGGTAAATTTTTCCCTCCGAGATAAAATAGCTTAAATTGTTCCAGCAGAATCAAACATTTAAACTTTGAAGAAAAGAGATCCTGGACTACTGTTTAAGAAGAGATTTGTCAAAATGCACCCAACACTGTCCAAATGCTGTCAAATACTTCAGCATACTATGGTTCATCCAGCCAAAACACAATATTATATCGTTTTCAGCACAGTGTTGTAAAAACTCTAAAACTCCTAAATCAAACGTGTACTCTTGCCAGGCCACAGAGCGCAAACCGCTACATCAGACCAACAACTACGAGGCTGCATCGGTTACCTTACAAACACAAACAGAGAAAATATATCTATATAGATACCATAAAAGAGGAAACATCAGAGTTCCTGTAGCCTACACGTGCCAGCAAACCATAGACTGCACACGTACAAACCATGGTTCATAACAATACACAATTAATTACCATAGAACCACCAAATGTGTACATGGATCCACAGAAACCTCCTAACAAACTACAATGACGGACCATCTAAGAACCTCACAGAACCGCTCCTCATCTGATGTAAGAGTTCTAAAATAACAACAAGTTAAAAGATCTTTGACAGTTGCTAATGAAACGAATTGTCAGTGTGTGCTCAGAAAGCTGTCCAACACATTAAATATATTTCATCATCATAATTTGTCACAATGTGCATTTATTATCTAGCAACCAAGCATGAATCGATCGCAATGCTTAGAATACCGTCAAATGTATTATTGTGGGTGAAGGATTTGCTCAAAGTCCTTAGTCCACAGTAACTGTCCCAGGGAAGGCTCAAACTCAAACTCTCTAAAACGAGCACTCTGACCAACTAGCTAGTACATCCCATATTATGCTGCATCCTATATTATTGCACATCCAGGAGTTTTAACCAAACGACAAGTTGTAAGAACCACATTACAATGCGGTCATATTATGTCGCAAAAGCATAAGATGTAGGTTCGATATCCAAACTGTGTTATAACAGAATTCTCGTATTATTGGAGGTTCTCATGATATTGGTGAATGTATCCAGAAGACCAAGGAGAGAAATCATAGCAGGTGACATCTGGAGATGAGAGTCGAACATCACGAATCTCGTGAAGTGCAAAGTGTTGTTGGGCGAGGGAAGAGGTGGTCCACCGACTACAACGTCGACTCTGCAACTTCAGAAGGACAGAGTCGAGTCGTCCCACTCGAGCTCTCGACTCTTCACCTTTGTCTTCTCCACCACCACCTCTTCTTCCTCTTCCTCCTCTGTGCTTTCAGCCTCGTTGTCGTCATGGAAACTGCCGTCGTCGTCGCTGTCCGTCTCGTCTCCACGGAGACCCGTCACGTGGCCCTCGTCCTCGAACAGCGTCTACAGAAACCAACCAGAGTTCTTCCAAAGTCTACAGGCGTATAAATAGGAATGATCACTGTTGACATTATACTAACTTGTATTTAAGAAACAGCACATTGATCCTACACCCTATAATATAAGTGTAATGACCTTCCCCCTGCAGTCCATAGTAGGATTCTAGAGGGGATCACACCTGCGTCTCTTCGCTGCCTAAAGACTTACTTGTTTATGGGCCTGTCACGTTGAGAGCGCTTCTGTATAGCCCTGCTGAGAGAAGCGCTTTATAAATGCTCAGATAAGAATGCTGCAAATCTGTGACTCTGTATCGAAGAAACCATTTTACACTGTACCCTGTTAATGGTAAGTGATCTGGGAACATGCTTTATGATATCAATATTATTATTATTAAAGTACTTTTATATAGCGCCCCTTCAAGATTGCCTACTCTGAAGCGCTCCCAGCCCAACCACGGTCGAATAATGCAGTTTTGAGGAAAGTAAGAAACAGGGTGAAGTGACCAATCGGTATTTGACAAAGCTTGGAAGGGAGACCATTCCAGGTCATGGGGGCAACCACAGAGCAGGCACGGTGCTGCCGTATGGCTGTCCGCGCGCGGGGAACAAAAATAAAAACTAGAAACACAAAAATAAAATTATAGCATGTATTAAAAGGGATAGGCTTAATGCTCAAAAGGTCACTATTTAGTTCTACACCACAGTTCTCATATGGATTGTGTAAACCAGTATGGCATTTTAATAGCTTTGGGGACATAACAGACCTCTTGATCCATTGGATTGACGGTGATTGTCAGCGCTGAGTTGTCCCATTCCATCTCCTGCTTTTCGTCGACGTTGACATCTCGGCTGTGGCGCTGTGTGTTGCGGATGCGCATTATGCCGAGCACGATCAGAAGACTGACGAACCCAACGCAGACGATGCAGACGACAATGATCCCAGTCACTAGAACCATTCCAACATCAAATGATCCACTCAGTTTCCATGGAAACACAAAATGGTATGGGTAACACACAAGCCTGCTTACGTGCCCCTTCAGAAACGCCTCATGAGTGTAAAGTAATGCCTGTTGATATGTTTCTATTGTCAAATACTTACTTACTTATATGAAGCCATTCATACATACATGCTGAATACAAACATAATTTTACACTTTCATCGGCAACCAGTGCAATTCCTCCCATGAGAAGCTGGATAGAAGCCCAAACCCAGGTATACCTCAAATCAGGCAGATTGCAGCATTGAAGACAGATTTCAGTTACTGCAATTGCTTAATGCAAGAGTCATAATCAACTCTTGTGCAACCGAATGCATGTATGAGGGTCGTGGGGGCTTGAGTTGTAAGCTAACAGCATATTGTGCAAATCTTACACACACACAAATATATATATGCGTGCGCATGTGTATATATACATGCAGACGTATATGATAGTAAAATGCTCTATGGAAACTGACGCTACAGCAGAGGCAAGAGAATTTACCTGTCTCATAGTTCGACTTCTTTGGATCGTGGGCCAGAGACTTGTCGTTGCGTATGTTGTTCAGCTGCGGCTGAAGCAACTTGTGATCTGCAATCGCCTGTGGAGCAGCTGTCGCCTGGTGACTTACGTGAACCACTTCCAACTGACAACACAAACACTTAACAGTCAAACTGTGCATTGGAATTGTAGTTCCCACCATTCAACCAAAGCTTATCTAATCGAAGACTTCTGTAACTTCTCATGTTTCACTTAATCGTAATCGTAAACTCCAAATTTCGTAAGCTCTGCTCTATACTCCAAGCGCAAAGCACCAGCTTATGCAAGAGTGATGTGTCATATCAGAGGGGTTGTCCAGAGATCGATGTCCAGTGGGGTCCAAGTCCAGTTGCCAGAGAGAGGCAAAGCAGTTGTTATGACAGGTTTCGTTGAGGATGAGAAAGCTTGGAAGTAAGAGGATCAGATGGATTAGGAGAGGGATTCTTAAAGAGACAAGACTTCAGTTTGGAGTGGAAAGACTGTGGGGTGATGAGTAGAGGAGCCTGAGGCAGATGACGGTGAGTGAGTGACGGTATTGGTGGAGGAACTGAGAATATGCGGAATTTGAGCAAGTAAGCAAATGAAACGTGACCTTATCTTACCCTCTCCTGGCTACGGATGTTACACCATTGCACCTTTATACAATACAGGTGTAATTTCACAATGCCATCCTTGCAAAGTTCAGAAGTGCACACTGAAGCCAGGCAGACGCTAGGAGCCCTAAGCAGACCGGAAGAGGTAAGGTTTCAGTGTAGAGGGAAAACAGTCTTGGTTGGAGAGTTTGAGGAGGCAGAGTGTACCAGATGGAGGGATCAGAACCTTTGAATGAACACCCCCAATGACAAGACATGTACCAGGAACATGCTTTACAGCAGTTGCACATTGAAGAGAGGATCGGCCTTTAACAGAGCTACAGAGTGTGACCTTGAACGATAAGCAGGATGGCAAATGATTTGTACAAGAGGAGAGCCAGTTAAAGCTTCAAAACTGTTCGATTTTGATGAAGCTGTGGCAGAATATTTGAGCAGAAAAGGTGCTACACTGAATGAACTGAACAACTGAGTCTCCTACCATCTGCTAGGGAGTGCCAGAGGGAGAGGTAACTGTGTGTTGTAGACCTCATTGGCTGTCGTGGTCACTAAACCTTTATGCAATGCGATTTTGGAACTCTGGATATGAAGCTGACTCACTCTGCACATCACTCTGTTGGTAGGGCCATGTTTGTGGGTATGAGAACCTTCCAGTGGTGACTTTAAAACTAGTCACCTCAGCATTACTTGCTTACTGATGAAGTTTTTGTTTTTAACGACTACATCATCCTTTAGGCAGTGCTTTGACAGGTACATAAAAGACAGGTACTGAGATGAACTCATTCAGACTGCTAGCACAGGTACTCTTGTGCGGTGATTACAAGGTGCCATATTAAGTAACTGCAATTGTAACCAGATGTTCAGATGCATGAATGCATCATTTTCCATATACTTCTTCTGAATAGTTGTTTCTGAGGAGAGGGTGATGCTGTTGCTGGACTTACAGTGACTGAGAGTTGGTTGCTGACAAAGCGTCCATTGAGCTCCGTACAGCTGAGGAGGAAAGTGCGACTGTTCAGTTCCTCCGGTCGACTGTTGACGTACAAGACTCCATCGAGAATCTCTTCGTAATGTGAAAGTTTATCAGCACCTGCAAAAACCATCGCAAAAGGTACAGCCACATATTATGTATGATGTATTTATTTATATTAACTTGCACTTAACAAATCTTCATATAACAACACCTGCAGCTGGTAAAGAAGAGGAAGAAACAGGAGATGAGGAAGAAGATGAGGACGAAGAAGAAGATGAAGAAGAAGAAGACAAAGAAGTGGAGGAGGAGGAAGAAGTGGAAGAAGAACGAGATGAAGAAGACAAAGAAGAAGACAAAGCTGAAGGAGAAGGCGAAGAAGAACAGTCCATTAAGCTAAACCAGAGAGCAGCCATGGGTATGAAATGTTAGCAACTTCATTTTCTTTGCCTTGGCTTATAAGGATGGGTGGCCAGTCCCCTCCCTCACCGTCTCATCTTCCCACTGACAGCATACGGTCAGTTTACGCATTATAGCTGAGTTGGCTAAGGGCACATATTATGTGCAGCAGAAATCACGAAACAAATTTCTGCCCTGGTAGGGATTAGAAGCTCCGATCTCTTGGCTGACAGTCCAGCATGCTAACCACTAGACTATAGCACCCCTGTAAACAAGCAGACCAGTCCATTTGGCAAAGTGTAAACTTCACCATGTAAGTTCCTTGGCACAATGGTTGGCCAATCTAGGGTCAGATTTCGGTCTACAGATTCTAAACCACAATCATTGGATTACAGACCTAGCATACTACAGATTTTTATTAATCAGGCATTTATTAATAAATTGTCCTCAGAAGTGTTCAGTAGCTTGCAAAATAAGTAGCGAGAGAAGGATGGGCGTTGAACTGTTCTTACCAGCAATGACCAGTCCATCTTCACTGAAGTCGACTTCCATGGCCAACTGACCGATCAGTCTGTCCGGATATCTGAGGTGCTCGATGGCCAGACTCAACGGAGGGTCAACACGAATGACGCAAGAGTCCAACTGGAACCGATCCTTCAGCTCCTCTGATCCAGATTCCTAAGCAACGTTCAAC
The DNA here is from genome assembly GCA_963556255.1 of Allolobophora icterica. NCBI lineage: Eukaryota > Metazoa > Annelida > Clitellata > Crassiclitellata > Lumbricidae > Allolobophora > Allolobophora icterica. Next base: position 5,132,395 of record OY744617.1, on the reverse strand, counting down.
GTCAAGGTTTCATCATGACAACTGTCATCACTTTGTGCAAGTATGCATGCAGTATGTACGTGTATGTATGTACGTGTATGTATGTATGTATGTATGTATGTATGTATGTATGTATGTATGTATAGGGCCATTTATATAGCACCTAACAAGAACCTCATGAAGGAGCTAAGCATGTAAGTACATACACAGGTAACCTATTCATGTATGTAATTATGTATATAACCTTGTATGCATGGATGTATCACCTATGTATTAAAGACACTAAATACAGAGCATTTTGAGTAACTCAAAAAAGCTACTGTAGTGGAGCAACAGAGATTGGTTGCTACCGGTATATGAATTTCGAATACCAATTACAGTCAGTTAAGGTCATAAAAGAAGTGTTGGTCGTCCATGAGTCCTTACCTTGAGATCTGCATGGCTTAGTTCCGCTTCCTCTGCTTTCGTATGCGCCGCGATGTGCAGATCATGAAAGATCTTTTCTCCGCGAATCAGTTTCTGTTCCTCCGTCTCGACCGACTTCTGTGCGTCCAGAGTGATTATCGGCTTCTCCGCTTCAAGGACCATCACCAGAGACTTCACCTTCTCGATCGCAAGCTGGTGGCCATCTTCACACCTGTCGCCATCACACACACACAAACAATAACTCAACTGGAACAAACATTTACTATTAAATTCTACTTATCTGTTGGCTTTTGTTATGCATGCAAGGACAGTGAGTTCTGAGTAGGTCTCTTGAAGAGGAGCTACATAAATTCTCAGAATGATTGAATGAGTGAAAATTAATCTGAGGCATGAGGTGTGAGACAAGAGTGCATCAACAACTCGCCAAGGGTAACTACATAGAGTCTCCCAACCAGCCCTGAACCCGCAGTTGTTAGATTACAGCCTGGTGCGCTACTGAAGAGACCACCATACTGTACACTTGTGTTTTCCAAATCCAAACCATGTCTTGTATCGTAATGTTTAGATAACGAAACTGATTCTTTTCTAAAGCACCATCGAAAGAAGCTTTACAGAATACTTAACTCAAACAATGTAAATGCTACAATTATCACTATTTTTTGGAGTGTCTTACTCGAACAGTCTTCTGCGACTGATATGTACATTTTCCACTAGCACAGAAGGCTCAAGAAGCATTTTCAACATACAAAATGTTGATGTTTACTGAACACCACATACCAAGCAATATCACAATCATTCACAGAAACTTATTCCCACTGGTCACATCCAATGATGAGACCAGTGGGAAAACAAGTCCTGCAAAGAGGACCACCTAATTTCTTATAACAGATTTCAAGACAGCATTTCCAACAATAACACGTCATCAGTTTCTTAAACAGAGGTTCCTTGCGAAACACTTTTAACAAAAGAGTCAAGATACTTTTCTTCCTTAGACGGTCAACTTTTCTCCCCTATGAGAAGTTCTTTACTGCAGGAGTGCTCAGAAGCAGAAATGCATCAGCATAGTTTGCTAGTGACATTGGTGGCTGATTGGTGACAGTATTTGACTTGTAATGCGAAGGTTATGGAGTTACAGCTTCCTCCTCTGAGATGGTTCAGCAAGTCCTTCACTCCCATTTGCTCAATGCCATCAATTGGCCGTTAAACAGTTCATAAAAACAACAACAATAATAATTATAATAACTGAGCACTTACGTGACTCGAGTGTCGAGCGTGAACGGTCGATGTCCAGTCGTTGGATATGTCCGTGTGTTGACGTAACTGATTCGCTGGAGAAGCTTCTCAACGGAACTCAGCGTCGCACCAGTGATTGTTATATTCGTCACTTCGTTATTCATCGACACAGACTAACACAACAAAAACAACAGTGGTAATTCATAAATAACTTCTGTGGTGCCAATGTCTAACACACCAGACACCAATGTCTAATACACCAGACCACAACATCTCAGGTTCATACTTTATTTGACTTCAAAGTGCTAAAATTCTGTGCAAAATCGACCCTTTGTGCATCAAATGAGCCAAATTTGAGAAGATAAATTTGCTAAAATGAGAGACAGCCTATGGTGGGTAAGCCTGTTACAGAGACACAGCTTTTAGGGCTCTTGGGGGCTTCAAATTTCTGCAAGTTACTAGCTTTGGGCATTCACTTCTAAAATTCAGTGTAGCATGGCGGTTAATAAACAACTAAATACATAGAATTTTATTTAAATAAGCCAAAAATAGATAAGGGAAGAAATAAATAAACAATAGAAATAAATAAACAAAAGATTAAACAAGCAAAAATAGATAAGCAAAGAAAAAAAAAAGAAAAAAAGATTAAATAAACAAGCAAATAAATAAATACAATACATAAATAGATAAGCAAATGATATAAATGAACCAAATATACACAAACAAACAAACCACATGATAAACAAACCACATGATAAACAAACCACACGATAAACAAACCATATGATAAACAAACCAAATGATAAACAAACCACATGATAAACAAACCACATGATAAACAAACCACACGATAAACAAACCACATGATAAACAAACCACACGATAAACAAACCACATGATAAATAAAGACATAAACAAAACAAACAAATAAGGAGACTGACCATTCCAGTTTCCATTTGGTCAACAGCAGCAAAGTCGAGTCTCTCCTGACAGTTGGTCAGACACTGAATGACCTGATCGCTTTCCGTTTTGTTCTTGAGAAGAGAAAGTCCGGCCAGGTATCCGTGGAAGTACTGCACCATGTGATGCTCTCCACCTGCAACACATCAACCACAGGTAAGACAAAGAAAGGAAAGGAAAGGTAATGAAGGCAAGTAAATCCAAGAAAATGCAAGTTTAGCTACAGTAATGTTGGAAAGGTGCAGAAGGTAAGGTAAGGTGAAACACGGAAGCCGATTGGTTAGAGCGTTTGCCTATTAACATGGACAGTACAGTTCGGCCTCTACTGAGATGGTTACTGAGTGTGGACCTTGATCAAGTTCTTCAATCACAATTATCATTAGATAGTGGCACCTTAAAGTATATGAAGACATTAATGTAAGGTAAGACAGAAGATAAGCTTTCCCCATTGTCTTTTACAAATAATTGTTCTTTTGGTTAAAAGGACAGGTAGCATACCTGTTTGCACCACAGTATAGATTCAAAGGTTGAAGAGTAACTTTGGTCTATGCACACAGATGACCACAGATGACTGACCAGAGATGACCACAGCAATCAAACAACAGAACACATTTCCTATTCATTTCCCCTACAACTCCACTGACCAACCAAAAAGGATGGACAGCTTAGCAGGCACTAGGTGGTGGGATATTCCACAATCACCCACCCGAGTCAAATGTTTTAACTCTGGACAGTGCCGTAATAACAAAACGAAATGGCTATTGATGTAAATGCATTTCCCTGGTGATCAATGAAGTGCATTCAGTTCAATTCACACAGAGAGAGAGAGAGAGAGAGAGAGAGAGAGAGAGAGAGAGAGAGAGAGAGAGAGAGAGACAGACAGACAGACAGACAGACAGACAGACAGAGACAGAGACAGACAGACAGACAGACAGACACTTGCCGTGCCAGCACGCTCCAATGACAAGCTTCGTGAAGTGAACATGCTTTGACTGGTGCAGCGGCCAGTCGTCGACGACCTCCGGATTGTGTTTGCTTGTGACAAACTGTTTTCCATCGACATACAGACGGACCTCTGGGAAGTCGACGCTCACCGCGTAGTGATGCCACTTTCCGTCACAGACCTGTGCCATCGACCAGCGCCACTCGGCTGGTCTGTATGCATTGCGATCGACTCCAGCGTCTGGCTCCAGACGCAGCAGAAGTATCAGTCGACAATTATGCACAAAAATCGAGTAATGATGGCGGTTCATGTCTACAGAAACAAATAACTTCTATTAATATTAATCAGTAATTTCTATCATTATTAATATTAATGAGTAATTTCTACTATTATTATTAGGGCTGTACCGAATAGTGATTATCACTATTCGGCCGAATACGAATAATTGGTCCAACTATTCGGCCGAATACGAATACGAATACGAATAGTGTACAAAATAGGTCTACCGACAACATTCAACATTTCAAATGTAAGCAAAGGTTTCAGTTCAGTAAATTTTATACATAAACTAAAAGTAAACAATTAACTACATGTAATTTTTGCATCCTTCTGCCAGTCTGTGTAAACTAGGAATTGAACTAATTTAACTAAACTTAGAAATTGTCACTTACTTAACGTTCACTCCACTCGCTATAGCAGCTGCATTATGCAAAAACAGATGTGACGTGACCACTATTCGTATTCGGTCCGACCGCTACTATTCGGCCGAATACCGAATAGCTATTTGTCCCACTATTCGGCCCCGAAGCGAATACGAAGCGAATATTCGGTACAGCCCTAATTATTATTATTAATGAGTAATTTCTATTATTATCATTATTATTGATTTCTATAGCACCGGTGTCTAGTGCACAAGGCATTTACTGATTGATTCTGTATTGATTATCAAAATAATGAGATTGATGTAGAGCCATATTGAAATTCTGTCTAGTGTAATTACTTCTATAGCACCATTACCATAATGTTCAAGACACTGTTGGGTGCTCACAGTGCAGTCAAAACTATTAATCCATTGGAAAATCCAGGTCAAAACCTTTTAGATTTTGTGTATGGAAAAGAGTTTTGCAGCAACAGATAGGAATCTGCAAAAGGTTTCGTTTAGTATCTTACACATGTGTTTCAGGACAGTGGATGTATTAAGTAATTTAAAAGTAAAGTGCACCCACCATGTGAACTGTATTTTAATTAAACAAAATCTGTATTTGAAGTTATTGAAGTGTGTGAATTTAAATAGAAGCCATAAAATAATAATTGTATTCTTTATTATTTCAAACCGACAGATGCAGTAAGATTACATTGAAACATGAAAGTACAATCAAGATCTTAATTAAACACACGGTTTGGCAGCCATGCAAGGCGCCGCCCTAGAGGGGGATACGGGAATCGATCCGCGTACCTTATGCTATCCTGGCCATGAGTGTTACCACTACTCTATCCCCCTCCTCCGCCACTAAGATGATATTTATAAGTAGAACTAAGTTCAGCACAGTTGTTAGGAAATAAATAAGGCCAATAGAGGCAAGAATCTATATGTACAAAAGCACATAGAGGAATCACAATCTCCAATATAAGAAGTGCCATTACTGCTTGATACCTTCGCCATCCGAGTGACAGATGATGTGTTCCTTGGTTTTCTTGATGCTGCCATCTCTGTCTTTATCCTCGTGCTTCATCCAGGTCGACACGGTGAAGTGCCAGCCAAGACCTGGATCCACCTTATCCAGAGGAACCTCTATGGCCGTTGTAGTTCCATCAAATGCAAAGATCTGGTCACTCTCCTGACCATCATCCGTCGGAAGGTTCTTCGTGAAGCTACCTGTGCTGGGGCTCGGAAGCAGGTCGACTGTTCCATCGATAGCACCTGCACACAACATCATCAGGGAAGTTGTGATGAAGTGTGGAAAAGTACTGTGCAGCGAGGTGAAGTACAGTAGTATCGTAAAGTATGGTCATGTAAGGAAAGTTATAGTAAATTGTGGTACCAGTATGCTGGCGTGGAAAAGTACTGCGCAGTGGGATTAAGTACAGTGCTGTGGCAAAGTATGGTAAACTAAAGAAAGCTATGGTAAACTGTGGTAACAATATGGCAAAGTGTGGAACAATACTTTGAAGTTGGGTTAAGTATAGTAGTGTGGTAAAGTAACGTAAAGTCAGGAAAGCTATGGTAAATATGGTAAAATATGTTTCTTGGGATCAAGCATAAATTTATGCAGTATGACACTAAATATAGCATCTTTTAAGCACACAACAATGGCATGGTAGTGTTGTGAAACATGACAAGTGTAGCACAGTAAAGTGTGGTAAGTTGAGGCAAGTATGGTGGTTTGGTACAGTATGGTAAAGTATGACCTCTAAAAGTACATGGTAAAGTAGGACAGGGTTTGGTAAAGTTTAGTATACCAATGTAAACTATGGTAGCACTTTTGGCCAAGTAAATGTAAAACAATCAAAGTAAAGTAAAGCTCCTATATCCCACATTGTACAAAGGAGAGGCGCCCATTTCCTTTACTCGACCCTTGAACCAGCAATGGCTGAATCCCAAGGTCCCAGACACAGGGTCTGTGCATCACACGACTTTGCCATTTACTTCCCAGCTGATGCCAGTATCAAATTCTACTGCTTGTTGACAGAGGCATGTGTGCGCAAACAACCAGCCCAGGGTCAATACGCGGAGTTGAACCTGCAACCGCATGATCCATGACCAAGCCTGTTGCCAATATTCTGGTAACACAAGCAAAGCAAGTTACCAAAAACTTTCCTAATAGATTCACTGATGATTTATTTTTATGTATTTCTAACTGCTCCATTAAACAATGACAAACATCCATGAACCCTGCCAAGTAACTTGTATGTCCATAACTTCCCTCCCAGCGGAAGCTCAACCCCGCACTCTTCAGACCATTAGAAAGCGAGGGATCAACCAATCACTTTGGCCGCCACCATCCCACAAGAGCTTCAACGATCACACAGCGCATTTGGATTCAAACCCCAAAAGCTGCCTCCAGAGTCGCGGCATTACCCCCGGCGAACCCACGTAATCCGACCAAAATAACAATGCCAATCACGCGAGCCTTAACGTCCGCAACGCCAGACACCTTGGGTCGAATATTGCGCCAATTAGGAAGTCCGTCTCTTACCACAGAGTTTGCGTTGCGATTGTATCGAGTAGGTGTCTCGGTCGCAGCCTTTGCCGATGTGGTCGGTCGACAGCGTCATCGTGACGGCCAGACGCGTCAGATTACAGACGTCATTGCACAGCTGAAGCCGGGCGTTCGGAATGATAGCCTTGCGGTTCTCACGAGGCGTAAACTCCATGCGGTCGGGGATGCCTGGAAAGAACCAACAGATCCGCCGGAAATTATCCCCGGCCGTCCAATACAATTTTGGCGTCGGGCGCAGATTACTGGCCGCGTATGGCTAGCTACTGCACAGCTGCTTGTGTTAAATGTTCAGTTTTTTGACTACAGAGAAACCAGTTATCGTCAGTTGATGTGTTGTACGTTAAACTTATGTTACAGTGTTGTCTGTGAAATGCATGTTACTGGAGACATGTGCATTGTATGTTAATTATATGTATGTCACTGGATATCTAGTGACACCAGCAAGGACCTAACAAGGGCAAAGAAAGAGACAGACAGACAGACATACAGACATACACAAATGTGACCTCGGCCAAGAAAAGGGACCACTTGTCAGGAATGGACTTATTAGCATTTTCACAAGCTTACACCTCAAGTAAAATCAGGAAAAAATTTCCCATAATTTTTGCAGTTTTTTTCACAAAAATATAAAATATCATTTGGTGGGAAATCGCATAAAAATATTTAATGTGTCTCTACCCAATCCATTAATACCTAAATTTGGCCTTAACACATCAAGTAGCATAATATTCATTGTAGTGCCGTGAGTCTGAGCCACAGATTGATTAATTAGAAGCAAAAATCAATATTCATAGTCTTTTGTAAAAACACATTTTCTGGCTAATCTAGTAAGCGACAAGTGGTCCCTTTTCTTGGCCAAGGTCACAAATACATACATAATTACATACATACAGACAGACATACATACATACATACACACACACACATAATAACATACAGACAGACAGACAGAGAATCTGTCAAAGACAGCCAGAAACAAAGATATATACACAATCAGTGAGAGACAGAGACACAGACAGAAGGAGCAAGACAAACAGACAGACAGAAAAATTGCACACTAGGGCAAACTCTGAATTTTGAATAAAGATGAGAAAAGAAACAAAGGGGTAGAAACAAAGACCAGGAGCAGGACACAAAAAACAGATTACAATTTAAAGAGACGAAACGAAAAAGCAAATACGTGAACGGACGACCCAACCGACCAACCGCCTGCAACTGCGTTGACATTGTCAATGGCCCTGGAAAGACTGACACTATAGATGAGCAATGGCACTCGATATCTTGCTAGGGATTTGACAGCACTGAAACAAATCACCAGCAGCAGCAGCAGCAGCAAAGCACGACTCTTTCATAGCTCTCCCATCCTCAATCCTCTGCTCGATCCTCCCCTGTGCAGCTGCCCTTTACGTCTCCTCTGTCGTCTGTCTCTCTTGACTTTCTGTCTGTCTGTCTGTCAATCTGTCTTTTTGTCTGTCTGTCTGTCAATCTGTCTTTTTGTCTGTCTGTCTGTCAATCTGTCTTTTTGTCTGTCTGTCTGTCAGTCTGTTTGGCTGTCTGTCTGTCTTTCAGTCTGTTTGTCTGTCTCTTTTGACTCTGTCTGTCTGTCAGTCTTCTGTCTGTCTATCTGTCTGTCAGTGAAATCCTCCTCTCCTCATCCATTCCTGTCTTTCAGTCTGTTTGGTTGTCTGCCTGTGAGTCAGTCTGTCTGCTTGGCTATCTGTTTTTGCTCTGTCTATTGCTCTGTGTGTCCTTGTTAGGTCGTTGCTGGCGTTGCGTTATCGATTTGGTCGATCAGTCATTCTCTGGTGTCTCCACAACTAATCCGAGACAATCCATGGCCCTGCTGCTGTCTCCTCTTCCTCCTTCGTCCATTGCTTCTCCTCTTACCCCATCCTCCGATTCCTCCTGCTCTTCCTTCTCCTCCTCCCTATCCTCTTCTTGCTGTCAGTCATTCTGCCCCTTCTCCTCTCCTCCCATTCGTTCTCCTCCTACAAGTGTTCATCTTTCAACTAATCCTCCTGCTTCCTCTCTTGTCCTTTGCCGTCTTTCCCTCTCCTGCTCCTCCTCATTCGACTTTCAGTAAATACTCTGCTTAGTCCTCCTCTTATTTCTCCTCCTACTTTCCTCCTCTTCCTCTTCTCATTATTACTTCACCTATTTTCCTCCTCCTCTTCTCACTCCTACTTCCTCCTCATCTTCCTCAAGATTACTCCTCCTCCTCATCATCATACTCCCACCTTCGTCCTCCTTCTCTAACTCTTCTCCTCTTCCTCCTTATTCCTCCTGCTCTTGTAGTCCTCTTGCTCTTCCTTCCAAATCCTCCTCTCCTCATCCATTCCTCCTCAGCAACACGCAACCAAGCTCCAAGCGATGAGCATAATGTGCAGCCAATGGGCACCGACCTACCCTCCGACGGCTCAAGTACACAGACCGGCCGCCAGAGGGCAGGCACCAGCGTCTCCGTGGCTCCACGATGTCTGACCTGTCCACTCCGATCGGCAGACGGACTTGACCTCGATGCTAACGACCGCTGCGTCCGATCTCCGATGACCACAGTCCTCCGCGACCACTTCGATCACGTAGCTGCGTCTACGGTTGAAGTCCAACGGTTCCGTATTGCGCAGATAGCCTGAAAAATGGAAACTCATGATCTTTAGCGGAGTGGTTAACATACTAGATTGTCAACCCAAAGGTCAGCGAGAGGGGTTCAAATCCCCGCCAGGGAAAACATTTCTGCTCCATTTGCATCCTCATGCCACCTCAGTCATAATGAGTTCACTGACTGTACACTGTCAGTAGGAAGAGCAGGTGGCAAGGGAGAGGACTGGTCACCTGCCCTCATATGCTGAGGAGGCTAAGAAAAACGTAGTCTAACACTTCACACCCATGGCTGATTCTTAGGGTTAACTTAAGAGGATGTTCTTCTTCCTCCTCCTCCAGCTGCACACAAAATGCCCCACGTTGCTCTAAAGTAAAGACAATGCTCTTGTGTTTCTAACAGAGTGCAGGGGAGGCGCTTATTTCCTGCCTTTTGGCCCTTGTGCAGGCAGTGGACGAATCCCGAGGCCAAATCCATTAACAGATTAGATTAGACGAGACATAGAAAGTAAACAACTATCCACAGCAGTGCAAGAGTTTTTAAGGACAGCGTGCAAGGAAATGATTAAATGAACACTGGACAGCCAGAGGCTTTCAGTCTAAGGTCACTACAACCTTCACAGTATGACGTGACCGGTTTTATATTAAGTGAGGTGACTGTGAGGTGAATGGAGAAATTCTGTCTAAAGGATTGTGATGTGAGTGGTTGTCCAAAGGATTATAATATGACTGATTGTGATGTGACTGGTTGTGTCCAAATATTTCTGATAGTGATGATGAAGATGATGATGATGACAATGATGATAAATACAATACAAACAGCATGTTCTAGGCAAGGACACAATTCTCCAAAACCTACCATCTGCATCGACTTCGAACGGAACATCCGGTGTGGTAACTTGGTAATGGCAGATCTTGGAAATGCCTGGAATCCCATCACGATCAACCGCCTGCAGCTGGACCAATCGACTGAACAGTTGTCCATCGCTTGCCTCTGCATAGTAAGTCCTCTGCAGCCACACAGGGTCAAATTCATTTACATCCTCGACCTCTACGTGAACCCTTTCCCTAGAAAAAAAACACCAAAATGGTCCCTTGTTATTAAACGCCATAAAACAGCTCCCAGTGCGACTGCTGTGCGAAATGGCCAACGCGCCAATGGGTTTGTTATACAGACTAGAAATTCATCAATGAATCGGCCAAGCACAAAGAACGCATATGGCTACGACACACGTTGTACGAACAAATTGTTACAGAAACAGTTCAATCACACTGTTCAACTACAAACGTATTGTTAAACCCAATTTTCAACTATTTCAACCACACTCAGTGGCGGTGCCAGCTATACAATTTCAGCAGGTCATGTCAGGGTCATGGGAGTTACTCAGCAGGTCAAAGATATTAAAGTTTGAGTTTGATGCATCAAGCAGCATAACCTCAACATTATAAGCAGCATAACTTAGATATATAAAAAGAAGAGAATTTTTAGAGTTTACAACATAGACTTCTATTGACATACTAGATAAAACGTAAAAAAGTTGTTTAGATCTAATAATTGCACTATAGTGATGTTATGGGGCAGATGCTGATGTTTTAAAAGAGATATAAAGACTCCAAATAAATTTACACAGCAGTAGGTAGTAGGCAGAACATAAGACAGGTCAAGACTAAAATAGGCAGGTCATAAGACAGGTCAAGACTAAAATAGGCAGGTCATAAGACAGGTCAAGACTAAAATAGGCAGGTCATAAGACAGGTCATGAGTAAAATAGGCAGGTCAAATGACCTACCACGACCCATGGTAGTGCCGCCACTGACCGCACTGTTCAAAAACATTGCTAAGCTCATATTATTTTGCTAAACAAACTGTTGAACACAATTGTTCAAGCACACTGTTCAAACACACTGTTCACATACACCGCTCAAAACATGCAAGATGCCACCACATTTCAATTACACTCTCAAAACACAATGTATAGCTCAAAAATATATTGTTGAACACAATGTCCAAACACACCGTTCACATACACTGTTCAAACATACTGTTCAATTCAAACATGTTGTCAAACAAACTCCTCAAACACAACGTTCAAACTTGCTGTTCAAGAGAACTGTTCAAACACACTTTACTACCCATTGCAACACAGCCATCAAGCACACGGTTCAACCATCCAACCATATAATTCAAACCTCATTCAAGCATTACCTAAATACATTGTTCAAACAGCCACATTTTTCATAGCTAGATACTTCATTGATCATCAAAATCCAGAATCCACACTGAAGTCAATAATATGCTTGAACAGTGTGTTACAATGGGTAGCATGAGAGAACAGTGTGTTTGAACAATGGCCTTGTTTTTACAGTGTGTTTGAGGGTGTCATTGGCTAAACCCAAGAAAAAGAATAGTTTTACCACAAGCATTGCTCAGTTTTCACATATATTTACACCAGTTGATAAGAAGCCTGTGTATAAATCACAAAACGTTATCCAAACACATCATTAAAACACACTGTTTAGCACAAGCACAAAATTTAACACACTCCATTCACGCTAAGTTCAAACATACACATTAAATGCATATTGTTAAACAGATCATTTAAATGTGTATCAACTAAAACACAGAAAAAAAATAATAACACCACCATTGCTTTTATAACATTGTTTACCATGAAAATACTTTATAAATATGTATAGAAATCAACAAAGCAAACTTAACAGGCAGGGCAAAGAATTAAATCTATGACCTCTGAAAAGATTAAATGTCACGCAAAGCTGAAAATAGCTCTCATTACGCTAACAACCGGTCAAAATCGATTCAAAGCTTCACAGCAGGAAACACACTCAAAGCGACACTCATTACTCATTAGGAGTAATTTGCAGAGAATAAAGTGAGCAAAAATGATCCATATTTATTTAATGTCCCTTCACCACTCCCACACCTGAAATAGCAAGGACCCTGATGCGATCGCTGCAGGCAATATGACCACCCAGGAATGTGTTCTCTCTCATCTGCTCCATCTCACTAGCAAAAATGTTGGCAACTATCCATCCATTTGACAGGCCTTGTTCTGTATTGGCCTTGGACAGTCTCCAACTATCATAACCCAGCACTAAATGCTTCCAAGCACCAGCTGCCATATATGATAGCTGCTCATCTCAAACCTCATCTTAATGAAGATCTGTCTCATCTACACAAAATTAATTGCATAGATCCAGACAAGCAGCTTCCTAACTCCTCAACAACATCATCGTCATCATTGCGAACATCATGATCGTGATCCTCATCATCGTAATCATCAGTGTTATAATCATCATCATCATCATTGCATGTTCATTTGTATGTATGTACATGTAAGTATGCCAGTATCTATCTGAACTTCTGTTTAGTTCCTTCTACATATATGGTCCTCTGAAACGCAATGTCTATTACCATCATTGCCACCACCATTACCAAGACCAACCACCATTACCATAACCATTACCACCCCAAATGACCACCAAGATGAGGACGATGACCACCATCATACTGCCACCACACCCATCCAAATGTGTCACATTTCATCCCTACTAAATATTTAAATAAATACATTTTAGTTAGCCTGACTAGCGTAATGCATTGGGTGAAACCACGTATTATGTTTATTCCTTGACTCTTATTCAAGCCTCGACGTCTCGAACGTAAATCTCGGATAATTCGTACATGGAAAAGCATTCTGCAAAATTCACGAACGTGCCATTATCCCAAAATTACTTGCTGGCAGACGAGAGCTTTTTGTTTATCGACCGACTGCTGACAGAACAGATGGACCAAATCCTGCCGTGAAATGCACTTTCAGCAAAACTGTTCTGTCTAATAATCACCACTGAGACTGATTGTCAGTGGCAGTAAATCACGTAAAAATGAAGCCATGTTAGGTGCAGACGTTAGCAGAAGTAAAAGTGAAGCATGGTTCGAAGGTTCAAGGATCTTTTGAATGAAGTCCCAACACAACCACAGTAAAACAATAGCAAACTGTAAAAACGTCAATTCTGTTTTCAAGTGGAATAACTTGTATTCTTGCCAATTCTGTTTTCATATGATGAATAAATTGTATTCTTGTCAGTTACGTTTTCACGTGCAATAACTTGAATTAGCGTAATTTCCGTTTTCGCGTGGAATAGCTTATATTCTTGCCAGTTCTGTATCCACATGGAATAACTTTTACTATGAAATGCAACAAATGCTACCTTGCAACCAAATAACCTTTCCTAACTGATAAAATTTCACTGGATGCACTGGGATTAAAACACCAGACACAATGATGAAAGATAAACTCATCAGCAAGCACAGCTGCTCAACATGTGGCAAAAAGCTTTCTACAGTGGCTTACCCAAACAACCGCCCATCCCATCCACCCATACACTTGTTTTCCAAGCACAGTGGACTTGTTGCCACAGAAAACAGAAGAGAAAGCGATCACCTATAGCGAGACTGATGAACACCAAAGGCAACCCCACAACAATGACATGAAAGTCAATTAGAACTAATCGGTTTTTAGCCGTAGAAATATTACATCATTTCCCAAATGGGATCATAAATATATATTCGGACCAATCAATCATTACAATGCCACACCCTGTCTTAGAGCAACCAATCTAAATTCACCAGCAGCACCATCAATCTGATGCACTCTTTTACAATAAACAGTGTCATTGCAATCAATTCACTTATTGTGTCACTCTATACTTATGCAACCAATCTCTAGCTTCCAACCAACAAAATAAAGTACATAACTTGCACTCTGATAAACCCTGAGGCAAGTTTTGCCAGTTCTTTACTGTCAATCAGGTCTAAATGTAACCGACATCAGTTTCACCTTGTCTATCATCGTCTAACTTCTAGGAAACCTGACCCATTGGATTTTTATCGGGCTTCTCCAACAGATCATGTTCTTGTACTACAGCTTCACTTCATGCGATCAATAATTGATCCTTGTGCATTATGAAAATGGCCCTATTGCAATCTTCTGTGAGATCATATTCCTTCACCTCTATTCTACACAAACTTAGCTGAAACAAATGTCAAATTGCAAATGGATAAGCAAATGTATCAGCTTCCACGTCTTGCATCCATAACACCATGTATGGATGCAAGACATGGGTGCTAACAAAGGCTTCACAAAAGAGCGTGGTAACATTCAAACACAAAAGCTATCGCAAGATGCTTAGAATAGGGTGGACTCTGGATATCAGCAATGAGGAATTACACAGAAGAATCAATCTGACTGAAAATCTCATGGAAAAAGTTATCCGAAGAAAGTTAAGACTGTTTGGACATATCTGCAGAATGAAGGACGACAGAGAAATTAAAACTTTGGTTTTTGAAATAAGGAAGGCACAAACAAAAGAGGAAGTGACACAGCGAATGGACAGATGACATTGAAGAATGGTGCAGAGCAAGTCTCCAGGAACTGAGCCACTCGGCACTGAACACAATGGAGTGGAGATACATTGTCACGAAGGCATCGGACACCTACGGGCGCTGAGCCCATGGTTTTTGATGATGATGATGATGATGAAGCAACACACCATGAAGCTGTGCACATTTTCACATGACATTTTCACGCTCAGCAAACATTTGCAGTGCACCTAATGTTTCAAGAACGACGATAAAAATGCTGCCAGGTATATGGATCAGAATGCCGTAAAAAGAATTCATACATACAATACATACATACATCAATAAATCAATGAACCACACACACTACGGAGTAACCGATAAGCACTTTTCTTCCGATAACCGATACCGATAACTTAGCACACTTTATTGGTGAATCCGATACCGATACCGATAATCACAAATATTTGTTGAGTTTGTGAGTGAAGTGACGATATGATGGTTATGTTATATATATATATATATATATATATATATATATATATATATGTAGAAAGGATGGATAACAGCAGATTACCAGTCGCAGCCCTACATGGGCAGATCGAGGGAGAGAGAAGTAGAGGGAGACCACGAAAAAGGTGGATGGACAATGTCAAGGAAGACTTGAAGAGCAAAGGTACGGACTTAACCATACTGCGCGAAACCGTTTGGGACAGAACACTATGGAGAAACTTCATAAGAGCCTCATCGTCGGGAAACTGATGGAAGAGAAGAAAGAAATATATTAAAAATTTGTGGTATTTCGTTATGTGTTTTGCGATTGCCTTTGCTGAAGTTGCGGAAAATTTCGGTCCATGAAAAACTACATCAGCAAACTTATTTCTGAAATGCATTATCAATTTAGAATTTTAGATTAATTTTAAGCACATTTTAAGGAAGCACACCCCTTTCACTAGCCTTCTGAGGAAGCGCACCCCCTTAGAAATTACGATTTTTCTAACTTTTTATTGGTGATTGAATTATCGGATTTTCCGATAATGGGATTTGAAGTAGTTTTCGGTGCTTATCGGTTTCCGAGCCAATAACCGGTTACTCCCTAACACACACAAAAAGCTCTGCTCACTTTTCTGAGTGACTTCCAGACGAGCAGTCATGGGCCGCAATGTTGAAGTTGTACTCGTGAGTTTCCTCGTGGTCCAGTTGGAAGCCGCTCGCGAGCACGATCTTTGCACTGCCTGTTGTTGGATCAAGAAGAATGATTTTGAATGGCAAACGATGGCTACCATTACTGAAGACCGTATAACCACAGATATTGCCTGAAGACAAAACCATATCAAACTACACTGTGCAGTAAGCATAACAACATATTTATATAGCACCTCTTCTACAGAGACCCAGAAGATTTGTTGTCAACCTAATGACGAAAACTATGATCATACCACCTGTTTTTCAAGTGCTTATGAAACAGAGGGAAAGAAAGACCAAGGAGATCATGTCGTAAGATGCTACGCCACCTATTCCAGACAGCTGAACTGTAATTACTTTTGAGATAAATATTTCATAAATGTAAATAACTTCCTGACACCAGCCATTTGGTGGCGATTGGTACCAATATAAATTATCTCCAGTGTCCACGGTCATTTGTCAAGTCCATTGCTTCCCTTAGTGTTAGTCCAAGTGATGTTATGTCCTCATTTATATTATCTATCCAGCGTAGTCTTGATCTGCCTCTGGTTCTTTTTACTTCGAATCTTTCAGGTAGTGCATTGTGTGGGTTTCGGTCGACTGGCATTCTCTGTAGGCTACATGTCCAAACTCGGAGTCTTTGTTTAACGACTTTGTCTAGCAGAGTTGTTTGGATACCTAATGATTGTTTTATTGCATTGTTTCTTATATTCTGTATTCTTGCCAACTCATTCATTCTGTAAGTATTCTTTTCTCATCTTGCTTTCACATTTTCCAACATTCCGATCCATATAGGAAAATTGGTTGTATCATAATTATTTCGCATATTTTTGCTTGGTTTTCTGTGTTAATTCTCTGCTTCTCCATAACCTGTTAATTTTTTGTTCAAAATGCTTGTTAAGTGTGTCCAATTCTCCTATTTCTTTGCACTGCCTGTTGTTGGATCAAGAAGAATGATTTTGAATGGCAGAATGATTTTGAATGGCACACTGATTTTGAATGGCAGATGATGGCTTCCATTACTGAAGACTGTATAACTATTTATTTATATATAATTGGTGAAATGTACATTTCAACTACTAAATAATTCTTTTTTACAAGGCACCTTTATGATCTCTCAGACTCTCATGCTTCAGAATATTTCACAAGATAATTTCCAAATCCTGATGGATTTATGAAATATGTATCTGATAAATATTTTCTTGACAAGTGGCTGTGGTTCCAAATGCAATTCGTAATTAATATGAAGCCGCTGATGCTTGTCTAGATTGTAATTCTTAGTTGTAACTGTATTTCCAGAATATATAAATTGTACAGTACCTCTTAAAGGATACTCATTACAAGTACTCCATAGAGTATTAGATATAAATTATTAGAACAAGAAAATTCTTATCAAATGAACAGTTCATAAACATGCACATTATTAGTACAAAGGCAACATAGATACTAATTCTTATTTAACAATTAATAGATTGATACAAAATGGGAACATATGTTTATTTTTTCAAAGCACTGACTACAGGCACAGTTACTCTGAATTTGAGGTGCAGATGGTTTCATCCTCTGTATCCATTCAGAACAATTATATAGCACCACTCTAAGACTCATGAACAGAGACTCAGAGCTCATCAGCTCAACCCCGTCAAAAGAGAAGTTTTCAAGTGCATGTAGAAGGAGCCTGCGGCGTTCTGGGTTTAAAGAACACGCAATTCTAAAGGGAGACTATTCCAGGCGGATGACCAACCACTGATAAGGCATGACGTTGCACTATCAAGTTGCATGCAAATGGTAAATTTCAGCCTGAGCAACAGAAGGAAGGTTTCAGCGGCCAGACAAATCTGAAATGGGACAACAGATCTCCACAAGTAAGCAGGGGCATTCCCAACTGGCATCGCACAAACCCAGATCGCAACCCTAAGTTGAATACGCTGCAAAATAGGCAGCCAATGAAGTATGTCACGCACATATTATGAGATATGCAATCAACCTGCCCAGTGTGCCCCAAAGGGAGAACCAGATAGGACATATGATCCGTAGGCACCAACAACGAGTTACGAAAAGGCCAGAGTAACAATGCTAGTCTTCAAAAGTGGTTTAAATGATAAAGAGTTTGGAAAGTCGTCCTTTATATAACAGATGATTCCAGAGTACTTGAAATTACTTGATCTTACAACGTTCTGAACCAATAGGGAACAAATTAAGCCAGTATCAGAAGAACACAACGGTCTACGAGGGGCATATGCAGTTAGCAATATATTAAGATGTAACAAAAGGCTGGTTTTCAGGGCTTTAAAAGTCAAGCACATTGCACAAGTCTACTCCTTACCCCTAACTAGAAGAAAACAGGCAGAATTCCCACAGTCCCCCACAGCCTGGCATGCTACCCTAACGTTTGTTGAGCTCTCCATGAAGATATTCGGGTACCTATCTGCTGCATCTCAAAAAGAGAACACCGTGCGCTCTCGTACGTTGGTCCATTGCTTTGGAACAATCTAAACCTGTGCATATTCAAACTCTTCCTTTACATTCTGCTCAATTTACTTTTTCTAGCTCTGTGTTAAGACACACCTGTTCAGATTTGCTAGACATACGGCCATGTTCAGAGCTCTTTGACAGGTTCTTTGAAAGCACTTTACAAAAGCCCAGTTACACAAATACATACATGAACAAACTTACATACATGCACATTTCACATACATACAGTCATACATTTATATACATACATATATACATATACATGTATATATATACATACATACAAATATGTACAAACACACATACATATACATACATATGCACTTACTTGTACAAACATATATACATACATACAATACATACATACACATGAACAATGCATCAGCCGGTTCAGAAGTTTTGTCGAAATATGATCGATCCAGAAAACCAGACATACACACAGGGTGGGTGGGAAATGTCAACCCCAAATTTAATTCCCCTTAGAGCCTGACTTGGTCAAAAAATATGGTACAAATCACAGACCCCGATTCAATTTAGCATCTGGACAGAAAGACTTAGCTGGTTGATCGAGTTTCGAAGACAGCAGTCCAGATTGGAGGCTGGGTGGGTGGATGGAGATTACACAGAGGTCTAAGTACAAACAACAGAGGTGACAGGGTTCACGGTAGTCTAGTGGTTAGCGTACTGGACTGTCAACTGAGGTCGGGGATTCAAACCCCTGCCAGGACAGAAAGGGATTTCTGCCAAACCCGTGACCCATTTTTAAATTTAGCTTCAAAATGAGTACATCGACTGTACACTGTTGGTGGGAAGATCAGGTGGTGAGGAGTGGACTCATTATTCATTCATTCATTAGGACATTTATATAGCGCCTCTTAAAGAGGGCTACTCAGAGGTATTCAAAGGACTGATCGCTTGCCCATGTTACATGCTGAGCTAAGAAATATCGCTGCTCACTCACAATCACTTGCCTCTCAATATATCGCAACTTAGGCTTTCCACCTCAAATTAATGTCTTACCTCTTCAAAATTCCTACCCTAATCCAACTCCACACTTTCTGTGGTCTACACGAAACCCTCCTCAGCAGCAGCTCAGCCTCTTTCTTTCCCTTCTCCTCTGGCTTGGTTCTTGGCCTAGCATCTCCAATGACGCAAAGCTCATGAATAAGCTGGTGCTCAGCTTTTAAGTAGCCCTTTAAGAAATTTGCAATTTACTATCATGATTACATCCATGGCCATCTCCTGCAGCTAGTTTATGGATCTCTTCATTACTCATTTCCTCCCCTTCTCCCCCTCCTCCTTCTCCCCTTCTTCTCCTCCTCCTCCTCCTCCTACTGTGTACCAACATATTGATATGGCTAACGAAGATGGAACCCATTGCCAGAACATCATGTCTGTTAGTGTGGGCTAAATTATTGTCTGCTGTAAGGAGTCATTGCTTTTAGGGAAACTACACTAATTGCTGTGCTGCTTGAAATCTACCGGAAGGCAAATCCCTTAGCAACGGTGTCTCTGCTCTTTCTCTGGCAAACCAGAGGCACATGTCACGTGTCTCATCAATTACGAAAATAGCCAGCGACGTTTATGCTTTGACAATTCTGGATTAAAATCACTGCAGGTGATCACCGCATTTCTTTACTTATAGTGCTTTTATGAGGCTCTTCAATGCAGCCATATCATCAATGTTTTGATACATTCATACGTACACACATCCACACATAAATACGTACGTACATGCATACATATAAACACACACACACACACACACATACATACATACATACATACATACATACATACGTACATACATACATACATACGTATGTACATACACACGTACATCCATACATTCATACATATACACACAGATCGAGGCTGCTATTTCTGCTGAAGCATTTGTACAATTCCTCAGCATATTAAAGTCAACAACAGAGGTCAGTCGGCTTCTGTGTCTGCAATGGAAGAAATCTGTCAGGAGGTTGCAGTGGGTAAGCAAGTCGAAACATGACGAGCATTGCAAGTTTAGACTCGAATGAATGTATGTGTGAATGTGAGTATGTATGAATGTATCAGGCGATGCTGAGCACAGGTTGAGTGGTGCCATAGCAAGTACTGTGTGATGATGATGATGATGATGATGATGATGATGATGATGATGATGATGATGATGATGATGATGATGATGATGATGAATAACAATAACAAACTGACAGAACAGGGCAGTCTATTCAAAAGCTTCAGACTAGAATGACTGAGAATTGAACACTATCCTGATGCAAAAAAGCACAACAAGAGTCAAAGCCTTTTCTGTTGATCAGCAATTATCACCTATAGACGACAGCAAGGTGAGGTGGCCTTTGAGTAGAAGGAGTAGGGTCATTCACCCGAAAACTCATGTTCTCTGAAGCAGTGTTTATGCTGGCTGTGGACATCACATGCAGCTTTTATTAATAATTGAACACTAGGGCGGGAGCTCTAATCAATTCACCAGAATCGATTTATAAGTTATAACACTACATTTGTATTCCAGTTTCAAATAACGGGATTGCATTACAATGAAGTCCACTTTCAAAGAGCTCTGTTTTGCGATCACATGCCTGACCAAGCTGTGCCAGAATTCATGTAAGAAGTGTTATATATGTAAGAAGAATTGTTATAGAGGTTTTGGTCTGTAGAGGCTGAAGCAATAGAGCAACTCTCTACAAGAATGAAGTGATGAATGAGGGCATTATGACGCCTTTCATAAAGTAGGATCACCTGCCAAGACATTGACTGTCAGGGCTTTTCATGAATCAGAAGCTACCAAGAATGACTCCTTTTCACCAGGTTGGATGTGGCTACGCAATCAAGCGTAGCCACATCCAACATCCACATTCACTGTCAGACACACTATGCACATATACGTGCAAACTGTGCATTCAGACTTGTGCATCTATACGTCTATTGTGCATTCGCTCAACACGTTTCTTGTATATAATTATAATACATAATTGTAATTGGACATTCATATTAGCGCTGCTCAAAAAGGAAAACAAATCAGAGCTCTGCGCTATCCTATATGATGCTAAATGTCATTTAGAACAGGACTATTACATTAGTTAGCAAAAACAATGCACAGTAAACTAGAAGAAGTCACCGGTGGTGGGCCCACACACACACATATGGAGCCAACCAATGGGTTCCCACTGACAATTGACAGATGGCATGGACATTCTTGTTCAATACTTTGACGCAGTCAAGTCTAAACTCGAGACTCATCGGTTTCATTCTGCTTACGCACCGTCTCTTTGATCTCTGGTTTTCAGACTTATTAGATTTCGACCGGATGTGCACTGGACTTCTCTGGACAACCCTTCTGACATGACCCAGCACTCATGAATAGCTGGTGCCCTGAGCTTAGCTTTTGAGTAGCACTTTAGAAATTTTAAGTTTACGATTAAGAGTTAGTGAGCAGCGTACCTTTCAACGCGTTCTTCTCCTTGACGTGCAGTGGTACATCCAGCTCCACCTCATCTCCTTCCAACGCATCTTCCTTGATTATTCCGTGATATACGTGAACCACATCCAATGCATCTGAAAACAAAACATATCACAATTAATAATAATAATAATCTTTATTAATTCAAAACGACAAGTACGCAGTAAGATTAATTTGAAACATGACAGTATATAATCAAGATCTTACTACGGTAATTAAACACAGGGTTTGGCAGCCATGCAAGGCGCCGCCCTAGAGGGCGGTTACGGTATCGAACCGCGATCTAATGCTCTCCTGGCCATGAGTGTTATCATTACTCTATCCCAACTCCTAATTGCATCGCATAAGCATGGAGAACACTTCCAACACAGTCCTTGGCCTCAGTCGTTTGTTACCGTCCTCTGCGGCCAACACTGTCCTTGGCCTCGGTCACTTGTTACCGTCCTCTGCGGCCAACACTGTCCTTGGCATAAGTTGCCTGTCACCGTCGTCCTCTGCGGCCAACACAGTCCTTGGCCTCAGTCGCTTGTCCCCATCCCCTGCAGCCAACACTGTCCTAGGCCTCAGTTGTTTGTCCCCATCCTCTGCAGCCAACACTGTCCTAGGCCTCAGCCACTAGTCACTGTCCTCTGCGGCCAACATTGTCCTTGGCCTTACTCGCTTGTCACCATCATCCTCTGCGGCCTTGGACCGTTCTCCCAGCATCATCACAATCCAATCTCTTCAAATCGAATCTCAATGTCAACAACATGCCAACATCAGTTCCTGATGAAGTCTCTGTAACTGCACTATGTACATAACAAATAGGAGCTGAAGGGGTCTCAGTCTCCTCTATCCCTCGCTCCAGTTTTCTTCCCTCTGCATTAAGCACATTGCTTGGGATTCGGTCGGTTGGCATTCTTTCCACACTCTCAAATCACTGCGATCTTCACACAAGGATACACGCATATCAAAAAAGCATGGCACCTCTACCTTTTTACTCATGTCAAGGTTTCACACTTTATACGTTACCACTAATGTAACATTTAAATTCACAGGAAATACAAACATAAATGGACCTGACTTCAGATCAATTAGACTGCCATGTCCCAGGACCTGGTTTTTGAAAGGATCAGTAGAAATCTCCAGGGTTCAGACATACATGTACATACATATTATTATTAAAATTTTCACCTTATTAATTAATAATTAGTAACTTATATCATCTAACTCACAAGGCATCAATCGATGGCGCACCAAAACCAAGCCCTAATCAAGTCAATCTCCAAAAGGTCAGGTGCTTAATAAACATGCTGTACACAGAAGGGCAAAACTAATGTATTCCTATAATGTATTCATGATCTGGACCATTGTGGTTATCACCAGTTTCTTCCTTTTCCGTTCTCCCTTTGACACCTCCGTGGAATTAGACTCAACTGTCTTTTGTGTTCGTCTATTTCCTGAACTGACCATTGTAACACGAAATCAATGGTCATTGCCACGTAAACTGCACTTGTACTTACAATCATTAGAACAGAACCAGTCCCATCACAATCCTTAGAATAGAACCATTCACATCACAATACTTTGGACAGAAGCAGTCACATCACAGTCCTTTGGAAAGAACTAGTCATATCACAATAATTTGGACACAACCAGTCTAACAAGAATCCTTCAGACAGAATCCGTAAATATGCAAGCCAACCAAAATGAACGCCTCGGGAATTAGTGCTGACTAAACAAATTTCCACTTATTTGGCATTATGAATGTGCGTCAGCTTCGCAAACGTCACCCGGTTATTGATTGGCCGACCGCCGACCGGAAGACGGCTTCGGCGAAGTTCGTCATAGCTGTCTTCAGCACGAATCTACGTCAAGCAAAATGAACGAAAGCTATCGCTGCGCGCCAGTCACAATGATAGGCAAATGAATCCGATTATTGCCATCACTCTGTCACTGTTTATTAGTTCTTGGGCGGCTGGTTAAGTCCAAGGACCAGACCTCCATGTCTTTGTCAAGAGGAACAGTGGATGCACCACAGACAACAGGGAAGTCCCAAGTGATCGTGATCGTAATTGCAAACTCCAAATTGGGCACCATCTTATTCAAGAGCAATGCGTTTAGTCAGACATTCCAGAGATAGCTAATGGAGATTGAAATCATGAAGAATGCTGCTCGAGTTTTGTCAAAATCACTTCCAGTGTCGCTAAATTGACGCCAAAACCTTTTCTTGGCCTTGTATCTGGACTCTTTTTCAAAAATGGAATATTAGGGACTCCTCAAAATACTTAGTATGAACGTGCCTTCCAGCACGTTCATAAACATTTGATGGAACTCGTATGGGTCTTATACAGGCCACATGTAGTAATACCTGGAGGCTGGAGTCCTGTCCACTCAACGTGGATGAAGAAACACTCTTCCCAGGTCACTAGATGATGCCAGCCTTTTCTTGGGGTCACCATAGGAAGCAGAAATCTCTTACAAGGACACCCCAACTATCCCCTAGGTAAAAATCTTTTTCTAGATCACTAGAAGAGGTGACAATCTTTTCTGAGGTTACCAGATGAGGTCACAATCTTTTCTGAAGTCACCAGATGAGGTCACAATCTGTCTTTGGTTCGTTTGGCCAATTCATCCATCTTCTAAAGCCTTAGATGTTCTGTTCTGAAAGACTTTGTTGAGGTAAATTAAGGTGACATTCTCATTCACTAAAAGGAGAACTTATCAGCCCATAGAGGCATGGTCATGAAATTGTATCATCGATCGGCTGAAGCACACAAATGACAGCAACCATTCAGATCCCAATAAACCCTTTTTTTCACAGATTATTGCTTTATTAATATGTAGCAACTTGCATCACGCGCGTGTCTAATGCAGAAATATACGTGCTTACGTAAGAGAAATGATCACCTGTGGTTCCTTTTGCGTTCTGCCTTTGACACCTGCTGAAGTGAACCTGATTGTTTATTTTGTAAGATGTTGAATGTTGATGATCAATATAAAGTGACTGCTAGTACTACTACCACTACTACTACTACTACTACTACAAGTGCAGAAATGTCCACAGAGAGGCTATTGTTAGAAACCTCATGAAAACAGAGTTTTTTTAAACAGAATGCCGAAAACCGTCATAAACCAACTGCACTGAAAATAGCAATGAGTGACAATGTCACTTGAGTGCTTGAGACACCTCAGCTGAAGTGTCCCAGCCTGTGCTAACTTCAAGACCAATACTAAATGTCTGTTCTCAATATAAAAATAAGCATCTGGCTTGCGACACTGGTCCAGTATCTCCTATCAGGTTCTTAAAATGTGTTCAGACACATATACTTAAATAAATACACTCGTATGCACACATGTAAATGTATGCATAAATTTACACTTCCTATTATGACATAACAAAGCAACTGATTGTCATGACTTCAATGGCTCAGCCCAGCTCTTAAAAGGCTTCCACTGGCCTTGCTCTTTGGAATGAACTTCCTCCATCTGTTCATTCCTCTATTCTCTCTGGTAGTGTCTCTGCCTCCTTTGCCTTTCTTAAAACTTGTTTCTTCTCTCGGGGTCTCTTGCACTGAGAGCGCTTCTGAATGGCTCTGCTGCTAGAAGAGCTAAGTTATAAATGTCTGAATACAATACAGTACAATATGTAACAAGGCTTGCAGTAAACAAGAGAAAAGCACTAGATGTGATGTATGACCTAAAGAAGAATGATCATTTGTTTACCCCCAAGGCCACCAGATGGCTGGCGACAGGAACTGATTAGGATCATGGTGATGATCGTAGAAGAAACTGATTAACTTTCATTCTTCTCTCTGCACCCTTTTCTTTTCCACAAGCGCTTGAAGATCACACTATTTCCCACCGTTTCTGGCACACTGGTCTGGGAGTGTCTCTGATGAGTTCACCTCGAAGTGGTGCTCACAATTAGGGCTACAATTCATTTCTTGACTCGAGCATAGTTTGTGAGTTCACGAGTATGCTTGCGAGTGAGTGAGTGTGCAACTGAGTAAGTCAGTGTGAGTAACTGAGTGTGAACAACTACACGAGTGAGTGAGTGAGTGAGTGAGCAAGTTGTAAGTTTGCAAGTGAATGTGTGAGTGAGCATGTCAGTGACTGTGTGAACAAATGTCAGTCAGTGAGTGAGTGAGCAAGTGAGAGCATGCATGACTGAGTGCATGAGCGAGCGAGTGAGTGAGTGAATGAGTCAGTGAGTGAGAGTGAACTATTTGTGCTTCCTCCTTCGACCACCAACCTGTCTCACTGAACATTCTGCCACTGATCAGACTTGATTTATGGAGCACAGTGGTTAGTACACTCACTTTATCAGACGGAAAGGACGGGTTCGAGCCGTCCCGAGATGGTTACTGCATAGAGACCATAAGCAAGTCCTTCACTCACACTTGCTTAGCACCATCCGATGCATTCTTGGTCAACAGATAGTGGTGCAAGCTTATAAATCGTCTATAAATTGATTGGTTTGATTGGCCGACGGTGATTGGTCGATTGATTGATTAATGATTAGGCCAATCAGTTGCTTGTTTGTTAATGAAATTATTTAGCGATTGCCTCCACAAAGAATAAGTTGGATAACCAGTCAATAAAATGTCGTCGATTAACGAATATCACGGGACAGCCTTTGATTTATGATCAGACGAACCAATAAATAAATCATTGTCACTGATGATGACGATGACGACGACAATGATGATGACGATGATGATGATGAGGAGGAGGAGGAGGAGGAGGAGGAGGATGACGACGATGTTCATACAAGATGGTCGTAACGAAGAACCACACACAAGCAAATACCTGACGTCTGCTGTTCATCCAGCGGCTTAGACGGCAGAGAAATTGTCAATTCGAGGCAAAAAACGCCGAATAACACAGACGTTATCATCCTCCTCAATCCTACGACAGTCATCTTTAACGTCAGTTCGACAGAAAACTGTTTTAACGGCTCTAGAAATCGACCACTCCGTCTAATTCGTATGCGTGAAAACAAGCGATTCCTTAAATGTCTCGCTGCTCATAACAAAATGGCGACCAACTTCCTGGAGTGATTAATTATTCATGAGTTATTCATTATTAATGAGGCCAGTGCTCGCGCTGCAGGCGCGCTTGATCGCAGCGGAGCTACCACGGTTTCATGGAAACCAACGGGTAATAAATTATCACTGTACTCTAAAGAATAAATTAACGACCCTAGTTGTAACGTTTCGGTTGTAACTAGAATCGTTAGCAGGCGCAATAACTAAAATTCTGAGATTTTGGTTTGGCCCAAAGGGCCAAACCTGAAACTTTATTCAAGAGACGACTTAGGCCCTAATTCTCCCACTGAAGATACGATATACATAGGCCTACATGGGCCAATAGGCCTATTCTTATTTTATTGACAAGTTCACTGACGAACCGCAGTAAGTACCATTGAAACACATGACGGTACAATTATCAAGATCTTATACAAGAGTCGTTCACATCTTGGCAGCCTGTTAGGCGCCCGCTCATTATAGGCCTACAGTTGCCCCTTACGGTGGACCTATAGCCTATAGGGAGCTAATTGGTATCAAACCGCGTCTATCAAGATCTTATGTTCTTCGAGTTACGAGCAAGCAGTGCTTTTGAGGGATTTTGATTACTGGGACAAACTAGGCCACGACTAGGGGTCGGGAGGGAGCGTCGTATGCTCCCCTAGCGGGGTCTGGGTGGAGCCCCAGCCGACAACGCATTTTAGAGAAATTTGCTGCCAAATGGAACCAGTTTTAGCCAATTTATTTTACCAAATTTGCTTTCTATCATTATACATATCCCTATTTAAGTCATGCATAGAAGTTTGAAAATATGACATAATTAGTTCAACCATACCACAAAAATACAGGGGCGTCTATCCCCCCCTAAGTCACTGGAGCAACTTCCCCTTCCCCTCTTCTTCCGCCCTCCCCCTTCCTTCCCCCCGCAACTGAAATGGTGGCACACACAATGACAGATCTCCCCCCCCTTATTTCGTGGATGGAGCATTTGCTCCAAGGTTTCTATGGTGCAGACGCCCCTGCAAAAATAATTGATATAACTATAATTAAGTCAGTGAAAGGCGCAGAAGCGGCGACCTTGTTTGACAGGTGAGGTGATACGGGACATTTATGAACTGACCTGGTCAAAAAAGGGGTCAAAAATTTGTTCGCGCAAATTTTTTTCACCTTTTTGGTGTTTCTTGAAAATTCGGGGAAAACTGTATAGTATGTCCCCCACTGTTAAAGGTTGGGGTCTTGTCCCTCTCGACCCCCCCTCCCCGGATCGCCGCCTCTGGACAGCCTGAGTGACTGTGACTCAGTGGAAGAGTTGCAGCTACAACAAACAATGATAACTTTAACTAACCTAATCATAAACATCCAACTTTATTTCAAATTTAGTCTATTTAGATAGGCCTATCCTACGCGAAGAAAAGAAGTAACATTCTATAAATGTTTTCTTTGTGGGTGGACCCTTATAGTCTTTTATAGAATATGTAACTATATATAGTATTAGTCAACTGTCAACTGTTATGTTACTGTTTTAGTCAAGACAGAGTTCGGTCACAACAACTTCCCAAATGGTAAGATCAGGTCACTGTGGAAAAGCTTGAGCGCGTAGAACTGCGCATATCTTAAATGTCCGGATCCGGACTATAAACCCTGCAGTTCGGATGGTTCACTGGTTCGGATCTCGACTCAGACTATCATGACATTGACAAAACTACGATTCTGACATCGTTCCCGAACTGGACTCCGCTGCATGTCGTTCGCGATCCGATCTTCTTCAAGACGATCCATTCTTCTGACGATGACGTGTGATGTAATAATAATACTAGTCCTGTAATAACTTGTGATCACATACTGATTTGTAATCATACTGCGTTGTTGTCAGTTTGAAGATATTAAACGAATATTATTATTATTATTATTATTTAAATCTCATTGTCATAAATTTCTCAGCATCACACAGAAGCAGTGTTATTTAAGTTTCAGTTAACTTTTCAGTTTCAGTTATAGTTTTAGTTTTGCTAAAACTTTCCAGTTTAGTTTTAGTTATAGTTTTCAAATCTTTTCAGTTTTAGTTTTAGTTTCGGTTTTTAAAACTTTCGAGTTTTAATTTAGTTTTGTGCGCATTCCACAGAAGCAACTGAATTTCATTTTTTAGTTATGACATTAATTCATTTTGATTAGCTTTCATGGTCAAATCACATCATTGATGATTGACTGCATTTGAAAAATAGGCTTATAGTCTAGCCTTGGGATTAAAAAAGTCTCTAGAAATGACTGTAAGAAGCAAATCATAACAATTTCCTATAGGTGTTTCTAGACTAATTTGACCCTGCTGAAAACGAAAATTGCGGTCTCGAGGTTCAAGGTCTTGGTCTTGAGGTTCAAGGTCTTGGTCTTGGTCTTGAGGTTCAAGGTCTTGGTCTTGGTCTTGAGGTTCAAGGTCTTGGTCTTCAAGGTCTTGGTCTTGGTCTTGAGGTTTAAGGTCTTGACAACAAGACTGAAGGAGACAGCATGGTGCTACGACAGAAATTGATGATGGTGGTCATGGGGTTGTCATGGGGTGGTCATGGGGTGGTCATGGGGTGGTCATGGGGTGGTTCGTAGTAAATCAGGATAGCAGAGCTCGAAAAGTTCGGGTTTCAGTAGTGAATGTAAAGCTGAAGGAGAGAGGGCAAGCGAGATCTGGATCGAGCTCTTTTGGGAGTTCGTTCCAAAGAGCTGCATGGTGCAGCAGAGGTTAAGGAGCTGTTTCAGAATTTCAAAGAGGACACTGGAAGTATGGGCGTCCCGCGTCCGGAGGCATTTGCCCCCTAGATTTTGAAAATTGTCTCGTTTCCTTTGTTCATGAATATCTATTCTATGCAAAAACATAATTTTGTCCCCCTCTAGAAAAACATTGCCCGCAGAACAATTTTGCTTCCCATAGAAAAATTCCTGCGGAGGCCCATGACTAGAGCCCTGCGCCGACGTCATAGTGTCGGCGGCGGCGCGCCGGTAATTTTTGGTCGGCGGCGGCGGCGCGCCGACGAACAAAAATCGGCGGCGGCGGCGCCCACAAAATGTCGGCGTCGGCGCGGCGCGGCGTGCCCTAGTCAGAAACATGGGTCACCATGGGCATCCGCAGGAATTTTTTCGGGAAGGGCAACAAATTTCTAAGGGGCAAAAATTTTTCTAGGGGAGCAAAATGACGTTTTCGCAAGGAAATCTATTCACAAATTCAGGGGGCAAATTCCCCTTGCCCCTCCTCAGGACTCCCATGTGAGTCACTATGAGAGTTGAACAGCCGTTCGTCCTGTGACCAGTCAAGAGGGCCAAGTTCTCTAAAGCCACTACATCATACTGAAGCTCAACTACATATAAATGGACTAAAAGAAAAAGACACCTTCAGACATTTGCCTTACAAATATGAACATCCTTAATTACACTGCACATCTGTAGGTATTGGCAAATTGTAACCAGATGAAGCAACATGCATTTGCATATTGCATGAATAGACTTGCATTTGCACTGATATAGTGTAAGCCTACACACCAAGTCACATGGGAGATGCTGGATAACAGCATCCTCCCAGTAAGAGAGGTTGCTTAAGCCATGAAGTGAAATGTAAACATATACGTTTTCCTATACACTGCGTCGAGTGGCCTCACTCCTGTTAATATTTCAATGAATTTACCAGATGGTCTGCTACCCGTTGAATTAGTGCCGCGTCATATAAAGTTTCCACATATAGACCATTGTTTGTATCAGACTAAACTGAAAAAGAGTATCAACATTGTTGATACTATTGTTGATACTATACGTACTAAGTCAAAACCTGTGTCAACTGATACAGCTTACCTGAATAGATTCTAGCCAAAAGTATTAATCAATTACATGTATACCTTCCCTTCTGCAGGAATTAGTTAAATGGCATAATCTTGATATTAATAGCGCTCATAAACTCCTCTTATCTTACAACATTAAGCCAAAAATTTACACCATTGTAATACGACCACAGACATCAAAGACTACAATCAATAAGTTATAGAAGCTATTCAACATGAAGGTAACGAATGAGGGAATATTGTAACACTGTAGTACACATTCAAAGACATGCATTGCATGTCGCTTTTGCTGTCAATGTAATAAGGAAATGGCAACAGGAACGGTTTACGTTGAATTGAGCGCGCACATTTCGCCGACCTTCATCTCAGCGACCTCAATTCGCCGCCGCGAAACACAGTGACTACACAATTCGCCGCCATTCATTTCAGCGCTGCTTTAAAAGGGCGTTGCTAAATACCGGGCGTAAACAACACGTGTACTAGACTAGAAATTCAAAGCAAAATCAAAGCAAAATTGGTTGGGCATCTTCTTCACGGATCCGAAATTGATTGATTGCTGCCGCCGCCCAATTAATCGCGTTGGATTATGCCAATCGACCGCTTCTGGACTATTTGCGTGGCATCTCGCACAACTTGAACCTCCAGGTTTAGCTATTGCCTACTTAACATGTAGCAGGTTTAGCTATTGCCTACTTAACATGTAGCAGGTTTAGCTATTGCCTACTTAACATGTAGCAGGTTTAGCTATTGTCTACTTAACATGTAACTGATTAACTGAACAAACGATTTAAGCTTTAACTATTTGATAACTATCTGAATTATTTCCCATTAAATTTAAATTTAAACTGTTTGAAAGTTTCATCATTAAAATAAAATATGGGTTAAGGTTATCATAATTATGTAGTCGCTGTGTTTGAAAATAAAATATAGGTTATCATAAGAGTCGCTGAAATGAATGGCGGCGAATTGTGTAGTCGCTGTGTTTGGGGCGGCGAATTTTGTAGGCGCTGTCTTTCGCGGCGGCGAATTGAGGTCGCTGAGATGAAGATCGGCGAAATGTGCGCGCTCAATTCAACGGTTACCACAGGAACAGATGTATCAAAACAATGGCTACTTGTAACAAGAAATCGCTTTAAATGACTGTGTGTATATCATGGCACAAAGACAAGATGATCAAAGTAGGGCCTGTAAGGAAAACGAATTTTGCAGGAAGACACTGCATTCTTGGTTTCAAGATAACGACCACACACATTATAATTAGCTATGTTCACTCTTTATCTTCTTCATTAACACACGAGTTCCTACCAATCAAAGTGCCATTTCTGAGAATAGTTTGCTTATCTTTGCAATATCATGCAAAACATGAAAAATGCAACAATAACAATTAAGCGTATAAAACTGGCATCGGCGGCGCGCCGACAGATTGTCGGGGGCGGCGGCGGCAGCGCGCCGACGAACAAAAATCGGCGGCGGCGGCGCCAACGAAATGTCGGCGGCGGCGGCGCGGCGCGGCCGGCACAGGGCTCTACCCATGACGAGGCCGAATTCGTCGATCAGTTAAATGCTAGCACAGGTCAGCGCCTGCATGCAGGATCGGTATATATCTATTCAGTCGTGTTGTAATGAGAGTAGCGGCCTATAGCAGTTTCTGTTTAACGACGCTGCAGCGCAATAATTGCTATAGCGGGGTTTTATATATACAGAGGTACCCAGAATAAATTCACAGACCCAACACTAAAATACGACTACTAGCAGTAGGCCTATTACTTCCGCCGATACAAACTCGAGACAAAATTAATTTCAAACAGGGTATGGCCTATATAAAAGTAAAGTAAGTAAGTAAGTAAGTAAGTAAGTAAGTATAATCCTTTATTCAAAACCAACCGCTAACCGCATTTTGGTGTACATAGTTCATAATATTAATTTGAGCATATAACATTCGAATGATAAAGGTTTTACGAGCTAAAGAGTCAGCATTAGGTATAATTCTATTGTGTGCCCTGGGGCGCAGTGAGTAGACGGAGGGCTTAATCGGCGGGAGCAGGTCATGCAAAATGTGCCCCTCATCCACCAAGATTGCTGAGAAGAGGGAAGAGTCAGCTCTGAGACACAGCTGCTCAAAAGTAGGATTATCATCTGGAAGGTAATGGTAGCGGATGAGGCGACGCACAATAGCCTCAAAAGTTCAAAACGGTTTCGTTCGCTCCGACTCGTAAAGCCCCACAAAGCAGGAGAGGCATAGAGCATCCTAGCCAAGGTTGCAGTGGCGGCGCCAGGGGTGGGCTAGGGGGTGCTTAGCCACCCCCCAAACTGTGGCTCAGCCCCCCAAACAAAACGCTGGAAATCTCTGAAGCTTTGCAATGCTAACATGGAGGAAGGGAGAAAGGGAAGAGCTTAGGGCTTCAGCCCCCCAAACCTGAAATCCTGGCGCTGCCACTGCAAGGTTGTGGCACACACAACGTCATGAAGCGGCGGTCCGCGCAGGCCATGGGCAACCAGAGTGCGTAAAGCATAGATGGACTGGCGCGCCCGGCAGCATAATATGCGATGAATGTGATCTTAGATCTCCATACTAATGACCCTTTGCAAACCCGGCATTGCATCCGGGGCCTCAGTCCGGTCGTGCCCCCCTCTAGGGCGTCGAATTAACATCTCACGAGATTTGCCATGATTGAGCTTCATAGAGTAGTGGTAACATCACTGGCGTGAAAAGCAAGCGGTAGCGGGATCGCTTCCCGTAACCCTCTCAAATTTAGGTCCACTCAGCCTTTCATTCGCGAGATGGCGCGTTTGATAAAATGAGATGTAGGACGTGATGGGTGACTTGCATGGCTGCCGTGTACAGTTAAATTCAACTCCTGTAATAACTTGTGATCATCCGTTCATACTGATTTGTAATCATACTGCGTTATTGTCAGTTTGAAGATATTAAACGAAGATTATGATTAGATTGAATTCTGGGCTGCTGTAATTAACCTGGTTTAATTGCCATAGCAGTATAGTTCTACAACTTAGATTTTTTGTGAATCACAATGCATACATTCAAAGAACTCATAAATTCTCAGTGCAAGTTCCTTATATAGAGATATTATGTGGTATTCCATAGTAGAAATTAATTACAATTAAGCCTAAGCTTCCCGTACATACTTACTCACAGGAATAATGGCACTAATATCAGAAAACGATTGGGCACAAAATGCACGTGATCGGTGATCTCTATTAATAGTTACAGTGCACGTGATCGACATCGGTTCCGTTATTGGATATTGAATGCTGACCTTTGACGTCATTTTGTAAAACAAAGGGGTACTGTGACGTAACATCTTTTGCCATCTTTTGGCCGTTAATTTTCTCTGCAGCAGACGGGCGCTTAATCGAAGATTTCTTCTGAAAATAATGTTCATTCGAATCGGTTAATTTTATATTTCTTTCTGGCGTATTTTTGGCAGAAATAACACGCCTGGCATTCAGAAATAAGAAGATCGACATTACAAACGGAAGGTATTAAAATCTTATCGAAAATTTGAAGGTAAAAGTTTGGCGCAACTGGCAGAACGCGTGAGAAAAACTGACGAGTTTAAGTTTCGTTAATTTCCAGTGTTGGGATATTATATTGTAGTCTAGGTCACTTAAATAGAATAGTAAATAGGAAAGTATTTGAATAGTAGGAACCTATTTAAATAGTATTTAAATTGTAAATAATTGTTGACTATTGCAAATACCACATGACTATACCACATGCCCGATAGCGCATTGGATAACATCTGGCGTAGAGTGCGAGAGGTACAGAGATCGAGTCCCATAGGCGGACATGCTTTGTAGGCTGCAATTTGCGCCGTGTATTGCAGGCTGTCTGTTCTGTTAGTAGTTAAGATTTATCGCATAACATGTACATGTACAGCGCAGTGCGTTTGCAGGCGCTTAATTAAAGAATAAATATTATTATTATTATTATTATTATTTAAAAACTAGTTAGCTATACTATTCCTATCAGTTTTAGTAACAGAAACCTTGTAATTTCCTATTGTATTAACATTCAGTTAGTAGTTTTGATTATATTTAAGCAAGGGCAACTGCTCAAAAGTTTCATCAGATAGGCAAAATAATTCTTTTTCTTGGTGAGAATTAATGCTGCACTACTAGTCTCATTACTGGAGCACTGGATGGAATTTAAATTTATTCTACTGGTGGTTTGCTATTTAATGTCTAACAAATAGTAAATAGGCACATACTAGTCAAATACTATTTCAATAGGTCCTCGTACATGACTTTTAAAAGTGAAGTAAATAGTTATGAACTATTTAAATACATTTACATGGTATTCATGGGTGGCAATCATGGGAGGTCGAGGGGGACAAGTCCCCCACCTTTCAGAGTTATTTGTTTTGTTATTTATTTATTTTGTTGTTATTTTGTCATATGTGGTTTGTAGTGTTCTTTTTTTCCGTTTGTTGTTTGTTTTGTTATTTATTTTGTTGAACTGATTGCTTTTGAACTGATTGCTTTTGCAATATGTACGAAGATTAGTAATTGCATGTTTCTTATCTGTGTGTCTACATGTATGTTTGTAGCTCCGGAAAAAACTTGGGAAAAATGGTTTCTATGTTCACCTGTTGGAGTTCATGGCTCCGCCTTAACGAGTGTACAACAAACTGGTGACAAAGCTTGGGAGCCACGTACAATTATCATTGATAAATCAAAGACTTTTCTCATGTACACTCCTCCAAACGTTCCCGAGATCTGCCAAATTAGTTCTGTAAGGAACACTTCTGAGCCGCTGACAACTGAAGGAACTGAACTGCAATCTCAGACGACAGTTGCTAGAGGGGAAAGGACTGGCCAGACTACCAGTCAACTTTCAAATGAAACTCGTGAAAAACTCTCAAATGACAGGTTCTTGTTGGATCGGTCATTGTGTAGTCGATTTTATCCATCTACGAACTCGCCTTCACCTAACAGCTGTGACGCAGTGAATGCAAACACATTGAGTTTTGCCAGTGCCACCAACACAAGCGAAAAGAAGCAAGCACCATTAAGCAACGAATCTGCTCAAAAACAGTCAGATCTACTTCAAGAAATTCAGACTCTAAATCAAAATACAGTCGAAAGCCCCTTATCATCTGGAATGGCATTCGCCTCCTGTAGCTTGATGATGTTAAGGGTGGACAGCTGTCGCATCATCCGACTGATATCTGTGTAGAGGCCAAGCATGAAGGTAGGACATGATTACGTAGTCGGTCAAGAAGTGCTTGTATGTATGTATGTATGTATGTATGTATGTATGTATGTATGTATGTATGTATGTATGTATGTATGTATTTATGTATGTTTGTTTGTATCAAGCCACTTAATATAGCACCTTATAAGTCAGCTACTTTGCAAAGGCGCTGCACGCATGACTATCTGACTCATCTAGATGTTTAAGTGCATTTGAAGACATTTTGGAAATGTTTACTGAACAGAGCTAAACGCAACAGCACGTGTGTAAAGCTGAAGACTGTTCCTAGAAAAAGATACGAATTGTGCTAAGATACAATGGGCTTGAGTTTATATACGGAAGCGAGGCACCTGCATATCACCCGAAGCAGCTAAGCACAACGATTGCTGACCTGGTTTGTTTTAAGACTGGAACAAAAAGCTTCCTGATGTATTTCAGTGCGATGCCGACCAACAAGGTTCGCCCCAGAAAAAGACGCGTTTTTCTTAATTTCATAATACTATTTATCTGTTGTAATGTGTAATAATAACCTTTGTTATTTTACTGTTTTTTTCAATAGGTGCTTGTGGATTTCAGGGTGCCTTTTCTGCGTGAGGGGTGATGGGGTGGACTCGGTTGCACTCTGGCTCTGTATTGTCTGTGTTTATTTTCTATTTTTTATATTTTTAATTTTTTTTTTAATTTTATTTTTTTTATTGTTTATTATTTTGTTTATTGGTTTTTGTTATCTTTATTATTTTTGTTATTATTATTTTTATTGTTTTTTATATTATTTGTGTTGTTTTTGTTGTTGTTTATTTTCTTTTTTTTGTTTATTTTTTTGTTTTTTTGTAATAGTAGTACTGCTGGGCCTCTGGCGCGGATTAAAATCTCGTAAGCTCATAAGGCAGGGGGCCCCTGGCGCGGCTTAAAATCCCGTAAGCCCACATTTGTAGGTTTTATTGTTTTTTTGTAATTTTTTGTTTATTATTTTTTATTATTTTTTAAATTATTTTTTTAATTGTTTTTTTCTCTTTTGTTGTTGTTTATTGTCGTTTTTATTGTTTATTATCTTTATTATTATTTTTAATATTTTTTTTATTATCTGTATAGTTTTTTGGTGTTTATTTTCGTTTGTTGTTGTTTATTGTCATTTTTTGCCCTGGAGTGAGCCGAGGGATGAGATGGAGGTTGATAGAAGGACTAGAAGGAAGAAGAGAAGGATGTGGAATCAAATCACAAGTCATCAACGAAAAGACATCCGCAAGAGCAGAACTGCAACTCAGAACTAAGCGAGACAGAGACATTTACACAACAGTTCTTTTTTATATGCCTGCAGTGAAGCAATGTTCTTATACTTAGAAGTAATCAATTAACAGTATATGAAGGCAGACTGAATTCTACTTCTCTGTCGAGACGCTGGAGGGTTTTAGTGCTGATGAAAACAGAATGACTTGTATTCTTGTGACAAAGATTCTGGATGAAATTTAGCAAATGTTTTCATTCATTGGTGTACAACAAACAGAAACGAGAAGCAGTTATTCATTTATTTGTCCACTTATTCCTCTATCCATCCAGTCATTCATCCATCTATCCATCCCTTCACTACATTCGTTCAATCATTCGTTCATTCTTTTAACTGTTGATTTGCCTTTCTTCTGTCCATCCGTCCATTCGTTAACTCATTCATTCGTGCAGTCAGTCAATTCAGTCATTCAGGTACTCAGTCTTTTATTCATTAATTCATCTATCCATCCACCCATTCCTTTACTAATTCATGCATTTGGCGAATTTATGTAGCTCCTCTACAGATGCTTTTGGCTCTTAGTATATGATTAGCTATCGTCAAGAGTAGGCTTGATGCACAAGAAGGCACTACAAATTCACAGCGGAAGACTATCTCGAGAGTGCTCATGATGCATACAATACAATACAACTTAAATGTATAACGCACCTTAATAAAACAGAGTCTTACTCAAAGGATGCGTTACAGTGCAGTAGTTAATTATATATAGTAGGCCTACTTCAGGGGTGCGCAACCTTTTCGTTAATTTCGGCCGCATTACAGGTTCATATTCTCATCACGGCCGCATGGGCGGCGATCCCGGGGGTCGAGGGGAATAAGACTCCCACCTTCATCAGTGGAGGGACACACTGTACAGTTGTCCCTCGCGCAAATTTTTAAGAAAGACCAGAAAAGGTTTTTAACAAATTTGAAATTTTTTTTAACCTCTTTTTTTACCAGATCAGTTCAAAAGTGTCCCGTGTCCCTTCCACCTGTCATACAAGATCGCCGCCAGTGCACGGCCGCCAAGATATATCTGCTACTATTATTTAAGAGTAGGGCTATAATAGCATAGAGGTGAGGAATTTATTGTCACTTAAGGAACAATATTATTTATATTCTTCATGGAATAGAATTCCACAGTTTCCTATTTATGAATTAATCTGCACACGGCCGCCAAAACATTATCATTAGCTCAACTGTCCACGGCCGCCAATTCTCCCTCTCACGGCCGCATGCGGCCGTACGGCCGCAGGTTGCGCACCGCTGGCCTACTTGGAGAATAAATGAGTTGTAAGTTTAGTTTTAAAAGTATTTATCGAAGTGGATCTTGGAACTGATTCTGGCAGAGAGTTCCATTCAGCTGGACCAGCCACTTCAAATATCCTATTTCCAAATTAAAGATTTGATCCTCTGACTATAAAGTCTACTTTTGATGCTGAACGTAAACCTCGCCTTGGTTCAAGGACAGCACATGGTGTAACTAGAGATGACAAGTAAGGTGTTGCTGAACCTGACATAATCTTGAACATCAGGAGAGGGCTTCTCAGTGGTTTGCTTTGTGACTGAAAATTCATTAAAAGGACGTTCCTTGACTGGACTTCAGTGCCCTTGCTAACGGGGATGTTCAAAATGTAAGGCGGTATTTCAGTCTTGTTGTCCTCGAGACCAAGGTCTTGGTGTCGAGTGCGAGTTCGTTTTTAAAAGTCTTGGTCTTGGTCTTGAGACCAAAAGTCTTGGTCTTGGTCTTGAGGTTCAAAGTCTGGCAAGACCAAGACCAAGACTTAGCTGTCAATATGAAGTCATTTAGCAAAACTCAAGAATTTAAAAATTTATCAAGCTTAGGAGCCTTAGGTGTCATACAACAAATATCTACGGATAACAAGTTTTGTTGGTCAGGAAAACCCATCAGCAGCAGCAACAGTTAGGCTGTATCTGTAAGCCCTGCCGAGACTTGTTTCTGAAGCCAGACGGTCTGATAAATGATGGTAGGATTTCAAAAAGACCCACGATATGTAAATTTACATCCAGTGCATGAAAAGGTACTGTCACAGTACCTTTTACTACTGTGTGTGCCAGTGACTTCAGCACATATATAGAACGTATTTTTTCACATAAATGGAATTTTTATGAGACCCCACAAAGCACGTCTTTTGTAACCCAAATCACTTGCATGGTGTTTTGTAACCCAAATCACTTGCATGGTGGTTTGTAACCCAAATCACTTTGCATGATGTTTTGCAACCCAAATCGCATGGTGTTATTGTACCCAAATCACTTGCATGATATTTTGCAACCCAAATCACTTTGCATGATATTTTGTAACCCAAATCACTTGCATGAGGTTTTGTAACCCAAATCACTTGCATGAGGTTTTGTAACCCAGATCACTTGCACGTTTTGTAACCCAAATCATTTGAATGAGTTGTAACCCAAATCACTTGAATGAGGTTTTGTAACCCAAATCACTTGCATGTTTTGTAACCCAAATCACTTGAATGAGGTTTTGTAACCAAAATCACTTGAATGAGATTTTGTAACCCAAATCACTTGCATGTTTTGTAACCCAAATCACTTGAATGAGGTTTTGTAACCAAAATCACTTGAATGAGGTTTTGTAACCCAAATCACTTGCATGTTTTGTAACCCAAATCACTTGAATGAGGTTTTGTAACCAAAATCACTTGAATGAGATTTTGTAACCCAAATCACTTGCATCCTTCTGGAACAGCCTGCTTTTAAATATGAACTATTTTATTTACAAGTTGCCAGATACATAAATACATGTATACATGCATGCATGCATACAAACATACATACAAAGCCAAGCTTTGTCTTTCTGACAGTAGCCACTTATGGAATACTTGAGTTTTCTAAATCTTGTTGACTTCTGCTCATGCTACAGTTCCATTTACTAATTTGAGGCTCTCTATTTGTCAACTTCAGCAACTCACTTTCTCCTCGAAGTTTATGAGTGAGATGTCCCACTTGTAAAACTGTTTGATGCCCATCCACATTCGACATGGTAATTACACAGCACCCTGATAAGCCTAAATGAGCTTATTTTGAAGCAGAGATGAGCTCGGTTTTGATGCATAATTTTTTAACAATCTGATACACAAGTTTGCAGACATCAGTTCCAAACAAAACTTTGAATTTATTATTATCATTATTATAAGACTCTCATTAAAAAAAAAACGATACTCCGATTGTACGTTTGTGTACAAATACTTGTTATGTACAGAAGCACAAGTTAGTATAGAAGTACCAGTTAAGTACAGAAGTACCAGTAAGTAGAGACATTCCAGTTAAGTGCAGAAGTATCAGTTAATTACCAGTTTAAGCAAAGAAGTACCAGTTAAGTACAGAAAACTGTTTCACCACAATGCTCAGTCGCTCAAATTGCACCCTAACATCAAGAGCAAGCATCTAGTAAACCTAGATAGCACATTTGGAGCATATTCAGAATACACCAAGGACATTCTTGGAACAACAGCTTTGCATTCTATGACTGCATCACATTTGTCAAACTTCTGCAGTTTGTCAGTCGAAAAAGAAAGCTACCAAAACATGTCTACTTTCAATAACATAGACAGTGTTCTGCCCACAACGTATTACGTCTACACAAACATTATAGTCTGTTAAAGCTACCCAAATTTAACTACTTGAGTGTATGTTGTATACGTTAGGCGAAGCTGATTCTGCACATTGTTCACTACAGAATTACACAGCAAACACAGAGTGAAGACTGCTATAATTAGATCTCTATTCTCTATCCAACTGCATTTGATATTGCCCTCCTTCCGAATGTCAGAAGTGCACACACAACCACATGACAGAACATCGATGGCACTGAAGTCAGTGAAGGACTTGCTCAAGGTCCTTACACAGTGACCACCAAAGTGAGGTTCTAACCCGTATTCTCTGCATTATAGGCTGAGCGCTCTATCCAATTGGCTACCATGCCCAACGCTCTGCTACAACCAGTCTTGTTGTCAAGACCTTAAACCTCAAGACCAAGACCAAGACCTTGAACATCAAGACCAAGACCAAGACCAAGACCTTGAACCTCAAGACCAAGACCAAGACCAAGACCTTGAACCTCGAGACCAAGACCAAGACCAAGACCTTGAACCTCAAGACCAAGACCAAGACCAAGACCCAAAAAATCGCAATCAGGTCAAGACTTCTAAAATTGTCAAGTCGGAATATTCGCTATTTTAATGAAAACATGAGTCTTTTATTTTATTCAAGCAAATTAACTTTAAATGCAAACTGCAGAGAAATCCGAATTTGTATTCAAAAGTCCTTCATGCGAACTATTATTCCGAAAACCTTTTGTATTTTATAAAAACCAATTCGCTCAGAATTTTCTGACCAAGACGTGCCTGGTGGGCCTCATAAAAATTCCGCCATGTGAAAAAATACGTTCTACAGGTGCTGAAGTCGCTGACACACAGAGACGCTTTTCAAGCACTGGATGTAAATGTACAGATAGTGAATCCTTTTGAAATCTTCCCATGGTTTATCATACCGTCTGATACAGAATAACTGTTGCTGCTGCCAATGGGTTTACCTGACCAACATGACTTGTATCCATCCGTAGATATTGGTCGTATGATGCAAGCAGGCCTGATACAGAATTCTTGAGTTCTGTTAAATGACTGTTCATATTTACAGCCGGTCTTGGTCTTGGTCTTGCGAGACCAAGACCAAGACCTTGAACCTCAAGACCAAGACCAAGACCAAGACCTTGAACCTCAAGACCAAGACCAAGACCAAGACTTTTAAAAACGAACTCGAGTGCACTCGAGACCAAGACCTTGGTCTCGAGGACAACAAGACTGGCTACAACTATTATTTAATCTCAGCCTACTACTTAAACACCTGATCAGGTTAGGCTTAAGAATTACAACAGTTCTCATCTAACAACTGATTATTGGCAACAACAAAATTTAACTCAAAACTAGTTCTGTATTTACACTGTGAATGGAAAAATTAGCCCTTAAATTTATTGCTAAACTTGTTACCCATATGTTTACAAATTTTAATATAATTAAAGCTGTTTTAATTGTAACTAAAATAGCAACTGAATTCAAAATTATACCCAGTTCCCATTAAACATGATGTTACAATGGCATTATTGGTCAAAATTACCTTGTATTACTGTTAATCACCAATTACCAATAACTAAACATGCAAAATGACAATCAGTTCGCAATCCAAACTGGCAGTGTTGTGTGCATCCTCAGACCCATGCAAGTCTGAATGAGGACATCAAAATACAGTTAATTTAAAGATGCAGTAATAACTGAACTAAACCTTTAGCTTCGATTAACTTGCATAATAAGGATTAATTAGTTATTGGAATAATTCTATGAGGCTGTCTTTTCCATTCACGGTGCATACATAGTCGGACAATTTACATTAATTAAATATATGTTTGAAATTTACAGTATGCACATACATGCATGATTTATTTATTTTTAAGTATGCATTATACACACTTACATGTTAAACAAACACATAAATTATAAATGTCGACAAGTCATCGATTTCGTTAGAGTTGTAAACAATGCCCATGTTCATTTAGTTTTATTGACCAAATGCTGACAGACGCAAAGAAGCCAAAAGCAAAAGCAAGTCCCATCTGTTGAATAATACTATGCCACCTGGCGCTAACTCAGCCCTCCATTCTTTGCAACTCGGTAAATAACTACCAACTCATATTGGTCGATGATAACAGGTGACGAGTCTTTGGATGGTTTACGCCATAGATGAAATCACCCTTTGACTCAGGCACCAAACTACTTATGAAGATAACATGTGTGTTACCATGTCACTATAGAAAAAGCGGTATGGTAACACACATGTTACCTTTGCCTTTCATACCTTTTCCATGAAGGACAGTGTTTTCCAACACCACAACCTCAGAAGTTCCAACCCTGCATCCAATTCTGTGGAATCATTTACCAGTATATCAGGTTTGTCCAGGTTTTATACAAATATTTCAAGAGTATTTTCACACAAATTATATACACAATGCCTTTGTAATGTCCTTAGATGGCGATCGATACCAATAATAGCCAGATACTTATGTACATACATTCACACAAGTTGTTGGAGTCCTGCAGTCTTAAAACATCAAATACTAGAATGTACTCCATGAAATAATCTGTGCAAGTCAAAGTTGATTCATGTTGATGCCTGATTCTGAAGTAGGAACCTGCGAAGCTTCAATATTTGATTCGTAAAAGAATCGAACAGCAGTATTCGATTCGAAAATGACCTCATGATTCGAGAAATGATTAGCTCTTGACACACTGCTTACTGCAAGACGAGTGTTATTTCGACGTTGTATAGGCTCAAGAGGCTTCATGAATTAGTAAAGTGTGTGACTAAATTTAATAAACATG
Organism: Allolobophora icterica; assembly: GCA_963556255.1. Lineage (NCBI taxonomy): Eukaryota > Metazoa > Annelida > Clitellata > Crassiclitellata > Lumbricidae > Allolobophora > Allolobophora icterica. The sequence goes on along the minus strand of OY744617.1, from coordinate 5,088,795 downwards.
GAACCAGAACAGAAAGGCATAATGGTTTCAATTTTTTTTAAATTACTTCTTATTTTAATTCTTTTAATTGACTTAATTTTAGTATAACTGATTTTAAACTGCAGAAAAGTTATTAGGCCTACGTTGATATAGTAATAACTCTGTTACCGTGATATTAAGTACACACTACATCAGTGGTTTTCAACCTTTTTGTAGTGACGGAACCCTAAACAAGCACTCATTTGCTCGCGGAACCCCGGGGCGTTTTAGCCGTCCATTTTCCCAAGAAATTCAAGTAATTGTAACTTGTATTGTTGGGATAATGCTTAAATTTTAGAATGTTAAACTTGTAATATAAGTTTTTTGCATCTCTGGTGCAGGCTATTATAAATAGGCCTACATACTTTAGTCTAGCACTCTAGAGTAGTGCACAGAAACAATGTAGGTAAACAACATGTATTTTACTGTATTGTGCCGGCAACTAATTCTGACAGATGGATAGAAGAGTTATAGAAACGCTGCAGGGCTGTAAGTAATTAACTTCCAAAATTACCTTAACTTGAATTATCCTTAAGAGAATAGGCCTACTAGTCACTGCCGCTTTTACCCTTGAGTTTTTTTAACTTCTTCACTTTGACATTTTTAAGGCACGACGTAGGTGGCCACTCCGGGTACCCCTGTTACGGGAGTGGTAGTAGGGGATAAGTGTCTCTGATCACTACCCTCTCCAGACCTACTTCCCGCACTGACGGGTAGTGGGACACTACCACGGAGTGCCTTGATACAGCTTCCATCGCTAGTTCCAAGTAGGCAATAGTGAGCCCACTTCTTCTACCCTGGGGGTCGGGGATTCCAGATTTCGTCCTGCACGCAACAGAACGGCAACAACGGACCAACAACAATTCGCTTACAGGCGGCCGCATAGCAGTTTCCGGTCCACTCTAAGGTACCTGCCTCTCTCCCCTTGGTCCTCTCTCGTGGTCCTACCAACGTCTGTAATGGTATGTGCCAGTCCTCCGCCCCGGCTACGCACGAGGTTCTACACAACGGTCAGTTAACACGGTGCAATCACAACTGCACCAAGTGGTTGGCACTCGGCTCGACCCAAGGTAATCTCAGCAATTCAGGGCTATTGTTGGCACATCCTCCCTCTATATATCCCAAACGGGAACAGGTCGGGGGTAATTAAACCAATTTCACGCCAAGAGGGTTGGCTATATCAGAGCGCCGGTTTCGCGTATACCCCGCCGTTTACCCGCGTAAAAATGCAATGCAAATAAAAAAAAATTATAAAATGCAACGATGCACTCCCGTAATAATGTTAACTATGTTAACATAGAATTGTGTTTAGCATGAACGCCGGAAAGCTGTGAAGAATTGGGTCATTTGATCATTTTTTGTGAAATCAGTTGGTGGTTTTTAAATTTAAGACTGCTGTCGCGGAACCCCTGGCCGACGCCCGCGGAACCCCTGGGGTCCGCGGAACCCCGGTTGAAAACCACTGCACTACATGAACATCAAACTGGTACCTGGATTCGAACTTTACCCCCAATTCGATTCGAGCTTCGATTGAGAATTTGTGATTCACAGATCCCTATTCTGAAAATCTAGTTAAGACTGGGATGCACTTCTCTGTCCAAATTTGAACATAACTAAAGTAGGCTATGCTGTAAGACAGTTAATTGCATTTCCGAACAGGAACCTATTCTCTTCCCAAAAGAAATACATTCATAGACCACCATTTTCAACCAATCTTCCAAATATACCCCAGAAAAATATCTAGAATTTCGTTCTTGTGCAACAACAGAAATTTTGATCTAAATGGTGCAACACACTTAAAAGTTTGCTCTAGCACATTCACTGAAATTTTGCTCTATCACAGTACCGGTATTCAAAATTTTGACGGACAATCGAATGCAAAAATCGTTCTTAATTAGAATGCTTTATTCTGTGAGGATATTCAGTTGGTTCAATAAAGAATATACTTACCGGTACTTACTTACTTAGTGCAATAAGTGAAATTATTGAAATGTGCTCTAGCACAGTATTCCTGATTTTGCTTTATTTCAACACATGAAATAAAAAATTTTGCTCTACTGCAATAAGTAAATTTTGCACTAGTACTGTCATTAAATTTCTTAAATTATGAGGCACCTTAAAATCTACAGTCTGGCAAAGGTGATAAAAAATCAGGATGAACAGCAACATTACGTCTGAAAAAGCAGAAGTCACTGAACTGTCAAAATTTTTTGCAAGGAATGTGTCAGTTAGAACAGTTTACTCCCCAGTCATAATCAAACCAATGATCAGTGTTAAAAAATGAATCGGTAAACACAAATTTTTGCTGACATCAAATGACTATTCTGCCATCTGCCTTCACTGACAGTTTAACCAAGAACTTTAATAGATACAGAACAGCAACTCAAGCCCAAACATGTGAGGCCACAGACTCTCAAAGTCTCAATTTTAAAGACTATGATTTCCATCCATCTACAACAATTCAACTTTGGACTCATAGAACAACAAAAGTTACCATAACAGTCATTTATAATAACTTTACTAATAAGTTTTTATTGGCATGGAGTATTGAAACCACCCATGCATTGGATCCACCCACACACTGAAACCACCCATTAACTGAAACCACCCATTCATTGAAATCACCCATGCACTGAAACCACTCAAGCATTGAAACCGCCCATACAATTAAACTCAATCACATTCTATCCACAAGTTGCTTACCCTCTAGTGCAATAAATGACATTAACAACACATGCGGCAGGCAGCTGCTCGAAACCTTTAGAAACATAACTATCTTAACACTACTCAAAAATAGACATGAATGTAAAATATCAATTGTAAATGATTAAGATGTCAAACAAAACAGTCGTAAAATACAATTCCTATGTACATGTTCCAGCAACATCGTTCAGGTCTTGGCTGCCACAATTTTCCAGAGGAGGCAACGGAGAGGAGAGTCATTCGCTGGGGAACTTCTTTTTACCAGATGGAACATTTCTTTTCCGGATTCATCTTGCTTCCGATGGGACAGCTGTAAGCATCGGAGAAGTCTTTCGAGTTGGACACTGCTCCAATGACCCTGCAGTAAAACAAACGAATTACAAGACTTGATTGACTGAAACTATGGCTCAATCAATAGCTGATTGAGCTACTGATCAAGCTATTGACTGAGTGAGCCATATATCGATTGAGTTATAAATTAACTTAGCCTTTTATTGATTGAGCCATTTGATTGATTGAGCCACCGATTGGTTAAGACAATGATTGATCGATTAAGCTATTGATCGATTAAGCCTTTGATTGATTGAGCTATTGATTGAGTCATTGACTGATTGGGCTATCGATTGAGCCACTGATTCATTCAGATATTGATTGATTAAGCCATTGATTGACTGAGCTACTGATTGATTTAGCCACTGAATGGTTGAGCTATTGATCAATTAAGCCATTGTATGATTGAGCTATTGATTGAGCCATAGACTGATTGAGCTATTGATCAATTAAGCCATTGATTGATTAAGCCATATATCGATTGAGATTGTTGACTGTATGAACCATGTAGTGAATTATCAACAACAGTAAATCATATATTTAGGAATTATTACAACTCAAACTTTACATGCTACTTTGGAGTGTCAGTAGGACAAACCTAGAATGGTGATTAGCCCTCTTCATTCGGGTTATCCCTCAACCGCTTAAAGGTGGCTCAATTAATATAAAAGCTAATTGTTTGTGTACCAAACAGCAACCATAAAAAACCAGTTATATGGTGCAAATATCATTAAAGACAATCATTACAGATCCTTTACAATGGCTCAGAGGTGCGTTCTGAAGTCGGGGCAACTGTCAACAATATGAAAACCATAAGCACAAAGGAAGAAATGGGTTCAGAGAGAAATGAACGATGAACGAACGATTTTTTTTATTAGAACTACCAAATAGTTATTACAAACAATATAGAACCATCAATGAGTAATAGTCGGTGTTTTAATAGGATGCCCCAAAGGGAAGGTCCCGCTAGGCGGGGCACCCCAACATCACAGGCAGAACGGTAATGAACACAAGGAGTTAAGGAAATCAAACTGGTGAGGCCAACCACTCTGAAACAGTGCTGGCCAAAGACAAGGCGTGTACCTGAAACAACATACCTCAAAACGACTATGCTTACATGCGGTCACACCATCATACCCTCATGTAATTGTTATTAGTAACTGCTATTTTTGGCGGTGCCTAACGCACAAGGCATCAACCGATGGCACACCAAAACCAAACTGTAATCAGGTCAATATCCAGAAGATCAGACCATAAGATAGGAATTAGGGTGGATACACAATTTGAAACATGCATGTCTTAAGTTGAGAATGAAATGACATAAGTGACCGAGCAGAACGAACAGACAATGTTCCAAAATCTAGGTCTAGGAACCAAAAGAGCTTGTTCAAAGAGAACAGTTCTAGTTTAGGTATGACCAGAGAAAGACAATCGGATGACTTGGTAAAAAAATGATAAGACTGGGGAATAAGAACTGCTATTAAAGACTGTGGTTGGCCAGAGTAGTCGGACCTACCTGAATTTACCCGGAGAGTGTCGGCCATTGCGTATCGCTGCTATGTAGTTCTCTGGCCGTGCGGTTCCGCACCATATCTGAATAATCATCGTCAGTTTCAAATGCAGATTCAACGACTCAAAGAAAAGATGGAGCACAAAAACATTTAGGAGAATTACATATATGATCTTCAAAAAAATTCCTGAATTTATTATCTCATTATTTATACTGTTATTACTATTATTAATATTTTGAAATTAATGGTGTTATGTACCGGTACCCAAGGACAATATAAAATCAGTTCAGGCAGAAGATAATGCATCTGGAACAGCTATGAGTTAGCTTAAAAACAACTGTTATTAATGGTAATATAAATTTATTATATTATTATTATTATTGCAATTTTCTTATTCTTCTTATTATTGCCATTACTAGCATTATTATCACTATTACTGTTGTTATTCCTATTATTAGCCAAGTATATATAAGGGTAACAACAGGGCCTGGTGCATTTAGTACGGTCATATATGGGATCGTTGGTTGGTGGGAAGATGAGATGGTGAGGAAGAGGAAGTGGCCACCTGCCCCTATATGCCAGGGCTAAGAAAATGAGTTCTCTAACACTTCATACCCATGGCCAGCTTAAGGGACTGCTCTTCTCTTCTTCTTGGCCATTGTGCCTTATTGTACAATATGAGGAAGGCTATGGGAAACCACGTCACTCGTCTCATCCCAGCTGGCATAAAGCCAATGGACCTGTCTTCGGGCATAGAACTCCTCATCGTTGCACCCTATTAGCGGTTCAAATAATTCTTTTATTTTTCTTCTATATTAACTGACTAGGATTCAGACAGAGAATAATTTCCGAGCCTCTACTGTGAAGAATTTCGTGTGAGACTCACCTGAGCAAAATTCAAGAAGAAGAGCTGCTTATGTGTCAGCTGTAATCCCGGAAGCAGTCTCTCCTCCGCCTGCATCTTCTCAACCCATCTCGTGTAAGCCTAAAAACGATTCACAATAAACTTAACATCCATTTCAAATTTAGTCTATCCATGATAAACGCTGCTTCAAAATATGAACATGTAACCACTGTGCCTAAATCTTTGCGCTGGCTTCCTGTTCGAGGAAGCATTTGTTTCAGACTGGAGCTCACAGTTGATGAAACACTGAATTCTGGCCAACCACAATACTTAAAATCAGTCCTTATTCCCCATATTCTCTTCATCATTCAGTATTAGGGCTGTACCGAATAGGTGATCATCACTATTCGGCCGAATACGAATAATTGGACAAACTATTCGGCTACATACGAATACGAATAATGTACAAAATAGGTCTGCCGACAACATTCAAAAATACATTAACGTTTACTCACTGTACACAAAGAATGAGACTACTGAAACTGTGATACCGCGGCCCAGGTAGTAGGCAAGGCCTGGCTACAACCACAGCATATCTTATGTTAATGAGAGTTACTACAGTCCACTCGCTATAGCAGCCGCATATGCAGAAACAGATGTCACGTGACCACTAGGGTACAGCCGGGTGCCGTTTTTCAACCGGGTACCGGGTCCGGGTAGTTTGTATAAAATCTGCCGGGTCCAGGTATTAAAACTAAAAGCGGACATTCAGATATATGCACCAAAGTGTATGCTACGGTCTACTATTATAATGACATCTGTTGAGTGTTGACCTACCAAAACCAATATAGCCTATATGTCGTTTCCGGAACTATACAGCGCGTGGCATGGGAGAATTGAACTATAGGCATGAAAGAGAGCTAAGAAACTGTCTTTCACGGCTTTAAGGACACGCCGCGTACCGGCCGAAGGAGGAGGGAAGGGGGAATAAACGGGGACTTTAAAAGCTGCCTTGTTTCAATGACACGCCGGCTACAGGCCCAAGGACTTCAAAGGCTAACGACTCTCGCTCGACCGTCGACCGGGTCTATTACCTCCCCAACCATACGACGTTTGTAAAAACTGACCATGAGAACTTACAGCCCATTTATTGCTCTAATTAACGGTGCTCTTATTTACATAGAAAGACTGCTGGTTCCCACGGTCATCTGCTTTAGTAAGCACACCTAAAATGTCGCAATTCTACACCTCTGGAACGGGCCGGGTGACTTGGGCTTACTAAAAAAAGTGGTGTTTTGTGATTTCGTCGTTCATAAATTTGTTTTGATAAAAAAATTACACACCTGGACCCGGATGACCTTCAGCTCCGGGTCCGGGTGTCTTCCGGGTGTTTAACACCCGGAATTTCCGGTTATCCGGGTCAGTACCCGGCTATGCCCTAGTGACCACTATTTGTATTCGGTCCGACCGCTACTATTCGGCCAAATACCAAATAGCTATTTGGCCCACTATTCGGTCCCGAAGTGCATACGAAGCGAATGTTCGGTACTGCCCTATTCAGTATGCCCCACATTTATCGCTATTCAACTAGGTCACCAGATTATCTTTTTCTCTGGTTATACCTATCACTAGAACTGTTCTTGGTTAGAGCATTTTCAGTTGCCAGACCTCAACTTTGGAATTCTTTCCCTGCATCTGTCCGTTCTACAGCTTATGTCATTTCATATTCAACTTAAGATTTACCATTTTTAAATTGCTTCTCCGGTGGAGAGAGCCAGCTGAGAAAGACGACGCATCACAAGGTCTTTCTTACTAATACAAAGCGACAGAAACAGAAAGTGAAAAGTAGAATACGCACTCTGAAAGCTTGTTTCAGGCCTCCATTGTCTGCTATGTTTTCCCCTTGAGTCAATCTTCCATTTAACTGAAAATACAGAAAACGAAAACAATGTTTATTGAAAAATCCAAAAAACCTATAACTATCAGCATCCAAGGAAAAGCTATTGGGCAAGTAGGACACAACTTCGTACAACAATCTAGAATGGCTACTAATTAACTGCAGAAGGCAACAATGGCAAAAAGACCTACAAAGAAGAACTGGACAAACCTCAAAAGCATTTGGGAAAATGAATGGGATATGGAGAAGCAGAGAAATAACAAAGACAATAGTATATTAGACAACAATAGAACCTTTTTTATATGGATCAGAATGTGAAAAAAGATGAGAAAAGAATTTCTCTCTGCAGAAATCAGTTGGCTATTGAAAATTCTTGGGATTTCAAGAATGTAGACACTTAGAAACGATGACATAAGATCAGACTTTGGCTTGCGTGATCACAGACTTGTATACAAACCACTCTGCGAGACATGGTTACATGAAATTAACAACTCAAGCTGCTTAACTCACAAGGAAAGACCATCTCATTGACTTGCTTTTCTAACCTACTGCAGTCCTAACTTCTGGTTTCCCTGGCCTGTCAGAGTTTTACTGGACTTGAAGCAACCATTGATCGACTCCTTGCATTTAATGATAGTGGCACTGAAGAATTCATTAAAAAATTCAGAACCAAGCCTCTGAGGACGATTGCCGATAATTTCATATAAAAACAGGATCATTCTTGTCAAGATACCATAAGCAGTTCTGACTCATTGGCTCCACTGGTTTTGTCAATCTGGATTTCAACCTAACACTGAAACTGACCCAACAATCTGGCTCGTGTGGACTTGTTTTGACTAAACTCCAGCGAATACTCTCATCTCCCTGACACAGCAATTGTATGGCACTTAAAAATTTTACCATGTACAATAACCGTAACACAACACCAACAGCCATCAGGAAAGTCTGTGATCAGGCAAGCCAAAGTCTGTGATCAGGCAAGCCAAAGTCTGTGATCAGGCAAGCCAAAGTCTGTGATCAGGCAAGCCAAAGTCTGTGATCAGGCAAGCCAAAGTCTGTGATCAGGCAAGCCAAAGTCTGTGATCAGGCAAGCCAAAGTCTGTGATCAGGCAAGCCAAAGTCTGTGATCAGGCAAGCCAAAGTCTGTGATCAGGCAAGCCAAAGTCTGTGATCAGGCAAGCCAAAGTCTGTGATCAGGCAAGCCAAAGTCTGTGATCAGGCAAGCCAAAGTCTGTGATCAGGCAAGCCAAAGTCTGTGATCAGGCAAGCCAAAGTCTGTGATCAGGCAAGCCAAAGTCTGTGATCAGGCAAGCCAAAGTCTGTGCCCAGACAAGTCCTGATCACCTGGTTGTTCCTCCAACCAGAACATCCACAGTGCGGCGCAGAAGCTTCGCTGTGGTCGGTCCAATTTTTGGAAAAGTTTACCTTGCATCTTATGACGAACTTCTTGGTTTTTCTTTACCTCTATTCCATAAGCGCTTGGAAACCATTTTGTTCTATCCCGGTTTTCCATCAGAATGTTAATAGCGCTATATAAATCTGCGATTACATTACATAATCACATGCCGGCTTGTGGGGCTCAGTGGTAAGTTCGGCGCCTTGTGACCGGAGGGTTGCAGGTTCAAATCCCACTCTAGCCGCTGTGTACGGACCTTGGGCAAGTCCTTCACTCGCAATTGCTCGTGGCGCTTCGGCGTGAAAATTCCGGCACAGTATCAAATGCTGTAGTTGGGAGCGCCTCTGAGTAGTAGTTGACTTCGAGAGGCGCTATAGAAATATCCGGAATAAATAAAATAATCCAAAAGAGCATGCAAGCAAATGGGAAACTTGTCCAGCCCTTGTATGTGTGGACCACAGAACACGTACATTCATGCCGGCTTCTGGGACATGGTAGTTGGTGTACTGGTCTATGAAGCACTGAGCCTTCTCCTTGAACTTTTCAATGACACTGTCTGACCACCATTGCTTCAGGTTTCCATCTTTATCATACTGCCTTCCTGAAAACACATAGAATTATTATGCATCACATGACATAAGGAATTATTCAGTAAATTTCCTGTGTTGTCTGTTTTTGGTATTCCCTGCTACATGTTACATAATAAAGTTAATTAGATACTACCAGATTGATTGTCTGTGAGTGAATTGTAACTGTTATTACGACAATTTATACAGCATCATCAGTAGCAAGCTACTTCTATAATGCATTAAACTGTCAACTGTTAGCACAAATGCTAATATATATTTTATATAATTTATATATTAGGTACATTTTCAACTGATTTTGAAAGACATGAAGGATTTTGGCTTTCTGAATAGGTGCTGGAAGACTATTCCAGACATGCGGACCATTTTCACCAAAAAGGCCCGATCGCCCACTTTAGTATTACAATTGAATACACCATATTAGAAATTTAAATAGTGCTGAAGGAAAAACAGCAATATTGTATCTCAAACAAAAATGACTTGAGTCCATAGAGTGCCTTTGAAGTGTCTCTCTTGCACTGGTGCTACATAAATATGTCATTACAATTTCAATTTATAAATTACCATTATAATCGAACTACAAAAAGCATGTACAAAACAACCAAACACATTAACAAATTATTTGATTCCTCTAAATCCACCAACACCAGCACATATGAAACTGTTGCAACAGACGACAAAAGGGTTTTAGTTGAATGTGTATCCAAATGCATTTCTACCATGCACTCAACTGACCAGCAAAGCATAAAACTGAAGAAAGTGAAGAAGAAAATAACGGAAATGAAGCACCATGCAAAGGAGTCACACGCAACTGTAGATAAATTGTTGGAGAAGCGCTTTGAAATGGCATTTCCACAACTTATTCTAATTACAAACGAGGCAATCGCTCATGTCTTACACCATTTTTGACAGCAGTTCTCACAGTTGTGGTCTTGCAATTGAAGGACCTTCGTCTGAAGTACACACATGACTAGAGCAATCTAACGACCCAGACAACCTTACCCTACGAGTTGTACGGATCAACAACAAAGTTTCAATTCATACAATGCAGTGGGGATCCAGTACACCACAGTGGTCTATCTGGTAGCACGCTTGGTCTCAGATCCAACGATTGCAGTCACAAGTCTCCTGATCAAACACTGTAGACAAGTTGTTGTGGGCATACTTGTAAGTTGTCTCCATCACAAAGCAGTATGGCTATACTGGCTAAAACTGGTAGTAAACAGCACGTCCTGTGATGAACTGGCCCTGTGTCCAGGAAATTGAGATATGTCTGCAGTCCCCTTAAGAGCCAAAGAACAACAAATGAGCAGCTCTCTACACTGCACTATGGGACACATTTCAGCACTGCGGGGAATCCAACCGCGCATGCAGAGGACAAGGCAAATGCAATTGCAAACCTGCCAATATGCCTGTCACTCAACAAGCACATTGTACAGCAATCACTGGATCTTGAGGTCAGATGCTTATTGTCTCAAGTCCATCAACACCGTTCTGGACAAACGTTCAATGCCACCTATGCCAACAATTGAGAGCAACCACCAACCTGTCTCCAAAGCTCAAATTCCTTTTCGTCTACAAGAAACGCTTCCAAACTCACTAAATGTCATTGGCTTTGAACATTTGCATATCTAACTGCATTACTGCTTGGCAACTGACTACACACATCTCAGTCACACTTCTTTCTGTGTGCATTACATTACTACAGTATTATTAATAATAATAATGATAAAATGATACTCATAATAAAAATTACCGACCACATTAGTTTGGGTAAAAGCATGCTCTTCTCTACGATTCTAGTGTAAGTGCAGCATGCATAATAATAACAATGTCTAATGTGAACCCAAGGTGCTTCTACATAAATCTAGCTTGGACTTTAATTGGACAGTCATCATCGTTCTCAAAAGTTATCATCTGAGGTTAATGTTAGTGCATAGATATGAACTATTTAATCTTATCCAATCTCTGATGGCAATACAGTATCTTATCGTAATCTTGAGATTTCTATAGCACCCAAAAAAACGAAGTTGCTGGAACCAGCTTATTCACAGGCCTTATTCTTATGGCAATATAGCATCAAGACCAAGATATTTCACTTGATATCTGCATTTGACTTAACGCTGTTGTAAGAGCAACAGCATATGTAGGACATATGAAGCCCATATGGAAGTACTGTCATATGGGCTTCTTTATATCCCACATAGGACGTTGCCACGGGAATACTGCACCTTGAAATATATATAGCACCATCTAAGAACTTCTCAATGGTGCTCCTTGTCAGTCTAAATGATTCTATACTTCAATAAGAATGAGTCACTAATCCACAGGCCTATGAGGCTCCAACCAAACCAATGGACAATGGCCGATGATTGCCTCACAACAGGATCAGCATTCCTGTTCTGTGCTGTGGTAGCCGACTGGTTACAGTGCTTGATCTGTAACCTGTACTACAGAGAGTCCCGGTATCAACCTTCCCCAAGCCCCAAGCTGGGTACTGTGTTGGGACCTTCAACCACAACCATACAGATACATCGATGCTCTGTCATATGGTCAAGTGCTTTGAAAGGTGGGCAGTACCAAATAGAGTTGCACTGTGTTATTCTCAAAAAACAAGGAATGGCAAGTTCAGAGCACAAGGGTAACTAAAATCAGGAACTCACTGGCTTTAATTAGTTTGATGGCAGTTGTCCAAAACCAAAAAAATCTGGGGCAAAGCCAAATGTTACCTAAATGCACACTTATTTATTCTTTTAACACCAGTGGTATCTGACAAATGTGACTTAAATATAACTTAACCTAACTTAACATAAATTGCTAGCCAATATAACTTAACAACAATGCTGGTTTGAAAAGCATTGCTAGATTAAAAAGTAACTTAACAAGTCTAATAGTCAAAACAGAAACGTAACAGCTGTAACTTGACTATACCATTGGCAAACACTTTAACTTAATACTGTTAGCTAAAACTGCAACTTAACGCTGTTAGTTAAAACTGCTTAACAACACCTGTTAGTTAAATGCTAACAAACTCAGAAGTCAATAGTGACTGGAGTGGTACCTCTGTCATCAAAGCCATGGGTTAACTCATGCCCTATGACCATGGCTATGCCACCGAAAACCAGCGACCTATGGACAGAGTTTAAAACACAACACAAAAACAATAACTTCAACTCAGAAAACTCAACAAAATCAACCGAAAACATTTCGAAAGCAAAATCTGAAAAGAAAACCAGATATTCTAAAGCTAAGTGAAAGATTAAAGCAACATCTGGTTTTACATATATCTGTCTGAGAGTAAATTTCACACAGCATGCACTGAATTTAGAAGGCTTGAAAAGAAAGGACACAGAAAAGAATCAGAATTCCAAACTTCACAAGTCACACACTGACTCAACAAAGTACAAAGCATACATAGAAAGTAACTGGTACATACGGTAAGGTAATGTACTTATTTTACTTCATGCCTCAATTGCCATTTGACCCCTGGGACATGAACTTTGGGGTTGAAATGACCTTCACGCTGGTGGAAAAAATCAGGACAGCTAATCCAAGTCGAAAACTTTCCTTACAGGTCAGTTTCACATGACACACTCGAATTCAAACCCTAAACGCACAGATGAAAGCGTTCTGCATTCTGTCCATGCCACCCTAGTTGTATGACACCCTAGAAGTGTTGCCACCCTAGTAGTTTGCCACACTAATAGTCACATAGACATAAGACACCCTAATTGCTGTGTCACCCAAGTAGTTTGCCATCCTATTAGTTATGTCATTGTATTAGTTTGCACCAAAATACTGGTAGTTATGCCACCCTAGTAGTTTAATATGCCACCCTAGTAGCTATGTAACCCTAGTAGTTATACAAACCCATTAGTTTATGCCACCTAAGCAGTTTTACCACCACAGTAATTGTGCCATCTTAGTAGTTATGCCACTTAGTACTGGTAATTACTGCTATTCTCCAATTGCAATCACATATTTATATAGCTCAGCTTCAAAAGAAACTCCTCAGAGATACCCTCAATCCAACACAAAACCATGGTCAAACAACATAATTTTCAAATGCTTACAGAACAAATGTACACATGTCGAAAGATGCATGAAATGCTAGTATTTAAGCCATCCTATATAGCAGCTATGTCACACTAGTAGTTTGCTATCCTAATACTAACACAACCTTAGCCATTATGCCACCATAGCAGGCACGCCATCCTAGTACTTACATGCTGTGGACTGCTAAGCAAACTATTCCGGAAAGATGGACCAACCAATGGCACAACCAGGATCACCTCACGAAGCAACACTAAAGGGATCTGTGACCAGATATGGACTCTGGGTATGGAAGAGACCCAGTTAAGAAAATGGTGTAGTTGGAACGCACCGTCATAATAGTTAGAATGCACTGTGAGATATTACAAGCAATAACGATCACAAAGAAATGCTTGTAGAACACACAGAGAACGTTTAAAAATTAGGAGACAGATGAAACTAGATAAGTCTGAAATAAACATAAATTAACAGACTAACATAATTACACACACTCTAACTACGTCTTTGCACGGTTTCTAAAGGCAATATATAAACAAGCACTTGGATGGGATGTGAAAAGTTCAGGTTCGTATGGGATGTGAAAGACTTTGAACTGGCCTGTCTCACTTCGACAGCCATTACATCTAGCTACTTACCTTCAGCCGTGAGTTACTCTCATTCCAGTTTATGTACCTTAAGGTCTTTGGCCAGTGTTCATTCCCAGTAACTGATTCCACCTTCTGGAATTCTCTACTTCCTCAAACCTCATGTTCGTGAATCTCTGACCGAATCTATGTTTATCTCTGAGCGGAAAACTCAGACTATGGGTCACATTTCCTGTTGCCTACTTTCAGAGTGCACTGACCTCTGAAGCATTACAAGGGTACATAGTCAAATACAGCTATTAACCGTAGTGGGTCAATGTTTTGACTTAGTCACTGACATCAGACGTTGACACTGACTTTTGCTCATGCCAAGCCGCTGTTCCCAAGGAAATAGAACCAACTGTAACTCTTTGCCAAAACATAAAATTCTCTTTCTGCCTTTGGGCAATGCCAAAAGAACTTACTATTTCTCTTGCTTTGAATCTCTGAGAACAGTTTTTGATAGAGGCAAATAATAATAGGAAGCTATTGAGAGGTACTTAAAAAGTTGTAATAAATGTCTGATTACTTATAAACAATACTTATATACACAAACATGTATATACAAACATACATACACTCCCTAACCTTTTCCTAGTACCTGTAGACTACCTGACCATGGTTTAGAAACACTGAAAGCGACACACTGGCATGCAACACCAGCACAAAAGCGCTCAGTTGTTTAAACATAAACACACTGCAAAGAGACAACAGGCAGACAGACAGACGGATGGAGAGATAGACAGACACACAGACAGACATGCAGCCACAACATACAAGGCCACAACATACAAGGCCACAACATACAAGGCTAATCTAGGCTGCAATACCTTCATCGTCAAATCCATGAGTTATTTCATGTGCAACTGCAATAGCTATACCACTGAACTGTATGTACCTGTGCAAGAACGCATCAGCATCAGCATGCTGTACGTGCACAAGACGTTACAAGATGCTATGTTATTGTGTGCATGGTTTGCCAAACTGTCTGAATTTTTAAACTACAAACCAAAGTGCAAACACTGAATTCTGGCCATCCACAGTACTTAAAATCAGTCATTGTAATTGTAATCTGACATTTATATATCGCCACTTCAAGAAACAACTCATCAGTAGTGCTCCCGACCCGAACCAGTGAAATTACTGTCGAATAATACAGACTTCAGACGCTTGTGAAACTGTGGAAGGAACAAACTGAGGATCTTGAGCCACAGCTCTTGAGAAAGGCAATTCCAGCTGGTGGGCCAAACACAGGCAAAGCTTCTGGACTGAGCTGTGGCAGCATGCATACGAGGGACAGTCAGGAGCCCATGGGCAGCCGACCAAAGGGTGCCACGACTAGGGTTGAGGAGACTGAAATGCAGAAGTCCCCAAGGCATGATGGAGCATAGCCAAGAAGACAATTGCACATAATGGGGTCACGATGTATGGAGAGCCAGTACAAAGTATCCCGAATAAAGAAAGCTATATCCCTCAGACTTATCATTATTCAACCAGGTCATTTATGGTCTTTCTCTGGTCATACTGTTGATAACATGTTACTATGTTAAGATGTTGGTACTAATATTATGCACTGTCACACTAAAAACAGGTACCCGAGTCAATCTTTGGCAAGCAAACATTTTTGCATAGATGTTAAAAACGTTTTTTTTCGTTTTTTATTTTTTCCCAAAAAACGTCGTTTTTTCGTTTTTTATTTTTCCTATCGTTTTTTCCGTTTTTTATGTAACTTTATTTATATATTTATTTACTGTCTGCTAATGTTTTTCAGTTTCTGTTTAATTTTTTGTCTGATGTCCCTTACGTTTTTTCAAGGATTGAGCTAATTTACCTCCCTGTTTACGTCATCATTTGAGAAATAAATACTTTATGAAATAGCACATTACAAGAAATATAGGCTATATATATTTCTAAGTTATCTAAAATGCCAAAAGAAAAGGGTGCGAAATGGATTCACGTTACTTTGATAAACGGGAAAGACAAACTCAGCATTGGCTAAATTGAATTGCATTTGCTGTGAGAAAGTTTACACTATAGGCCCTATAGGCCCTAGTCTATACCTCCAAAGTTTAGTTTTTAATTGTGCTAGTTTAGTCAGCATGGACTCATGTGGACTTATGTTTACAATTTAAATTTTAAAAGATTTCAATATTTTTAATTTCTCAATTTCTTATTCAACCAAACTTATAACAAACAAAATAATTGTTGTAGATTGGTGTTACTTAGTGTTTACTAATAAAGTTGTGTTATTTGCTGATTAAATTCTGTAAACAAGGTTGTTAATTTTAAGTTACAGTAGGGCCTACAAGATGTGGGAAAGTCACATTATTTTCTTTTTCTCGTTTTTTTCCGTTTTTTTCTCGTTTTTTATTTTTTTGAATAAAACGACGTTTTTTTCCGTTTTTTATTTAGTTTCTATCGTTTTTAACAACTATGCATTTTTGGTAGGACAGTCATGCTTTAGAAAAAACCTAGTGCAAATGTTTGAGCAACAGGAAAAGAAATGAGGATCGGATTTAAATGCATTTCAAAGAATACTACTGACAAACTCTTACTTAGTATTGACCAGATCTGCAGACCAGATATCTAGGATGCCTTAACTAAGAGAGCTGTAGACTTATTGAATAGTACTGTCTCAGTGGACACTGGACACTATCGCAGCTTTCACGAGAACTTCACGAATAATTATAATAAGCCATTCCAGGATAGATTTCTGAGTTACAGGTTGTAGTGCTTCTAACACAGATTACACGTCTTTTGAACCAGTTTACAATAAATAGTTACAATGCTGTTGCCATCCATGGCCCTTTAGCTAAGCCAGAACTTCACGAGTCATAAGCCATTCCAGATGTTCATTTTATTGTCTCCAGAAATTGTTATTAGAACCTGAGGGATCATAGCTACCTTGGGGCAAAAAGTTACAAAATAACTTTAAAAAATAAATATTACAACAGACAAACATTAACATCGGAAAAGACAAGGCTTACTTTGGATAGCTGTCGTGATAAAAAGGAGGCTGAAGGATTCCTGCAGGAAACACTGTATACAAAACACCAGTAGCTTGCATAATGTATCTGAACAGTTTTAAAGCAGTGTCCAAGTACCATTCAATGCAATTTATATAGCGATCCTAGATGACAATTCGTACAGAGGGAGCAGCCGAGTGAAGCAAAGGTATCCATGTTATGGGGAAACCTTTCAGTTGTAAGCAAGAGTTGTACAACTATTTGAATTTATAAAGTGTCACTGTCTAATGACCAAGCATTAATCAATGGCACTGGGCAATTGTTAGCTAAGGAATTACTTGCAGGAGGTCCCTACACAATAACAATCCCAAAGATACACTCTGCAAGTTACAAGCCAATTGCTCCAAACAATCGCAACTGTGCCCCACAATCGGTTACCAATGCCTCACTATCGGCCATCATTTCAAGGCGAAGACCTTTCCAGATAGATGGTGACCACGGAGAAATGCTACATTGCATAGCTGCAGTTCAAGCAAAACAACACTACATATCAAGCTGAAATGCACTTTCTAACTGTCAATAAAATGAATTTTCCTTTACAGACCAACTGCTTTTCTCTTTGGATTGGTTAGAAGTTACACACATTTTCTGCTACATCAAGCTACGTTGTCAAATCGTCAGATTCGAAAGCTGACAGACTCACTGATTTGGTTCTTGTTCGCGCTGTAGAAGGCGTTGACGACAGCCGGAGCAGAAGCCCACCTACAGTGTAAACGTAAATGTACCTGTGTTTCCATAGCGATGCACAAATCCAAAGCACCAATGTTTACATCAGTTAGATAGTACCAAAACTCCCTGTCGTTTCACATTAGCTAAAGCCTTCTTTCCAATAATATTTGCAAGATACGACTGGTGCTATATCTACAGTAACCTAAGTTTCCAAGTGTACAACTGGACCATGTATCATTTGGCTGTTACTTAGATAGTCCTGCATGCAGTCTCTATAAGACACTTAAAAGGTGGTCTGTTATGTATATGATCTCTGCTCCCGTTCTCACAGGTTCACTCTACCCAAAAAGTATGAACAAAACTTTATTCCTTGAATCCTTTTTAAGAACATACACCGATAGCCACTTCTGATTAAAACCAAGGCCCCTTCTGCCCCCACCTCAACATGTAAAAAGTTGCATCTTCGTCAACTTTATTATTAAGAATAAACAAATATTGAATTAAATTGAATTGTCTTTGTATCTGAACACAGCTACAGCATCTTCTAAGAACCCCAGAAATGTGCTGTACTAAGAATCACGATACAGACACAAGGTTGTATCACACTGCCTCAGCTTTAACTCTAGAAAATAGCACCTTTGTAGAGTTACTTATAGGTGCCATATCTTGAAACAAACATGCATACACAAACGGTGACACTGTAATGAACTCGGCACCAGTTACAGACCTCATTCTGTCGACAGGTTGCCTTAGTTTCATCAGGTTTTTTCTGGCTGAAATGTGAAGGCCGGAGAGAGCATTTTCAAAGTATTTTGTAGGATCAATCTTCACCTGAAACAAATTTACAGCAGAAGATGAGCTACCAATATAATAATACTGCAGAACTATATGCATATCTAACACTCTTCACTTGCTTCTACAGCGCCACGCACAACATATCACCTGGACATTGACCTCACTACAGCCTGGATTTTGGATAGTGGTTGATGTCATGTGTACTAGATACTGGCGCAATAGAAGTTACTAATTAGAAATCAACAAGGCATCTACTGATCATCCCCTCTACATGAAATGAAATTCGGAAACAACAGTCCCTTTAACAGAACCAATCGATATCGACGAGGCCCCAAAGAGCAGACAATTAGGCAGTGAGCAGACAATAGGGAGTTAGCAGACAATAGGCAATGAGCAGACAAATGACATTTGTTTAATTGCATTGATGTTCACAGGTATGTAAATGCACTGGCCTACCTGTGGACAGCAACTGCACACTAGTTTGACAAATTGTCCCTTCTGGGGAAAATCCCACAGGGTTGTGTGTTAGCTAGAACCCTTTTGTGTACTAAATGTTTATATTGATAATAGACAATGTGTGCCCTGTTCCTATCCCTGCCTCTATCCCTTTCCCTGTGTGTGTTCCTGTATATCTCTGTCCCTTTCGGTCTCTTTCCCTGTCCCTGTCTCTACCTCTGTCCCTGTCTTTTCCCTGCCTCTTTTCCTGTCTCTGTCTCTGTCACTGTACCTATCACTTTCAATGTCTCTGTCCCTGTCTCTCTCTCTCTCTGTCCCAGTCTCTTTCCTTGTCTCTGTTTGTTTCCTTCCATGTCTCCCTGTCTCTGCCTCTGGCAATGTGCAAAGAAATTACTCTGCTCACACGTTGTTATAAAAAGATGGCACAGACCTTGTCACCTTCTTAATGTACTAACTCACAACTCCTCAGTGCCATCAACTGATGCTTAGTAGCTAGATAGTTGGCCATATAATAATTCTTTAGTTATGTTGCCGCATTAACATAAAACCCATAATAGTTGCTACTTTGTTAATACGCAACAGTAATTAACGCTGGGTTATATTTCTTCTGGCTGTGCAGCCCTTTCCATCTCCTTTACCTTCATGGTTTTTCCAAGTCGTGTCATTTTTGACTTGGGTTCAATAAAAGATATGATTAAAGACATCATAAGAAGAATCTGTCACTGCAAAGAGACAGAAGCTCAACATCTCTTCACTTACATCTATGTAGTCGAGGTCTAGTGCTGTATCATTCTTGATGTAATCTGGGTAGCCTATCTTCTCCTGAATTGCTTCAGCCTTAAACAAAATCACTAAATGTCAGCAAAACGACTAAATGACTACACATCAGCAAAATGACTAATGTCTGCAAACTGAATAAATGTTAAAACTGACTAAATGTCAGCAATATGACCAAATGTCAGCAATATGACTGTCTGCAAAATGAAAAAATGTCTACAAACTGACCAAACACCACCAATATGACTGTCTGCAAAATCAGACCAAATGTCAGCAATATGACTGTCTGCAAAATGACCAAATGTAAAAACAGAATAAATATCAGCAAAATGACCCAACAAAAATAAAACCACAATTGAACTGAATGGCCTTCAAGCGCCAGGCAAAGAAAGGCTGAGGAGTTTGGAGCCCCAAAATGTTGGGCTGCAAACAGCTGGGGCATACATACATACATACCAGTGATGGGGTCTCGAGACTGCGGTCTTGGTCTCGAGACCGTCTCGAGACCGAAAACATGCGGTCTTGGTCTCGGTCTTGGTCTTGAAGGTGCCGGTCTTGGTCTTGGTCTTGGTCTTAAAGGTGCGGTCTTGGGCGTCTGGTCTCGGTCATTTGCCTTTGGTCTCGACCTTGGGTGCAGAGACGACCTCTGACAGTTTTGTGGCTATAGGCAAGCAGCAAGGACAAAAATGCTGTCACTTACTAAAACATATATTTCCATTTAATTTCTTATTAACTAATTATATTATTTTTATTTTGCCGGAATTTTCCGCCCCTTGAGAAATGCCGCTCTAGGCAGTACCTATATCGCCTATACCTAAAGCCAGCACAGCTTGGGTGGGATTGAGAGTGGAGTGTGGAGTATTTGTTAAATGTTGTTGTCGATATTCACTGGTCCTTGCGATCGTTAGTTTTTTTGCATCCCATGAACATCTGCACCTGTTGATAGGATGTTTAGCTGTAGTGGACTCTTCATCAGACCTCACAGGGCAAGATATGGGGACAAAACCTTGTGTGATTTAAATTAGTTCTTATAAAATGTAATAAACATCTGATTTGAATGATGGGATTATGTTACGCTTAAATCGAGAATGGCGTTTACGGTAGGCCTTATTGGTTTTGAGGCTTAGGTCTTGGTCTTGGACCATGCGGTCTCGGTCTTGGACCATGCGGTCTTGGTCTCGGTCTCGGTCTTGAACCATGCGGTCTTGGTCTCGGTCTTGGTCTTGGATCATGCGGTCTTGGTCTCGGTCTTGGTCTTGGACCATGCGGTCTTGGTCTCGGTCTTGGTCTTGGACCATGCGGTCTTGGTCTCGGTCTTGGTCTTAGGTTTTTGGTCTTGTGCACAACACTGATACATACATACATCCACACATTCCTAGATACACGCAAACACGCATACTTTCATACATACATTTACACGCACATAAATACAGAAGCAACATATATATGTCACTTTAAATCGTGCCTTGGATGTAGAAATTGAACTCCAATTACTTGTGCAAATGAATTTCGAGTAATTTATCACAAGGTAACAGGGGTGGATCCAGAGGGGGGGGCCAATCTGGCCATGGCCCCCCATTTGAAATGTTTTTTAATTTTTAACATGTGTTTTATGGGCGTTTTATGATGTTTACACAGGCGTGCACCGCCCCCCCCCTGTAGGCGTGGATAAGTAACATGTACACAGAACGCGGGTCCCGTAGATGTAGACTGAAGACATTAAAAAGGTTAATGACTAAAAAAAAGTCATCAACTTTTTTGGAGATGACTACAAAATTTGTGGCCCCCCCCCCTGACAGACCTTCTGGATCCGCCCCTGCAAGGTAACTAGATCTGGACGAGACCTTATCTCTGGCGACTCTTTTCGTGTCCTTGTCCATCCAATCGATTTCATCCAACAGCTCAAAGAACGCGTTCTTTACGTGGTCGATCATCTCTACTGCCTACACACACAAAAGAATTGAACGGTCAAAGCCATTTCAGATTAAACTCCAATTAACTCTTCTCTGGACTTGATGCCTAGAGCTGGAATTTTTGTAATGTACCATAACACATGTACACCCACCCGAGTAATGCAAATTTACCAAATCTTCTTGCCGTAAAATCTGTACTTGTTCATTCATTCACTCATTCACTCTGTCATCATTCAATGACATTCATGCATTAATTCATGCATCATTCATTCTTTCATTCATTCATTCAGTCAGTATTCATGCATATATTCACGCACTGATGCATTCAATCATACACTGATTCATTGCTTGATTGATGCTTTGATTCACAGATGCATGTATATATGCATGTATGTATTTATGTATGTATGTAATGGTATGTACTGCACGGTTTTCAATTTCAATTTCAATGAATTCATTGGTTGCGATACTTGGGGAGGAGGATAGATGAATGGTAACACTCTGGCCTGAAGAGCATTAGGTCTTGAAAAGTCGTGGTTTGATACCGTAAGCCACCTATAGGTCGACTCAGCCTTCCACAACCTAGGGGGCAGCAGGAAAATAAGTGGGTGCCTTACAGGCTGCCAAGACGTGTGTCAATTAAGATCTTGATGATTGTACCATCATGTTTCAATTGTTTAAATGTAACTTACTGCAGTTTGTCAGTGAGCTTGTCAATAAACACAAATATTATTATTCATCACTGCTACTGGTTTCAATTACTGTAGCAGGCTAAGAATAAATCTCCAGAAGACAGCCACATTGCGGTTTAAGCATCTGAACACCGGGTCATTCTACTCACATTCGCTTTGGCTTCCTCGTCGAAATGCTTCTCAACGAAAAGTCTTCCGACGGCCATTCCTAGGTTTTCGTTGACATACGAAACACAGGATCGCCATCTTGCCTGCTCCTGATCAGTTCCTTGATAAGCCTATGAGAACAATTCAATCAACAATTCAATCAAACAGCATCAGACAATTATATGTCTCGACCTATGATCAGTCACGCACGCAAGGGAATGCCCTTAGGCATTATGAATCATCAGAACATGTAAACTAGATCTACAAATGTTTCTGTTTCCCCGGGGCTTCTGTGCTGAGAGCGAATCTGAATAGTCATTCTGCGAGAGGCGCTTTACAAATTTCTAGATACAATACAATACAATACAATACAAATGTCAGTGTCGTCAGATCTGGCAGGGTTGTATGGTCTTGCAACTCGGTCTAGGTCTTGAAAGACAGGTTTTTTGATGTCATAATAATATTTATTCTTTAATTAAGCGCCTGCAAACGCACTGCGCTGTACATGTACATGTTATGCGATAAATCTTAACTACTAACAGAACAGACAGCCTGCAATACACGGCGCAAATTGCAGCCTACAAAGCATGTCCGCCTATGGGACTCGATCTCTGTACCTCTCGCACTCTACGCCAGATGTTATCCAATGCGCTATCGTTAAGCGAAACTGCGGTCAAGATATCGTTATCCTTGGTCTTGGGAACCTGTTGTCTTGTGGATTATTATTCGAAAGTCAGTTGAAATCGGTTTTGCGACTAGTTCTTCAGTGCATTTTTTGGGAATTTTAATCAATGCAAAAACAAAAATATATAATAAAAACTGAAGTCACAATTTTGCATTTGCACAATTGGAAAAATTATTGAAAACTACAGGAAAGGCACTAGCTTGCCATTGGTGCAAACGTCAATCAGTGAAAAGCAGTTGTTCTAAAACAGATCACATGTCATCTGAACCCAAAACCCATACTGTTATATTATTAAATTATCAGACCATTTCAAACTTCACTCGAGTTTTCTAGGGGCACTATTTTGCTCATTTACAATCTTTATTCATTTAAATATTGGTGTGGAGCAGCACTGACGCTGAAAATCAAAAGCGGCAACACTCAAAATGAATACTAGGAGGTGATCAGCCTGTAAAGATAACTTATGCAAGATAAAGCCGCAACTGATAAATTTGAACATTGTGCATTTGAAAATTCCCAATATTGTATTGAATGATATACCTGACAGGCCACAGTGCTATTCATGTAGGAAGTTCCTAATTTTTCCTTCAATTTTTCTGTGGAGTAAGCATAATCTCTGAAGGTTGTATCATATCTTCGTGCACGTCTCGATGACACAGTTTCAGGATCTTACATTTATAAGTACGACAGTAGCTATATTAAGGATTATTTACTGTATCGTTCGGATCATTCTAACAAGCCTGTCTTGGTCAGTCGTGGACTTCGTCTTATTCTCCGTCTGTCTTGGACTTTTGGAACCCTACACGCTACTGTGACGCTAGTCTCTGGTTTGGTCTCGAAACTGGATACCTACGGTCTTGATCTTAATAAACATTGGATTTTGCAAAATATTCAAAATAATAAAAAAAAATAATAAAATTAAATAAAAGCAATAACGTGTGGCATATATTTCGTTTGTGAAATGTAGGCGCTTAATAGATAGGCCTATAAGCGATTTCTGCAAAAACTTCTCCATGAGCTGATGGAGTAGTGCTGCGTAGACAACGTATTCTACGCCCCGTTAAGGTACTTTGTTGGGGCAACGGCCGGGCCAACCATGAGACGATTGTGTCGATGTGTCAACTACTGGGCTAACGTAACGATCTCATAATCAAAATGTCTCTCTACCTCTCGATTCCTTGCTCGAAGCGAAGACGTTTACCATTTTCAAACGCGTCCAACTTTCTCTGCACTCATTCGGACCTTAAGGGATGGGCGAAACAAGTTGCAGCCTACTCGCAATTAATTGGATCCGATTTATTATGATCTTTGAAAAAGTTTTAGAAGAAAAGTGATCGATACCTTGTTAAAATTTCGTTTAAGATCATGGATCTTTTGAGGAAGGAGAGGGATCCTGGAAATGATCAAGTTCCAAACGAGGTAATTCGCTAACGTTCTGAAATGTCACCAGCATCATTATAATCATCGTCATTGTAGCAATCATCATCATCGTCATCGTCATCGTCATCGTCATCGTCATCGTCATCGTCATCATCATCATCATCATCATCATCATCATCATCATCATCATCATCATCATCATCATCATCATCATCATCATCATCATCATCAACATCATCATCATCATCATCATCATCATCATCATCATCATTTAGGCCTACGTCATGTTCATCGTCATCACATGCAGACAAAGCGAAGAATATTGCTTAGGTTACTTAATTATATCGGTTATCCAATTTAAACTTAGGCCTACAACAACGTCGACTATGATGATGATGGTGATAATATAATACCGATGCTGCTGATGATGATGGTGGCGGCAATGATGATTGATGATGACGATTTATTTAGTCATTCGATCAGGTCTAAAACTAAAACTTAGGCCTACCTGTTTCAACTTGCTTAGGCCTAGGCCTAATGCTTATCCACCGTAGCCTGTTTTTTGGTTTTGTTTTCCCTCAGCTATCTCAGCTATTGGATTTAAACCAGGGTTCTCTACCGGATTACGATATCTTGACCGCAGTTTCGCTTAACGTAGGCTAGGCCTACCTATTTTGTGCTTGATGCCATATATATATGGCTATCCATTAAGGACGCATGGGCGCCCGCACGTTGGGGCAAGGGGGGCACTTCCCCCCCTGGATTTTGAATCAAAATATGTAAATTTAAGAATAATTATTAATTTTAAATAATTAAATTTAGTTATTCTGACATTTCGCTTGCTTGCCTGGTGACTTATACAAAGGTACAGTGAAGTAAAGACACCGGATCATAAGTTAAACAACATGACATTGATTAATTATAGCGTATGTGACGGCCGGTTGACACTGCTGACCTGAGAACCCGAGGTATAAACCCTGGTATATGAATCACCTGCATAGCTGTTCCCTACAGTTACAGCTGGGCGGAGTCGACCAGTAAGGCGAGAGCTGCTGCGGAGCTACGGGGCAAGTTTATTCCACATCTGGTCCTAATAGGGTTACGGGGTGAAGACCGAAATATCAGGGTCCATGGGTTATGGGGAGTGTACAAAGGTAGGGCCTATGCATGTTTAAGCTGGAGAGTTCATAGGCAACATTTATGGACACACTGCTTTGTGAATTACTAGTACATTTAGGCTACCGGCAACAGCAACGTTTGTAGGCCTAGTGGTGAGTTACAATTTTGAATAATGCATATCCTATATTCACTACTGAAATATAGTTTTTAAAAACTCGAGAAAATTTTGTTTTGATTTAGTCTTTGTGTCAGAAATTCAAAGAAAGATTTTGAATTTTCAGACAATTGCTTCAATTAATAGGCCTATCGGCAGAATGTCAAGAAATTAATTGCAATGGCCGAGATCAAAACATAGCCTAACTGGAAATGGATAAATCTACTTTCGGTGCCAATGTTTAATAAGGAAGGGACGTATCTAAATGAATCGATTTTTGAAACGAGCCTACGCTCACGTTTACAGTTCTAACCTATTCCTTGTTGCAACTATATATAGGCTTATAGAGCCAATTATGGACTATGTAGGACCCATGCTGTGTGTCACGAGTATGCGTAGGCTAATTGTAATAATAAGTGCTGATGAGTATAAGTAATTGTAATTGTAAGTGCTCGCCTATAAATTCAAGAAAACTCATCACAGGTGCCCCCGAACCGACTAAACAGGACCATAATTCAATAGATTGGTCTTCAACCGCTTGTGAAATATGGTATAGAAAGGAAAAGAGGGGACCATATATGGAATATAAAGAGTAAAATAAACAAGTGCAGAAAGGAATTATTTTATGAAGAATATGGTGGACGAATTCGGCAGTGATAGTCGATGGCTTCATTTCCCTTGTATGTACATGCGTTATTGTGCAGAGTCAGCATTCAGTTTCTCCATAACAGTTCATTACTTATACGTTTTTATTCTAAAACATATACATAATGCACGTGGTAAAACAGTATACATTTTTGTGAATTATTGTCTCTACTATTATTATGTTGTAGGCTACTGTTGGTTTTCAACTATTAGACAAATATATCTTTAAATCCGTTCTCTCAGCACTTGTGAATAAGCTGGTTCCTTCCGTTTAGCCTTACAAAAACTCTTTAGAAATTTGGAGTTTATGATTACGACTTCTTACAAGTAGGCTATGCCCATTAACATATTCCGATATGGGCCCTCATGGGTCCCACATGGAAATGTGGGCATGCCAACAGCCGTTCTGCTTCCTTACAAATTTATTTTTGCTACATGGTTGTGCCCCCTTGCAAAAATTTCTGCGGGCGCCCATGTAAGGACGTCCGTAAAATATGACCTATTTGGAGTCCTTTTGGACCCCTTCTTCCCCCTTGTCCGCATTTGACCTTGCCCTCTCCCCTTTGCGGACGTCTGCACGCTAAAGCCAATTTTTAATGTCATCGTCATTCTTTTTTTTACAATTATTCCACAGTTTCTGTGCACGTTTAAGTGACAGTTTCGAGTTTCATATCAGGATGTGCAGTAATAAAAGCCTCTTTAAAGTCGCTGTAAAGTTTATACCGTGCATGAGGTTTTCGGTAATCACCTCAATGACCTTTTCTTCTTTCGGGGAAGATTGAAACAAGGTGGTGTTTAAATAACTATCAAATTTAAAAATTTAGATGTGGACGTCTGCACTGGTTATAGGCCTAACCCCCGTCAGACAGAGGCCTGTCCGCATTTGTCTACATTTGGATGACCCCTCGCTCCCCCTCACTGCGGATGTCCTTTATGGATGTGCTGTGATATAATGGCGTTATCGAAGTCATTATATTGTACTAGGGGGCCTGGATGTTTGCCCGTCCTAATACAGTGAAAGAAATTTGGAAACAAATCAATGCGCGAATAATAATAATAATAATAATAATAATAATAATAATAATAATAATAATAATAATAATAATAATAATAATGTGAACTGAGTTTTGTGTACAGTCTTGCAGTGCGAGATATTGGCGTATATATTTAGTGCGCTTACTTTAGTTTCACGTGTATATGTATATATGATAGATGTATAACGTTTAGTCTTAGTGACACGCGCGGCCGGCCGATATCGGCAGCGGCGCGCTATATGTATATTATTAGAGTTCGTTTATGCGCACAGAAGACAGGTGTGTCAAGAGGCGCGAAGAATTATGCTGACTAGAGAAGTTTGAATTCGAGTGTGTTCGCTGTAGTAGTGTGGCTGACTAGTTGAGTTGTAATCGAACTGAGTTCTGTCTGTTTGTTTCTTATTAAACTGAAAAGATATTAAACTGTGTTGCTGATTAATTCAGGTTATACTTATACGTAGAATTAGTGTTCAAAAGGTGAACGTTAAATAGGCGTTAAGTACGAAGAGAACAAGGATTTAATCAGAAGGATTGTCAACGGAAGGATTGGGTTGACATTATTGGTGGCAGCGTCGGTGTGGATAAGAACTCACGGTGGATAAAAACTCACGGTGGAACAGCGTCGGTGTGGATAAATACTCACGGTGGAATAAATACTCACGGTGGATAAATACTCACGGTGGAATAAATACTCACGGTGGATATAAACTCACAGTGGATTAAAATTCACGTTATCACCTCCTTCGGCGGATAGAAGAATCTACGACGGTGATAAAAGAATTTACAACGGTGTTAGAAGAATCTACGTCGGTGATAAAAGAATTTACGCGTTGTTGCTGTGTGACGTGTCTACGATATCAACGACGGTGGAACACGAGAAAACGGTATAAAAATTTCGTTGTTTTCCACGAACAAATATAAAAGAAATCCCGTTTGTTTATCGATTCACACAACAAGAAAAACCGTGACTTCTTTGAAAAGAGAAATCACCAAAGTAAACAAGTAAGATGGAGAAACTAAGTGCTGAAAGACAAGCAGATATTAAGAAGATGTCTACGGAAAGGCTAAAACAGCGTTTGTTGAAAGCTGGTTTTAAAGAAGAACAATTAGAAGGTATGTCACGTGGTGACATGATGCAGGAACTCGCCGATGTGTGGGTTAAAGAAGAAGTCGAAGAAGAAGGTGCCGTTGGCGGTGCCGTAGAAAAGGCTATTGAAAAACCTCCTGCGCCTATGTCTATGGAGATGTTGATGCAGTGGATGATGATGACTAGGCAGGAAGAGAAGGATAGAGAGGATAGACGAAGACAGGAAGAGAAAGAGCTGAGACAAGAAGCAGAACGTGTAAGACAAGACGAATTGCGCTTGCAGAGAGAGAAAGAAGAGAAAGCAGAACGTTTGCAGAGAGAGAAAGAAGAGAAAGAATTGCGCTTGCAGCGAGAGAAAGAAGAGAAAGCGGAACTTGCAAGGCAAGAGGAATTGCGTCTGCAAAGAGAGAGAGAAGATAAAGCAGAACAAGTGCGTAAGGCAGAACTTGAATTGCAAAAGAATCAGTTTGAGATTCAGTTAGAACAGTTGAAAAGAGATAGGGAAGATGCTGAAAGAAGAAGATTGGAGCAGATGATTGAATTTGAAAAAGCTAGAAAAAGTGATGAAGAGGTTCGTCAGCAACAGATTGAAGCAAAGAGAATGCGTGAAGAAGAAAAAGAAAAAGCGCGAACGTTAGAGTTGGAACGTGCAGAACAGATCAGACAAGAAGAACTCAAATTTCAGAAAGAAAGTTTGGAAAAGGCCGAGGCAGAAAGACAGGAACGTCTGAAACTGGAGAAATCAAAATTGACATTGAAAGAAACGCAAATGAGAGAAGAACGGGAAGCAGAAAGAAGGAAGCAGCAAGAAAGTGAAACTTTGGTGTCAAAAATTAAGAAAATAGGTGATGCAATGAAGCATGTATTGCCTCAAATGCCAACTGATATGATGGAGGTGCCATTATATTTTGAAACAGTCGAGAACGCATTTCGTAGTTTTGCTGTGGAGAAGCCGTTTTGGGTTAAATTATTACTACCATTGATGACGCCGAAAGCTCGAACTGTTCTGAATAGATTGTCATTCGATGATCTAGACAATTATGATAGAGTCAAGCAGCACTTACTAAAAGAATTTAAATTGACCTCGAGAGAATACAGAGCCAGATTTGTGGATGCTAAGAAGACGACAGAAGAGACTTATACGATGTTTACGGCAAGACTGAAGAACTTGCTAAACTATTACGTGAGAAGTCGAAACGTGAACAGAGAGTATGATACGCTCTTTGATTTGCTGGTAGCGGATAAGCTGAAAGAATGTTTACCGCCAGGTCCACTACAGTTTGTATTGTCGAAGGAAGGAACTGACTGTCTCCAAGCTAGTGCAGTGGCAGACCTAGCAGACATTCATGTAAACAATCGAATTGGGTTTGCGGTCCCAAATATAAACAGTTATCCTTCTCAACGTTCCGTAAACCAAAGCCAGAGTGGAAAGTGGAGAAGTAATCCAGGAACAGGGAATCAGTTCAAAGGTAAAGAAGTCAAGGCTAATGTCCCTGTACCCAATGAGACCAGAGAAGTGACGTTTGGTCGTCAGGGATTTAACAAATCGTCAGCGCCGTTTGCCAAGAGGGAAGGCAACGCATCGTTTACGCAGTATAAGAGAAATGAAGGAAATGAACAACGAGGTATGGTTGTGAAGCGTTGTCACAATTGTGGTTCAGACAAACATTTGGTTAAATTTTGTCCAGTTCCAGTGGCAGCAACTAGTTCTAGCAGAAATCAAGAACACACAAGGGTGAATTTGATTCAAGTGGTTAGTGATACAGATAATCAAACCGCGAGTCAAGAAAACCAAGAGACTGAAGTAAAGTCAGTAATGAAATGTGGTATTCAAAAAGAAATTCTATTGGATGCTGAAATTCAGAGAGAAGTCATAGGAAAAGATGACAGTCGAATATTGAAGAAATCGTTCTTGCAATATGTCGAGGTAGAAATTCGTGGAGTAGACGGTAAAGAGCCAGTGAAAGTCAAAGCTCTGAGCGACTCGGGTGCAGAAATTCCGGTGATTAGTGAAGAATTACTGGAAGGCATGAAGGTGGAACAAATTGGAAAAGTGAATTTGCAATGTGTGGCAGGAGATGCCATTCCTGCGAAGTTAGTGAAAGTCGATGTTAGACTGTGTGGTAGTGACGTGGAAGAAGAGGGATTTCCGCGTAAAATCCAGTGTTCACTTACACCTTATGTCACCTTGATGTGTGCTAGTATTGCAAAGATGGGCAGTACAGAAAGATTCTTGTTGCATCCAGAGATAATTGCCGAATTAAAAGCCGTACCACAGATGAAAGTTAAAACGATACAAGGAGATGTGAGTGTACGAGCAAATGTAATGACGAGAGCGCAGAGTCGGAAACAGGAAATGGTAGATGTTGATGAGAAGAGTGAAACTGAAAGTTCAAGTGATGAGGAAAACGAAAGTAATGAGCAACGAAGCTTATCGCGAGATGGTGGAACAGCAGAGATGAACGAGCAAGAGATGGCTGCATGCGAGAATGGCACATTGAATGAAACGGAAGAAGACAATGAATGTGATGTGGGGATAGGAGACTTGTATAGAGATGAAGAGATGGACGAAGAACAAAAGGTGCAGATTGCCGATTCGAAGAAGTTCGAAGAGCAACAGAGAAAGGATGAATCGTTGAAGCCGTGGTGGAATTTAGCACAAGAGAAAGAATCTGAATTCTGTGTGATCAACGGTTTATTGCATAAGAAATATCAGATATTAGACCAGACGATATATCAACTAGTGTTACCAAAAGAGAGACGAATTAAAGTGATGGAATTGGCGCATGAATCGGTATTTGGAGGACATCTAGGAGAAGAGAAAACAAGAGAACGAATAAAATTATCTTTTGTATGGCCAAAGATGAGAAGAGACATTGTGAAATTTTGTAAGTCTTGCGAGAAGTGTCAACTAAAGGCAAGGAGTTTGGTGATGGATAGAGTGCCTATCACTCCGGTCTCAAGAGAAGAGGTCGCCTTCAGGAGAATGACGATGGACCTCGTTGGCCCGATCGATCCAGTATCTGCTGCAGGTCACAAGTATTGTTTATGCATTGTGGACTCGTGCACCAGATGGCCTACAATCTTCTTATTGAAATCGCTGACAGCGAAGGCTGTGTGTGAAGCGTTGACGGAACTGTTCATGAACGTTGGTGTGCCGTCCGTGATTACAAGTGACCAAGGAACGAACTTCACAGCCAGCTTGACAAGAGAATTTCTCGATTTAATGGGCTGTAGTCCACGATTCGACACACCAGGACACCCAGAGGCTGCTGGATTAGTAGAAAGATGGAATCAGACATTTAAAAAGATGATCCATCATGTGATAATAGACAACCCGAGGAAATGGCACAAGATAATTCCTTTCACAGTGTGGGCATTACGAGAAGTGCCGAATGCAACTACTGGAGTATCACCATATATGCTTGTCTATGGGAAAATTCCGAGAGGACCATTGGCAATATTAAAAGAGAGTTGGACTAGAGAAATAAACTTACCACCTCATGTTGGAGTTAAACCAGAAAAGTATTTGAAAGAACTCAAAGAAAATATGGAGAAAGCATTATTGTTTGCAGAATCCTACTCTCGAGAAAAGCAATTACAATACACGAATCAGTATAACAAGAGAGCAAAGCACAAAGAATTTGAAGCTGGTGAGAAAGTCATCGTTTTATATCCAACGTCAACGAACAAACTTATTTCTCGATGGCATGGTCCATGTACGATCATACATCGAAGATCAAAGTACTCTTATTTAGTCGATATGGGTGAAAATGGTCGAAAAATAATTCACGCCAACAAGATCAGAAAATATGTTACTCGAGCATTAAGTTGTGGTCTAATCGTTGAAGAAGATGAAGATTTTGGTTCAGTGGTTGAATTACCAATGAGGAATGAGGTTCAAGATGACAAGAATTCACTTAACCTCGATCCTGAACAAATTAGCCATTTGACAGTAACTCAGCAAGAACAGTTGTTGAAAGTTTTGAACAAATACTGTGACAGATTTTCAGAAAAACCCGGATTATGTACATTGGTTGAACATGAAATTGAACTAAAACCAGGATTTCGTGAAAAGGAATTTGCAGCATACCGAATTCCTTTGATTTATCGAGCAGAAGTGGAACGTCAGATCAAAGAAATGTTAAAAACAAACATTATCAAACCATCATCGAGCAGAATGGCAAGCCCTTTGGTTATTGTTAAAAAGAAAGACGGATCTTTGAGACTTGCCTGTGACTACAGATACATTAACTCATTCACAGTGGATTGTAAATATCCTATGCCGATTGTCAGAGACGTTTTGAACAAAGTTGGAAAGTCTAATGTGATTTCCATTTTGGACTGTCGAAGTGCTTATTGGACTTGTCCTGTAAAACAATCTGATCAATGGAAGACAGCTTTTGTAACACATAATGGACTGTATGAATTTACTCGTGTTCCTTTTGGAATGATAAATTCAGGCCGAACTTTTGTTAAGGCGATAAATTTAGTGTTACAGCCTATAAGTGACTTTGCAGAACCGTATGTTGATGACATTGCTGTGCATTCTGACAATTGGAAACTTCATTTACAGCAGTTAGATGCATTTTTGATGCAAATGAGATTGCATAACGTTACTTTGAATTTGAAAAAATGCATATTTGGTAAGAGTGAGGTAAGGTTTATCGGTCATGTGGTTGGGTCTGGTAAGATAAAGATGAATCCAGACAGAATTGAAAGTTTGACTAATTTGAAGATCCCAGAAACTAAGAAGCAAGTTAAGCAACTGCTTGGATTTTTTAATTATTACAGACAGTTTATTAAGGACTTTGCACAGATTGCGAAACCTTTATCTGATTTAACTAGTAAACGTGTTTCTGATAAGATTGATTGGACTGTTGAACATCAGCAAGCATTTGATTTACTTAAAGAGGCTGTGCGATCCAAAGTAGTGTTATATGTTTTTGAAGTGGGAAAACCATTCAATTTGTACTGCGATAGTAGTGACTTTGCAGTCGGTGCTGTTTTAACACAGATGGACGACAAGGGAATAGAACGCCCTGTGTCATTTATCAGTCAGAAGTTAACTGATACCCAGAAGAGATGGGCTACTGTGGAAAAGGAAGCCTATGCTATTGTTTGGGCTCTGAACAAGTTAAAAGAAATTATAATTGGATCAAAAATTTTCATTTTTACTGATCACAATCCTCTTACATATTTGACTGAGTCAATGTCTAAGTCTGCTAAACTTGTGCGTTGGGCGTTAGCCTTACAAACTTTTGATGTTGAGGTGAAGTACAAGAAGGGCAGATTGAATATTATTGCTGATTGTTTGTCAAGGTTATAAGTAATCGTAAGACTGTTTATTAATTAGTTAGATATATATATGTTTCATGTATTTTGGTAATTTCGCAAATTTTGAAATTTAATTTGCTCAATTCCAGAAAAAGGAAGGAGGTAATGTGAACTGAGTTTTGTGTACAGTCTTGCAGTGCGAGATATTGGCGTATATATTTAGTGCGCTTACTTTAGTTTCACGTGTATATGTATATATGATAGATGTATAACGTTTAGTCTTAGTGACACGCGCGGCCGGCCGATATCGGCAGCGGCGCGCTATATGTATATTATTAGAGTTCGTTTATGCGCACAGAAGACAGGTGTGTCAAGAGGCGCGAAGAATTATGCTGACTAGAGAAGTTTGAATTCGAGTGTGTTCGCTGTAGTAGTGTGGCTGACTAGTTGAGTTGTAATCGAACTGAGTTCTGTCTGTTTGTTTCTTATTAAACTGAAAAGATATTAAACTGTGTTGCTGATTAATTCAGGTTATACTTATACGTAGAATTAGTGTTCAAAAGGTGAACGTTAAATAGGCGTTAAGTACGAAGAGAACAAGGATTTAATCAGAAGGATTGTCAACGGAAGGATTGGGTTGACAAATAATAATAATAATAATAATCACCATACAACGCTTCAATGCTGTTGCCTTCATAGGAACTTTCATGCGGCCAGAACTTGTCGAATGATGTTTTAAAAAAATAAATATATATATATGATAAAAAAAAATAATAATAATAATAATAATAATAATAATAATAAATAATAATAATAATAATAATCTTTATTAATTCAAACTGACAAGTACGCAGTAAGATTACATTGAAACGTGACAGTACAATCAAGATCTTAATTAAACACACGGTTTGGCAGCCATGCAAGGCGCCGCCCTATAGATGATCACTGCATGATGATGACCTTGTCGACGTTGCATTGAGTAGGCCTAGAATGCCGTTTTAGGTAGGATTTCGGTTAACTTCGTTAGGCCTATGTGTCTGGCCCTTTAAAACCCGTCAAGCTCTTTCGCAGCGTTTTAGCGAATAAATTATTTTAAGCGCGTTTTAAGCCGTTAGTTTAAAAGAGCAGCCGTTTACGGTATATTGAAATTTAATTTGAACGAAGCGATCGTCCCGTTTGTGACGTCATTGGTCATTATGACGTCATTGCAGCCATATGAGAGGAGCGTTACATTTGTTTTGTTTTACACACATATGCACTGACACACACAATGATACTCTTGATGACATTTCTGTTCGTTTATATTATTTAATAAGGTGAGATCAGAGAAAGACCTTTTCGCCGTGACATTGAGTAGAAAGCCGAGTTGTTCTAGGTATTTCGTCGAGTAGAGAAGAACTTCTTCCGTTTCGCTCACTTGAATGCTTACGTTCCCATAGACGGCGTTCATGTATTTCAACCAATTGAAATTGAAGCCCTGACAAAATAATGGCATCCTTATTTCTTAATTGCAACTAGCAACTTCTACAGCGCTAGGCTCTAGCATGCCCACATGGAAATAGGGCTCATATTCCCATAAGTGACTCGTATAGACCCCATATGGGACAGTTTAAACCTCATTCGGAAGTGCTGCCTTTCAATTTGATCGCCAAAGCCCAAAATGAAGCTGAACGTCAGGTCAATACCTGACAACTTCCCTCCAAAATGCTATAATTATTTGATTCACCCAACGAACTCATTAAAACTCTGCAACTCTGGCTATCTCTGCGCTTTTTCAATTTAAAACTGACAACACTCCTTTTCCACAAATCCTGTCCTAATTCCTCCCTCTGGATCCTCTGACCTCTTTCGTCGCTCCAATTCTAAACAACATCCACCGTGACCTACGTAGCTGTCTGCCTGCCCGACCCCCTCCATCTTGCCCTGGAGCCGATTCTAACCTTACCTGCCTCCCATGGCAACTGATCGCCTATGAATACAATGGTTACCACGATCGGCGCTGTAGAAATCTCAAGATTACGATTAGCCTACTATTACCCGTAAAGTCAGTGCGTCGAAATAGAAAGGCAGCCCATTCCGGATGAGCCAAGTGAAAATGTGAGATCTAATCGCACCTGACATGCATTTGTAATTGTAGTATTGATCTTTATGTAGCGCCGATTCAGGAGGACACCTCAGAGTTGTTTCCGACTTGACAACAAATTTGTAGTACATAGGCCCTATGCAAGTGCACATTTATATAGCACC
Source organism: Allolobophora icterica (assembly GCA_963556255.1). Lineage (NCBI taxonomy): Eukaryota > Metazoa > Annelida > Clitellata > Crassiclitellata > Lumbricidae > Allolobophora > Allolobophora icterica. Next base: position 5,052,730 of record OY744617.1, on the reverse strand, counting down.
TCTAGAGAAAACTGATCAGAGGTGTTCCCGACCTGACAACGCAAGACTATGGTAAGACAGAATTGTCTTCAACCGCTGGCGATACAGATGTAGAGAATATATATATATATATGTGTCGAGAATGGCGCGGCCAACAGTATCAGAGGCCTCACACATATCCAAGGGCGCAGGCGCTCTAAGATAATGCCGCAGTCAACAGTATCAACGGCCTCAAACACATCCAAGGCAGCAGACAGACGGAATTAGGCCTAATTCAGAGTCATTGCGTGCACCAGAGGCCAGTGGCTGAAATCAGTTCACTAGGAAAATAACAGGCTTCTTTCTACTTTATGGAATTATGGGCACAATTCAGCCTAAACTTTCGACTTTCTGGAGTAGCTTGTTTAGCATCTAAGGACATGAGCTCCTTGGTCTTTCTTTACCTCTCTTCCACGAGCATTTGAAAACCATTCTTTTCGATAGTGGTTTAACGTCGTTACGTCGTTATATAGCGCCTACCTCTATATGTGTGGCCAAAGATAGGCAATCAGAAGGTAGGCGCTATATAAATTTGTAACTACAATTACATTAAACTTGTCGGACTGATGACCCAAGGAAGGATTTTCTAAATGGATATGGTAGGTGTTATTTTGTACAAAACCCTGTACCCCAGAATTGTTTTCCATAGTCCAGTTTGTCTAAGTTGCGTCTGTGTTACCTTAATGTATGAATAAACGAATTTGATTGATTGATTGGTCATCAGTAGGGACTGACCTTCATGATGCTGGACAGGTCAGCGATTCTTAGTTTGTTGTAGATGGCCTCTGTGTCTCGACGATACTCTTCCGGAACTGTCAGCTAATTAGCAATCATACAAAACACAACAGTGCTATTTCGGCAAACACACAACTCAAGAAACTTGTTTTCAAGCTATCTTAACTTAAGACGCAACGTTTTAGATCTGGTAGATTGCCATATGTTTAGCGCCCAAGTGAGTTTCTTGAAAGGTGCGTCATAACTTTTATCATTTCTTTATTGCCCTGAAGTAGGCCTACATAGAATCCATCACGGACTTAAATATCAATAAAAATGAGTGAAATAACGTCTGGAACGACACCAATTCGTCGAAATCCAATGCAGAAAAAGTATCGCGGAATTTCACCGCATTGAACCGTTGGATTGTCAGAGCTAGGCGTTGATGGAGATCGAGATCTATAGGAGGTCTCGCGTACGTCCCCAAACATAGTATTACTATTATTTTTTATTAGTATTCTGGTGAACGTCCAGAGGATCAGTCCGTTGAGACAGAGAGGCAGCCTGTGCTGAATAAGCAGTTTGAAACATATTAGTTTTAAGTTGAGCACGAAATATGACACCAGTGACAGCAGATACAGGGTGAGAATTTAAAAATTAGGTCTAGCAACTAAAACAAGCTACTTCAACCAGTAGGTGTGACCAAAGATAGGCAAAGATAGGCTAGACCTACTGACAATATTTATCGAATGCAATTTAACATCGTGTAATGCGATGTGATGTTTTATCATGTTTTCCAGGGCAATTTAGTCCGCAGAGGCGTTGATCCGCTGTGGAGATTGAGGGTCCACCACATGGCGAGCGAGGACCGCGATCCAAAAGTGGAGTTTTGAATGAAGCATCCCGTACGTAGACTCATCGTTTACTATAGGTTAATCTGGTCTCGTGTTATAATGAGTGATTGCATGCAAACTGCTTGCTTGCGTCACTGGTCTGAAGACGGTAGCATAGAATAGTAAATACTGGATTTCTTACCTCACCTTACGATCACCGCCCAGATTTATTCAATTGATGGGCCAATGGTCTCAGAATACTACCGGGTCTAGCTGGGACCACTAGATGGTCAACACCCCTGGTTTAATCCAATGTAACAAATTTCAATGCGTTTCAACGACGACAGGATCCTTACATTTGCCAGTTTAATTTCGAAATCGATGACATCTTTCATTTGTCGTTCTGCCTCGGCTGGTTCGGCTCCGAGGGCCTTCGAAAAGTTGATCGCCATGTTCTCATAGGCGCGCAAGACTCTGTCGTCTCGAGACTTGAGGTAGTACTCTCGATTTGCCATTCCAAGCATAGGCTGGTCCAGCTGCAACGCAAGGCAAGGCAGGTCAGAGTCGGTGTCAGACCAAAAGTCAAATGAGTCCAAATAAAAGTTTAACCCAGAGTCAGAGTAAAAGTCATATAGATTCGGATTTCGAATGGTCGTCTCCGACAGACTTCAGTCTCAGTTTTTAAGGGCCAACGATTGATATCTAGTGCGTTATGATAACGACGCCATAGAAGTCATTAGATTAGAATAGATTAGATTAGATTAGACATTAGATTAGATTGGTCATTAAATGTGATCAGAAGTTTTTAGATTAGATTAGATTATATTAGAAAGTATATGTGATTAGAAGTCATTAGATGCGATTAGAAATCATTAAGTTAGATTAGAAGTCATTAGATGCGATTAGAAATCATTAAGTTTGATTAGAAGTCATTAGATGCGATTAGAAGTCATTAAGTTAGACTAGAAGTCATTAGATGCGATTAGAAGTCATTAAGTTAGATTAGAAGTCATTAGATGCGATTAGAAATCATTAAGTTAGATTAGAAGTCATTGGATGCGATTAGAAGTCATTAAGTTAGATTAGAAGTAATTAGATGCGATTAGAAGTCATTAAGTTAGATTAGAAGTCATTGGATGCTATTAGAAGTCATTAAGTTAGACTAGAAGTCATTAGATGCGATTAGAAGTCATTAAGTTAGACTAGAAGTCATTAGATGCGATTAGAAGTCATTAAGTTAGATTAGAAGTCACTGGATGCGATTAGAAGTCATTAAGTTTGATTAGAAGTAATTAGATGCGATTAGAAGTCATTAAGTTAGATTAGAAGTCATTGGATGCGATAGGAAGTCATTAAGTTAGATTAGAAGTCATTGGATGCGATTAGAAGTCATTAAGTTAGATAAGAAGTAATTAGATGCGATTACAAGTCATTAAGTTTGATTAGAAGTCATTGGATGCGATTAGAAGTCATTAAGTTAGATTAGAAGTAATTAGATGCGATTACAAGTCATTAAGTTAGATTAGAAGTAATTGGATGCGATTGGAAGTCATTAAGTTAGATTAGAAGTAATTAGATGCGATTAGAAGTTATTAAGTTAGATTAGAAGTCATTGGATGCGATTGGAAGTCATTAAGTTAGATTAGAAGTCACTGGATGCGATTAGAAGTCATTAAGTTTGATTAGAAGTCATTAGATGCGATTAGAAGTCATTAAGTTTGATTAGAAGTCATTGGATGCGATTGGAAGTCATTAAGTTAGATTAGAAGTCATTGGATGCGATTAGAAGTCATTAAGTTAGATTAGAAGTAATTAGATGCGATTGGAAGTCATTAAGTTAGATTAGAAGTCATTGGATGCGATTAGAAGTCATTAAGTTAGATTAGAAGTAATTAGATGCGATTAGAAGTCATTAAGTTTGATTAGAAGTCATTAGATGCGATTAGAAGTCATTAAGTTTGATTAGAAGTCATTGGATGCGATTGGAAGTCATTAAGTTAGATTAGAAGTCATTGGATGCGATTAGAAGTCATTAAGTTAGATTACAAGTCATTAGATGCGATTAGAAGTCATTGAGTTTGAATAGAAGTCATTGGATGCGATTGGAAGTCATTAAGTTAGATTAGAAGTCATTGGATGCGATTGGAAGTCATTAAGTTAGATTAGAAGTCATTGGATGCGATTAGAAGTCATTAAGTTAGATTACAAGTCATTAGATGCGATTAGAAGTCATTGAGTTTGAATAGAAGTCATTGGATGCGATTGGAAGTCATTAAGTTAGATTAGAAGTCATTGGGTGCGATTAGAAGTCATTAAGTTAGATTAGAAGTCAATAGATGCGATTAGAAGTCATTAAGTTAGATTAGAAGTCATTAGATGCCTTCCAGTTCATTCCAATTCAATCAAATACAATTGGAATGAACTGGAACTGAATGAATTGGATTAGATTGGATTAGGATGAACCGGATCACATTGGACTAGATTTGATTGGATTATACTTGACTAGACTCGAATGAACTGATTTTTGATTGCATTGGATTATGTTAGAATCCAACTAGAACAAGATTAAATTAGAATCGGAATTAAATTAATTAAATTAGATTAAGTTATAACTGGACTGGACCGAATTGAATTAAATGAACTGGATTCGATTCGATTGGAATTGAACCGGACACCACTGGAATGAAATGAGACGGATTGGATAGGATTAGACGGGATTAGATAGCATTACTAGGATTAGATAGAAATAGGTGGTATTAGTTAGGATTAGATGGGACTAGCTACGATTAGATAGGATCGGATGGATCGGATAGGATTAGCTATGATTAGATAGGATTAGATGGTATTAGACAAGATTAGGTAGGATTAGCAGGATAGATAGGATTAGATAGTTATTTAGGATTAGATGGGATTAGCTATGATTAGATAGGATTAGATGGGATAAGCTAGGATTAGATAGGATTGGATGGGATTAGATAGGATTGGATGGGATTAGATGGAATTAGATAGGATTAAATAGGGATTAGATAGGATCAGACAGGATTAGTTTGGATTAGACGGGATTAGATAGGATCAGATGGGATAAGCTAGGATTAGATATGATTAGATAGGATTTGATGGGATTAGATAGGATTTGATATGATTAGATAGGATTTGATGGGATTAGATAGGATTAGATATGATTAGATAGGATTTGATGGGATTAGATAGGATTAGATATGATTAGATAGGATTTGATGGGATTAGATAGGATTAGATATGATTAGATAGGATTTGATGGGATTAGATAGGATTAGATATGATTAGATAGGATTTGATTGGATTAGATAGGATCAGATAATATCAGATAGCATTAGATAGGATCAGATAATATTAGATGGGATTAGATAGGATTAAATAATATTAGATGGGATTAGATAGCATTAGATAGAATCAGACAGGATTAGATGGGATTAGACAGGATAGATAGTATTAGATACGATTAGATTGGTGTAGGTCTCTGAATGAACGAGATCCGATAACTGACCAGGATGATGTTGACGTCGGATCGTTTGTCATCTGGTCCGACCCAGTGGTGGATGATGCCTGAGCTCTTGACCAGCCGGAACTTGGCCATTTGTTGTTCAAAGTCGAAGGTCTGTTCCGTCCAGTTCCGGTCAGCCACTGGCCAGCCTCCGAGCTCCTCGATCAGCGCCAACAAAGGTCGCTCCTGCCTCGCTTCGATCAGCGCTGAAGCGAAATGAACACGACAGAAAAATCAACGGTCAGTATCATCATCATCATCATCATCATCATCATCATCATCATCATCATCATCATCATCATCATCATCATCATCATCATCATCATCATCATCATCATCATCATCATCATCATCATCATCATCATCATCATCATCATCATCATCATCATCATCATCATCATCTTCATCTTCATCTTCATCTTCATCTTCATCTTCATCATCATCATCATCATCATCATCATCATCATCATCATCATCTTCATCTTCATCATCATCATCATCATCATCATCATCATCATCTTCATCATCATCATCATCATCATCATCATCATCATCATCATCATCATCATCATCATCATCATCATCATCATCATCATCATCATCATCATCTTCATCTTCATCTTCATCATCATCATCATCATCATCACCATCACCATCACCATCACCATCACCATCACCATCACCATCACCATCACCATCACCATCACCATCACCATCACCATCACCATCACCATCACCATCACCATCTTCATCATCATCATCATCACCATCACCATCACCATCACCATCACCATCACCATCACCATCACCATCACCATCATCATCATCATCATCATCATCATCACCATCACCATCACCATCACCATCACCATCACCATCATCATCATCATCATCATCATCATCATCATCATCATCATCATCATCATCATCATCATCTTTGGCGTGCTGCTCTCCGAAGCGTTGCCGTTTCCACGACGTTTAGCCAGCCGCCTCTATTCCGGGCTCTCCTCCAGGGCAAGCGCAACCAAAAGTGCATTGGGCTCGGTTCAACTTCCACTGCTCTTGGCCATGTGTGGCTAGGGCGTCCAACCTCTCGGAGGACCAGCAATCATTGCCTGCAGCGCGCGAAGATTAGTTGCCGATCTGGGTCTAAAGATCAACTATTCAAAACCAGGGATGCACTCTGACGTGGCGCTATATAAATTTTAAATTACAATTGCAAGACGATTACTCACAGATGTTCATGCAGGATTGATAGAGGTACTTGACGTTCTTGATTGCCTGACTGTCGTTCTTTGTCAGCGGTTCCTCGACCAACACTGTCAACAACACACAAGCAAAGCCACTCCTTTAAATAGCAATGATCCAAGAACTTCTATAGCGCCTGCCTCCGTCTAAATGTTCAAGGCATCTGTCGACGGTCGCTGCTAGCAAAGTCGGTGTGCGCATGTCATATTCATAGTGTCTCGACCACTGCAACGCTATACTCTAAGGTCTCCCTGAATGCGCAACAGGGAACTGCGAGAAGACATAGAAACAGACTGTGGAAGAAACTAGTCGAGGAGGAGAAGATCGGGATCTAAAGATCAACGTCGTTACAATACTCTAGCCCTCTCAGTTGACCCTGTCTTTCACCTGTAAACCGACCTTGAACTCTGAGCTATCCTAGAATTCCGAGTTCACACTGGACTTTGAGTTGACTTTCATCTAAACTGACCCTGACCTCTGAGTTGACTCAGGTGGCATTTGATTACCGACCGTAGCCGGACCGAGGTTTCTTCTTCCTCTTCTTCCTCCTGCTCCTCTTCTTCCTCTTTCTCTTCCTCTTCCTCTTCCTCTTCCTCTTCCTCTTCCTCTTCCTCTTCCTCTTCCTCTTCCTCTTCCTCTTCCTCTTCCTCTTCCCCTTCCTCCTCCTCGTCCTCGTCCTCGTCTTCCTCTTCCTCTTCCTCTTCCTCTTCCTCTTCCTCTTCCTCTTCCTCTTCCTCTTCCTCTTCCTCTTCTTCTTCTTCTTCTTCTTCTTCTTCTTCTTCTTCTTCTTCTTCTTCTTCTTCTTCGATTAGGTAAGAAGAAGATTCAGATTTGACCTGCAACTGACCTTTGAGTTGAGCCTGAAGTTCGTCTCCAAGTTTCCGGAAGGTGTTGTAGTTCGATTTGTCATCAGGTATCGTGTGCTTTCGGTTCCATGTCCCACAGGCGTGCTCGAAGAAATCTTCGCACGGATCAACGCTCCGATCCATCGCATCGATGATCCGGGCCGCTAAGAGGTCACCAGACACGAGATATATTATAGCGTAGAGCACGACCTAGAAAGTTAACTAGACCAGGGCAGGTCGTTCAGGCTTAGCCTATCGGTTGGGAAGTCAGTCATAGAGTTAGCATCAACAGTATGAGAATTCGTTACCATCCGTATGTTCATTCATAGGCCTATCAGTTTGTCTTCTCCTCTACCCTCATACACCAACACATACACATACCAATTACCTACTTATACGTATATACATGCATAGTACATACATACATACATACATACATACATACATACATACATACATACATACATACATACATAGATACATACATACATATATACATACATACATACATACATACATACATACATGCATAATACATACAACACGCATATATGCACACATACACATACAACCACACACATACATGCATACATACATACATATACGGAGGTATGCACATTCGTACATACATATATACATAGACTTACATACATGCATGTACATAAACTAATAGACGCATACATACACGTGTTGAAATTGCATCAATCACATGCATTACATGTTTGCTGGCGGTTTGTCAATAACATCGCGGCATCTTCTCTTTGACCGAGAATCATTGCAAAGAAATTGGTAGGAAGATGAAATAGATTTTCCTCACGTCATCCATTCATCCATTCATCCGTCCATCTATCCGTCCATCTATACGTCGGTCATTAACAATCGACGCTTGGCAGGATAGATAGGTGAATGAGAGGTATTGCCTCCACGCATGCCAACATTTGGTCCCAGGTGCTGGGAAACGGTAAACCCATTACAAAACAAAATCTTCGTTGTAAAACGAAAGATTTAATATTCACAAGAGACCAGGGATGTTGCTTGTTCGTGGACGATCAACCTGGACATTTTGGGAAGAAGTTAAATGCGATGTACAATGACGGAGTTAGTAAGAAATAGATCGAACCCATTGACGATGCTGTTGTTTTAAACATTTCGGGGTTTCAGCGATTTCGGTCTTAATCGATTAGAATTCAGTTCTGATTCTAAACGAAATGTCTCATATTTTCAGAGGCATTTATGGCAGTTAGGTTTCTGAACAAGTTCCAACTGGAACAACGTTTACTAGGCATCACTGATCAGTGGTTACGTGAAATTGACTACGCCAATATAATACAGTCTAATTTAGTGTTAGGGCCTATAGTTAGAACTGAATTCTTGTCGGGAACGACCGAAGTCTTTGAAAACTCGAGTGGAATATAACAACGTCATCGTCAATGGGTTGAAACTGTTTCTAACGAACGACATCATCCGACATGGCATTATATTTCACCCTCAAAACTCCCCAGTTGCTCACCCACGAACAAGAAAATCCCTCTGGGTTCTGGTGACAGTAAGTCACAAGATTACAGATCTACAATTTGTTCGACAATAACTTTGCCACCCGATTGTGAAGCTTTGTCACTTATGGGTCACTGTAATAATGTTCGTCAAACATCAATCCATGTAGGCCCCTATTTATTAACTTAAAAAAAAACCGTGGGCGCGATAGTCTATTCAGTAGCTTGCCGAGTAGGAAATCCAACGCTTGTGAGTTCAATCCTGCTGAGCGCATTTTCTGTTACGAGAAGTTCTTCGCTCATATCTGCCTCACGATTCAGATCTATTTAGCTTCCGCTCGTAATAAATATAATAACTAACTAAATTAATTAATTAATGCAAAAACTTTTTACTCACATGTTCGAATACATTCCTCTGTTAAGCAAACGTTGGCTGTGAAAAAATCATTACATCTCAAATTAATTTAAGTTTTAATATAAGATGAATAGCATGAATACGAAATAACCAGAGTTTTCTTTGAGGCCCTTTGCTTTTGGGCGCGTTTAATTAGTGGTTGGCTGGGAGACCGACCTCAGAACGACAGCAAAATGATTCAGAACGTGATTCTCCTCAATGGCAAATTCTTCTTTTGAAAGCAATGTGATGTAAATCTCTGAAATTTTACAGCGACGCTCAAAACCCGAGTCAGCGATCAACATATAACATGCTGTACTTATATCAAAATCGAGTCCGGATTATCCGGACTGTTTGGCCCGTTTAGGTGCCAGATCAGAATCTGGGGAGGAAAGCCGAGGGGAAGCCATGGTGCTACGGTGGAAATCGATGGTTGTGGTGGTGGTGAACCGTATAGGATAGATTCAGAAATTGGTTTTCATTTCCGAGTGAAATATGCTTCAGGAAACAGAGAGCAATCGTGGGAGTGCTGCAGATCAACAGACGAAAGAGGGAATTAGCGAAATGACGCAGATCTATCGGGAGTTAGTTCCAATGAGCTGACGAGGTCATCAATGGAGTCGAATGGATGGAGAGCTCGATCTCTAACGGGGAACTAAGGGTTCGAGTTTCCACTCAAGCTGTGTATAGGGACTCTGAGAAAGTTCTACACTCACAGTTTCTCAGCGCAATCGATGTTCTGTCGTATGGTCGTGCGTAAACTTCTGAACTTTGGAAGGAGGGCATTATCAATTAAATGTACAATTGTATTATACTGTCTGAACTCAGTGGAAGAAGAATTATGGACAGGAGCGAAAGACACAGGAAAAACGAATCTTCAAGTGAAGATGATTTTAACTGCTTTCAGTAAATGTTCAAGGTATGTATACTCTCTGATCTATCCGACTTCGATGGATTATGATTTGTGACTGCGATTTTACTTGATGCAACCATTGATTGATCTCTTCAGCATTATGATAACGGCGCTATAGAAGTCAATAGATTAGATTAGATTAGTTGAAGGTAGCCTGAAGGTATCCTGAACTCCGTTTATAAGAGATAACGATTATCCACTTAAGATTCACCATAAGTATCATGATGACGTCAGCAATTGGATTAGATTACTTTTAGTAGTAGACTAAGGAAGTATAGTTGTTGTAGTAGTGGTTGCTACCTCCTCTGGGCCACGTCGATGCTATGATAACCGTTGCTATGACGACCACCGTCATGACAACGAGCACGAGGAACAAAGCCTTCTCGAGAAACGTTCTGCGTTTCCAGCATGACTGACTGAACGTCGGTCTGAAAACAAGACAATCAGACGGTAAGCTAACTAAGGTATTATATAAGGTATAAGCGATAATAATATGTATGATATTAAGGTAAGGAATGCAGTAAAGCTACAAAGTTTAAGGTATACGGTCAGATACAAGAATAATGAAGGCCTACGATATAGGAATAAAGTTAGATATAAAAATAAGCTATAGTTTTCTGTTTATGAGCCTATCCTCGTGTATAAAGCAGACAGTGCAAAATCTCAGCCACCCCATGGGCATCCGGAGAGGAGAGGAAAGCGGACATTTGCCCCTGGATTTTAATTTTTTTTACAAAAATAAAATCTTGATTTTTATGATTAGGCCCTATTCCAACCGTCCCAACACGATTTTCAATGCTAAAAAACACTTTATTATTGAGGTAAGTCAGCTATTCTGTGCAAAAAACGTCATTTCGCTCCCCCTACACAATTTCTCCCCGCCCCTAGAAAATTTTGACCCTCCTATAAATTTTTGCCCCCCTCTGGAACAATTTCTGCGGACGCCCATGAGCCACCATGCCTACCATCCTTGACTACTCCATGTAGTTCTGTATGAGGTCGATCCTCTTTTCGTTCTCAATCTTCAGGATATACTGAGGCAGAGTTGGTGCTGGTACACGTGTTGTCTTTGACCGGCGTTCAGTCACGGTAATATTTACCATTATCTTATAGCCTACCATTATTAGTAGTAGCAGCATATTGCAATTACTACCTACATGAGGTCAGTAGATTTGAAGCTAAGGCGCTGAGCAATTCTAAGTGAAGAACTTGCAGTAACCGTCTCAAGAAGAAGGAGGAGGATCGAACCCGTACTCTCCGCCTTACAAGTCAAGCGCTCTAACCAATCGGCTACCGTGTCCCATACAGTCTGGCTTTGGTTGTGGAATGTGCCTGCAGTGCCCGCCAATTAATCTCAGCAGCTCATTAATTAATTAATTAATTAATTCATTCATTCATTCACGATCTGTAAACCTGATTCCGCGGCACGAGACCAGTGCAAATGAACAACTGTTACAGTGTCGTAGCACAGAATGCGTTCAGCAAGATCAAACCCAAAATCGTCGCATTGCTATGACAAAGCGCTACCAGACAGAGCACCCTCTGGTGTTAAAACCTGACTACGCCACTGAGACCACCGTGCTAAACGGTGCATCGCCAAAGTCGGCAGATGACTGTTTCATTCAGTTCCTGATTTCCAGGTAAATAACATCCCTCGACGGAAATCTCTTCTCCATTTGCTGGACGTTAATGTCCGGAACGCACGACGTGACATCCACATCGCTTCCTGGAAGATGGATGGCACCGCATCAGTTGGTACTGATGAGGCTGGCGACGAAAATGGTTCTCCGGCAGACACATATGAAGTTGTGAATGAATCAGTTACTAATGCATGAACAATGAACGCTCTGTTCTCGATTTCAAACCTGGAGCTGTGCATAATGGATGGATGGCACACAACGAAAACATCGTTCAACCGTTCACAGTTGTTATCCAGGCATCGCTTGTCATATCAGCTGATCTACACGAGCAATATTCATCCAGCTCATAGTTCTATACATTGGACCACCTATGCATACATGTTCCGTTTGTGGGACATGACTGCCGATTGGTTAGAGCGCTTGAATTGTAATGCGCTGAGCAAGGGTTCGAGTCACTCATGAGATGGTTATTGAGTATGGACTTTGAACAATTCTTGAACTCATAGTTGATCAGTGCCATCGATCAACTGGTGCTTGGTCAGCAGAAAGTGTCGCTTATCAGATGCATAATTTAAAAATTAACTAGGCCTATACGCAGACCTGAAATTGTCTTCCTGCATTAGATGGACATTTCATACTGAGTGTCTTTCACGGATCTCACAAAACTTGAAGAAGAAGAGCAGTCCCTTAAGGACTTCATACCCTGAGGCAGCCGTGGGAATGAAGTGTTAGCAACTTCATTTTCTTAGCCTTGGCATATGAAGGCGGGTGGCCAGTCCTCCCTCTCGCCGTCTCATCTTCCCACCGACAGTGTACGGTCAGTGTACTCATTATAGCTGAGTTGGTTAATTGGCGCAGGTGAGGCAGAAATCTGGAGCAAAACTTCTGCCCTTGTGGGAATTCCGACCTCTCGATTGACAGTCCAGCACGGTAACCACTACACTGTCGATCACAAAACTTAACTACCGTACTCAGTATATCGGTGCAGCCAGGATTTCGAGTGTCCAAATTGTCAAAATGCTCTCATGTTATTCGTCAGACGGCGGCACTGCTGCACCAATTATGGACAAAACTAAGCGTTTTATTATATTGATGCATTTTTCAAAGCGGACATACAAAAGACTAAAACGCAGCAGGAGACCACACGCAGATGACAATGAATAATTGGACTAATGAATTATTAATGAATCAACAAACGACCGAACTACTCAACAAATGAAATAATGAATGAACGAACGAACGAATTAATTGATAACTAAACAAATGAACGAACGAATAAATACATAAATGAATGAAAGAATTGACGTATTAACGAATAAACGAATAATAAACTGAACAAAAGAGCAAATGAGTATACTAATGAATGAATGAATGAATGAATTACTTAATTATTTAATTCATTAATTTATGAATGAATATATGAATGAATGAACGAACAAATGAATGAATGGATTAATTAATTAATTAATTAATATATGAATGAATGATCGAATGAATGAACGAATGAATGATCGAATGAATGAATGGATTAATTAATTAATTAATTAATTAATTAATATACGAGTGAATGAATATATGAATGAATGATCGAATGAATGAATGAATGGATTAATTAATATATGAATGAATGATCGAATGAATGAACGAATGAATGATCGAATGAATGAATGGATTAATTAATTAATTAATTAATTAATTAATTAATATATGAGTGAATGAATATATGAATGAATGATCGAATGAATGGATTAATTAATTAATTAATTAATTAATTAATTAATATACGAGTGAATGAATATATGAATGAATGATCGAATGAATGAATGAATGGATTAATTAATATATGAATGAATGATCGAATGAATGAACGAATGAATGATCGAATGAATGAATGGATTAATTAATTAATTAATTAATTAATATATGAGTGAATGAATATATGAATGAATGATCGAATGAATGGATTAATTAATTAATTAATTAATTAATTAATATACGAGTGAATGAATATATGAATGAATGATCGAATGAATGAATGAATGGATTAATTAATATATGAATGAATGATCGAATGAATGAACGAATGAATGATCGAATGAATGAATGGATTAATTAATTAATTAATTAATTAATTAATTAATATATGAGTGAATGAATATATGAATGAATGATCGAATGAATGAATGAATGGATTAATTAATATATGAATGAATGATCGAATGAATGATCGAATGAACGAATGAATGATCGAATGAATGAATGGATTAATTAATTAATTAATTAATTAATTAATATATGAGTGAATGAATATATGAATGAATGATCGAATGAATGAATGAATGGATTAATTAATATATGCATGAATGAACAAATGAACGAACGAATGAATGAATGAATGAGCAGATGAATTAATTAACAGACAAACGTATGAACCAATAAACGAAGGAATGGATAAATAAATCAATTAATTATGTGGATGCAATGCGTTCAATGGAGCGGTGGATGGGACCACTTGACTGATGCTTCCTGAACACTTCACTCATCCAATCAATGCATTACACCTGTTCATTACCATCATCGGCTCCACTTGCACCAAGCGACACCAGCCAGACCATTATCTCCACACAAGAGTGGCGCACGGTAGCCTTGTGGTCAGTGCGCTGGACTGTCAATCAAGAGGTCGTGAGTCAAATCCAACTCAAGGCAGATAATTATATATGCTCTGAGATTTTGGCTCCATTTTCACCCAATGGCCAGCTCAGCTATAATGACAGTGGGAAGATCAGGCGACAAGGGACTGGCCGAGGCTAAGAAAATGAAGTCGCTAACAACCGATGCCCAAGGCGTCCTCTCGGGTTAGTTGAAGGGTCCAGTTCTTCTTTACCTTCTAACTCAGTGGAGGACAGTAAGGCTTTTGCCTCGTGTGAAAATCAATCAATCAATTTCTTTTTATTGGTCCAAAGAAACACAGCAATACAAAGTCAATACATTGGGTCGTTATAAGAGCGTGTTCATTTGGGTACAAAAGGGGAAGCCCAGCGAGAGTCCCGCTATAATAGGTTAGGGCCACATATATGTAACACAAGGAACAGTGATGCTTGCTGACCATCAAACAATAGCTCAATCAGAAATCATAGAATAAAATAGTCTCGCTATATAAATCAGTAAATGATTTTACCTTAACTACACATCTTAACTACATAATAGTTAACATTAGGCACAAGATAAGAAAAATGCTAAACCCAAAAGTTTAATTAAAATTCGTCAACCAAAGTGTAAGCTGCTTTCTAAACATGGTTTGGTTGGATATATATGTGGAAGTTCATGATATGATATGTTCGTTCCATGTAGGCGGACCCAAAAATATATCTTACACAGGAATTAAGTGTAAGATATATACGCAGAGCAATGCAAACATTCGGAAATCCTGATTGCAAATTGTAGGCCTATATATTCCTTCATTATTTGCAACATATTTTGGAGAGGCGATGGTTTGGTTGGCACTGACGGCAATTGACTCAAAAATGCTCGCGGAAGGTGATGGGCGGAAGAGGCTATAAGCAGCCTCGGCAGAGTAAATTGTCGTGGGCACACTGCAGGGGCACACTAACGGTCTAACGGAGCTAACGGTCACAAATCTCATAATTGTCTTGGCTCTCCATTTGCAAGTGACTATCGTTGTTTGTTG
Organism: Allolobophora icterica; assembly: GCA_963556255.1. Classification (NCBI taxonomy): domain Eukaryota; kingdom Metazoa; phylum Annelida; class Clitellata; order Crassiclitellata; family Lumbricidae; genus Allolobophora; species Allolobophora icterica. Next base: position 5,037,421 of record OY744617.1, on the reverse strand, counting down.
GCAGTAAAACTAGCGTGTTTAAACATAGGCCTATTTCGGTTATTACACGTCAACATTTGAAAACTAAAATAGTAGTTAACATTTTTAAGGTAGCATATGGTAGGCCCCTTATTTGTGAAATGTTTAGTACGGCTGGGTCAGTGGACCCACTGGAACCGTGGTTAATCCATGCCTGACACTACCCCACTTTTCAGTTATTACACGTCAATGATATGTTAGGCTCTAACATTTGAAAACTGCTATATATATAGGCTTAACAGGTGGGTATTTTATGTCGCACATGCAGAGTTTGAAGCTCTGGATAGAAGGCTTTACATTGGACTGAGCCTTTGAAAAGCCTGTTGCCTATGATTCCGACTACAATCATTTGTCGACAGGCAGCCGTGACATTCACAAGTGGCCACCAATCGATGTTTTTACACTGAAGCGTCGAACAATGGTCACGTCAGAAACTGTCAAGCTCTGAAGCCTTTTGTTCGCGGCGCATTGATTTCCAGAAGGCCTATACATGCGGTGAATCAGCATGCGGCGCTTTCAAAACTCCGAGACCTTTGGTATTTTCTGAGGAATTCTTAACGCATCAGCCGTAGGTTGCGCAGGCCTTATAGCCCGTTCGTAGCTAGCCTACATAGCTCTGCTAAGCTACGGTTAACATTGTCAAAAGCCTCGCTCAACCATATAACCTGGGTTAATGATGCCTCATTACCTACAAGGGTCCACCGCAACTTAACCCAGGCAGCGATCTGCCTTGGTATGGGTAGCTAATTTATTCAGTTAATTACCGTTGTAATCAATCTCTATAATAACCGCGGCCCACATATCACATTGCGGACATAGTTAGGAGCTCCATAATACGCATACCAATACTCTTACAGTCCTAAATATTAAATATAGGCCCAATAAAATGTCATTTGATAAAGCGTTCATCTATATATACGCTTGAGATAGCGCAATATATGGCTACATCTACGTATAGCTCTCCATATCTTGCGGAATATATTTGCGTTTATAGCCAGTTGTTTTTCGTCCCACTGCGGTAGGCCTATAGAACCTTGCAATGTTATAGCGGGCAATTAGTAAACGAGTCGCTAATGAAGGCTCTTTTGTCTCTGGCGCCAGCATTCCGAATGAGCGGACGTGCATTATTATACCTGTACCGTTCGGTCATTGTTTTTGCCGATAAACCATGTTCCCAACGTGCATTATTAAGCAGATTAACGGCCCAGAAAATGAACGCACACGAAGAGATCGTTACGACGAAGCTTCAACAGGTTTCATCGTTTTAGAAAATGGTTTCTAAACTTTCGACTTCTTTCAATGTATATGCAGTCTTGTTGTCCTCGAGACCAAGGTCTTGGTCTCGAGTGCACTCGAGTTCGTTTTTAAAAGTCTTGATCTTCTTGGTCTTGAGACCAAAGGTCTTGGTCTTGAGGTTCAAAGTCTTGGTCTTGGTTTTGCAAGACCAAGAAAATTCTGAGCATGTCAATATGAACAGTCATTAATTTTAACAAACGGCAAGACTTTTAAAAATGTATCCATTAATTACTCATACAGCTATTGCTTTAATATTTACACGGTGTGAATGAGGCTCCACTGTTGTTTTGGCCAATTATTTTTACTTCCGGTTATTTACCATGGAATGATTTCAAAACAGACTTATGATTAATTTGTACATTTACATCCGGTTCTTGAAAAGCTGCTTTGTGTGCTAGCGATTTCAGCACTTGAAGACCATGTTTTTTTCACATGGCAGAATTTTTATGAGGCCCCATAGGTCACGTCTTGGTCAGAAAATTCTGAGCAAATTGGTTTTATAAAATTCAACAGGCATTTGAGAGAGAAGAGAGATAGTGAGAGAGAGTGAGAGAGAGAGAGAGAGAGAGAAGAGAGATAGTGAGAGAGAGTGAGAGAGAGAGTGAGAGAGAGAGAGAGAAGAGAGAGAGTGAGAGAGTGAGAGTGAGAGAGAGAAGAGAAAAGAGAAGAGAGAAGAGAGAGTGTGAGAGTGTGAGAGAGAACAGAAAAGAGAAGAGAGAGAGAAGAGAGAGAGAAGAGAAAAGAGAAGAGAGAGAAAAGAGAAGAGAGAGAGAGAAGAGGTGAGAGAGTGAGAGTGAGTAAGAGACAGAATGTGACATATTCTACAATATCAATTGTGGAATATGTTAAACTATTACCCTGAGAGGTGTATGAGTTATATAACATGACCACAGTTCCCCTAAGAGGTACAGAAATTGTAAAACATGTTAAACTGCTACCCAGATCAGTTATAGGATGTGATCATAGTTCTACCTGAGAGGTATGTCGACAGTTGTGTAGGGCGCTTTCCCGGACGTCGGCGCAGTTGTAGGATTCACCCCAGTCGGTAACAGAGCATTGTTCGTCTTTTCCGATCCCTTTTCCATGTCGTCTCTTCCGTCTGTTGTGTCCAATCGAAACTTCGACTGATTCAAAGGAGGAATGAACTGAACTCCGTCGACGAATTCTTGTTGTCTGAAATCGCGATCGGCGTCGTGGTGTCTCCTAGCTCTAGGCTGTCAGTCGACTCTACATAAAAGATTACAACTGAACTACAGCGATGTCCTGTCTAAAGTGAGTTATTAACGACAATGATGGGGCGGGCAACAACGACCCTTATCAGAGTCTGGGTGCCACCCTTGACAGAGGGGCGTCGAGAAGAGGGCGGAGGAGGACCCGTCGACATAAACCAGATAGCCCGCTGCTATGATTACCAGGACTGGAGGAGGAAGCTTACGTTGCGCACCGGTAACTTTAATCGGGATGTTTGATTAGCCGACAAGACCCGACGGCGACTGTCTCCGAGGTCCTGCTGCACACAGCAGGGGTCAAACCCTAGCGTCGTCAATGCTGCCGCCGCAACACGTGACATTGTCCAATGATTCCAACGTTTCTTATCTGGCTGCGCGGTCTCTCCCTCCCTCCTGCCTGGCAGTCGACAAAGATGCCACTTAATCCTTGGGACTGGATCTGGTTTCCGTTGCAACCGATGGGGGCGACACTGAACGTTTCGTCACATAGTCATAACTCCATTACGACTAAAGTTGAACTCTGGTGGCGGCAGAATCGCAAAAATCTCGGGGCCACCGCCTTCCGAACTGTGGCCCAATATGAAGCAGTGGGGTTCACGCAGTTAATGTCTAATTCCGCTAGACACTTTCGTTAACGGTATACCTATCGCAGATTCCCATCGACGGGATCTACTGTTGCCTTGAGTCAGACAGCTAAGCAGAGGTCCGGTCTTGAAAGCAATGTATATGCCATAGCGAATTCGCCGTTGCCTGAAACTAGACACAAACTCCTATCCGGTCGTGTAGAACAGCTGTTTGAGTACTTAATATGTAGACTATTTATGAGAAACTGTGTGCCAATGGTGTTCTGTCCACACTCGACTTCTAGTGTCGCTTGAAAATGTCATAAACACGGCAGAAGGTATTCGACGCGCTTTAGTCCAGTCAGAGACGCCTGTATATGCAGCGTGTAGGTTGATCAGGCGGCGACTGAAAGACGCCGCTGTGGCCCAGCAGCAGCTGCAGCAGCCGAGACGGAGAGGGAGGATGTGAAACGATTGTCATCTGTATCTATGACCACTGTTACACTGTACACCGATTGAAATGCAAAGATAGATGAACAAATGAACGACACGAATGAAAGGAAGAAAGAAAGAAAGAACGAACGAACGATTAAATAAAAAGAACAAAAAAGAAGGAAGGAACGAACGAAGAACCAATACAAAATGAAAGAACGAGGGAAATTAAGGAATGAACGAGTTCAGGAGAATGAAGTCGATAACAATTAACATCCGTGGTTGGCTCCGGAAGTTGGTTTAAGGGACTGAGCCTTCTCCTACTCCTAATTGTTCTCTTCCTCCTAATTGTTCTCTTCCTCCTAATTGTTCTCTTCCTTCTCTTCTCTTCCGCCCTGTCCTTCTCCGTCTCTCTCCGTCTCTCTCCCGGTGTCTGTCTCTCTTTTTCTCTCTTTCTCCCCGGCCCTCTCTGTCTCTCTCTGTCTCTGTGTCTCTGTCTGTCTGTGTGTCTGTCTCTCTTCCCTTCTCATATTCTAACCGCCGCGGACTTCAGAGCGACCACTGACGAACGAACATCGGAGATTTCATTACTTGCCATTTCAGGTCCTAATGCCAACCAATATCGAGCGAAATTGGCTCCGAAATCGAAAGTTGCCCTCACCTGTATGGCAACGTTCAGAAATTAATGTCCAGGTTCCTTCCCCCTCTCATAGATACTGGCGCCACCCAGTAACAAGCGAATAACTGAAGATGAATATACCAATGGACATCAGAATGAAACCTACATGCATAACTTTGTCATTATGTATATATATATATATTCATCATGTATTATGTACACATACATAGATATATTATTAATATATATATATATATATACTGTTTTTTTCTTCCGGAACGCTCTGGAACGACGTTCCGGCACCTATTTTAGCTATTAAAAAATAATTTAAATATTTCTATAGAAGAATAATTTACCGGGTAGTTGTTTTAATTTAATGTGACGTCAACAATTTTCTTGGTGGGGGTCTCACCGAGACCCCTCCACTAACGCCCTATTTTTTTCTCGGGCTTTGCCCTCAATTTCCCACTTCCATAATTGTTCAACTCTGGAACCTTGTAGAATTAAATCACTGGATATAATATTATTACGTCGGACATTGCATTATCTGCCTGTATGAATTACGTCGTTTGGGGCCAAAGGTCACAGGATCTAATTATTATATTAATTATGTTTGGTCACGAATTTAAGTCGGATATGCTTCGATTCGCACAATTAGGCATCCTTAACAGAAGACTAAATTTAGACAGAAAGTCTATATATATATGAAACATATACATATAGTCCACATGGAAGACTAAAGTTAAACAGAGTCTATATTGCAGACCACATTTAGCTTGAAAGTCAACATAAAAGACTAAATTCAGACAGAAAGTCTACATGGAAGACTAAATTTATGCAGAAATTCTACATGAAAGACTAAATTTAGGCAGAGAAAGTATATATATATATATATATATATATATATATATATATATATATAATTTATATCTTTGGTGCTGAAGTGCCATTAAACGAGAATTTTTATCTTTTTTATCATCTACATTTAGTTAGTCTCATCATGAAACTTAATATAGCGCCTCGTAAATAGCCTACTAAAGTGCTATAAGTCTATATGGAATACTAAATTTAGGCAGACAATTCTGTGTGGAAGACTTTCCACACAGTTATTATTTAATTACGCTGCCTGTTTGTATCTCTTATGCGCTGAACAACTCTCAATCCCCCTCCTAGGAGAACTGTCTCCAGTGTAAGTCGTTCGCCCTAAAGGAACCGTTAGCTCCTCTTCGGTTGATGATCAAAGCGCCGCTGCCACCGTCTGAGACGGAGCGACAAGAGGGACGGAAGATGGGTCGCCCGAGGGAAGACATACCGATCGACCGATCGCCCACGTCTTCACCACAAGGGCCTTTGATGACGGACGTTCACTCCGACGTCTCTGTCTCCGTCTTACTTTCTCTATCTCTGCATATATCTGTCTGTCCTTCCCTGTCTCTCTTTATATGTCTCCATCTCTGTTTTTTTCGCTCTTTCTGTCTCTGCATCACACTGTCTCTTTCACTCTAGCTGTGTCACTCCACCTCTCTCTGTCTCTCTCTCTCTCTCTCTCTCTCTCTCTCTCTCTCTCTCTCTCTCTCTCTCTCTCTCTCTCTCTCTCGCTCTCTCTGTCTCTCTCTCTGTCTCTCTCTCTGTCTCTCTCTGTCTCTCTGTCTCTGTCTCTGTCTCTCTGTCTCTCTGTCTGTCTCTGTCTGTCTGTCTGTCTCTCTCTGTCTGTCTTGGTCTCTGTCTCTGTCTCTATGTTTCTGTGTCTGTCTGTCTGTCTGTCTGTCTGTCTGTCTCTCCCTCTCTCCCTCTCTCACTTATTGTCTCTCCGTCTTTCACTTTCACTCGCTCATAATGTAAGGCTGTAAGCTATGCGATAAGTTAAAGCCAAGTAAACTGTAAGGTATGGGATAGTAAGGGAAGGTAAGGGAAGGTAAAGGAAGGTAACAGAAAGTAAAGGAAGGTAACGCAAGGTAAGGAAAAGTAAGGGAATTTAAGGTAAGGTAAGGGAAGATAATGGAAGGTTCGGTAATGGAAGGAAAGGGAAGGTAATGGAGAGTAAGGGAAGGTAACGGAAGGTAAGGCATGGCTCTGTAGTCTATAGGACAGTAGAATATTTCAGTCGAGGCACTCACGTGACTACACCAGTACACCTTCCTGTGTCTTCCTGTACCAGAGATTCGCTTCTTTGACGCACCGTGTACCACACAACTGAAGAAACTGTTGTTAACAAGTCCTAATACTCTTCTCGAAAACTCTGCAGTCCTTGATTTTTCGAAACACGGTGTACTGTGACGTCTGCACCAATATGGCGTCACCGAGTCGTCCAGAGAAGAACCGGGATGTCAATAAACGTTGTTAATTCGACGCCGTAAACAATGGCAGTTTATATCTCGCTGTCATGAAGCGACCGACAATTCCACTCAGTGTCAGTGAGAATTTCTGTTGCGCCAGTTTTCCTGCGATATAAATAATGCATGCCAATAACTGTTGCGGAGAGCGAAATTGTTGGCCAATATTAGCTTTGGCCGTGCAACAGTGCGTGACCTTCGCTGACCGATAAATCCCGGAGGTTATTCATTATGTATCATATCTGGCTAATGAAATAATTTCTCCGCCTTGTAACACGTGCTTCGACGCTGTTCGTCCTGTTTCACTATAATTCATATACTATGTACTAGGCCAACTCATGTAGAGCAGTTCAGCACGTATGTCCCTTCTGCGTGTAAATCCGCTATTGCTCATATTAGTCACGAAATGCGCCGGTGCGATGTTTCACTCTCTTTATCAATGTATGTATGCATTTATGTATGTATGTATGTATGTATGTATGTATGTATGTATGTATGTATGTATGTATGTATGTATGTATGTATGTATGTATGTATGTATGTATGTATGTATGTATGTATGTATGTATGTATGTATGTATGTATGTATGTATGCATGCACGTATGTATGTATGTATGTATGTATGTATGTATGTGTTTATGTATGTATGTATGTATGTATGTATGTATGTATGTATGTATGTATGTACGTATGTATGTATGTATGTGTGTGTATGTATGTTTGTGCGTATGTATGTATGTATGTATGTATGTATGTATGTATGTATGTATGTATGTATGTATGTATGTATGTATGTGTTTATGTATGTGTGTATGTGTCTATGTATGTATGTATGTATGTATGTATGTATGTATGTATGTATGTATGTGTGTATGTGTCTATGTATGTATGTATGTATGTATGTATGTATGTATGTATGTATGTATGTATGTATGTATGTATGTATGTATGTATGTATGTATGTATGTATGTATGTATGTATGTATGTATGTATGTGTGCATGTGTGTGTGTATGTCTGTATGTCTGTGTGTTTGTATGCATTAATTTATGTATTACTGAGTGCAGGTATGTATGTATTGTATGTGTACGTATTATATATTCGTTTATTCATACCACACAACAAGTTACAGAATCAACTATGACCGATAAAGTGTAAGTGTTATGTAGTGTGCATTTATGTATGAAAGTAGGTAATTATGTATGTGTGTAGACATTTGCTATAGCGCCTCAAAAATTCTTCACAAACTCTGCCCAAAAAAACCCCTAAGAAACGCCGGTGACAAAGAGAACTAAGCCAATGAACGGAGATTGGGTCAGCAGATCAGAAGTCTAAACAAACGGAAAAAATTGTCGACCAACATCCGCAACTGATAAGCTAATTGGTCGGAGAAACAAGCGGCGGCCATCTTGGTCACGTGATTAGACTAAACGACGATTCGAGCGTTTAAGGCTGAGATCGCATAAATCCATCGAGAGATATTTGCAAACTGTTGCTCAGTGTGTACCATGGCTGTAGATGAGGGGATTGCGCGGGTATACAGCGTGTATTCACCTCTAGAGACCGTATGCTCACCTCATAAAACTTTTTTTTAGTATACTCACCTCTGGAGAGCGTGTATTCACTTCCAGAACGTTCTTTGAAATATTTTGTGTAATACTGTAGAGCGTAGACTAGGCCTATAACTTAAAGAAAATTTCAATTTGAAAGTTAATTATATCTGTTTGCTTGACCTGCGTGCAAAAACACTAATTTTTCAATAAATTTTAGCATTGTTGATGCATCAGAAATTGAGGAATCCCGTCGTTTCAATAGCTTAAACGCTCACCAAATCGTTTTCCATATCTTAAAATATTTTCTCCCTTGGGAGGGAAGCATATCCCCTCGGTGTTTCAGAAAACTAACCTGTAGCGCGTACTAGCCTCTAATTTTAGCACTATATATTATACAGCCCGGGTGTGCATGTATATGCAGGTAGGCCCTATACTTGCAGATGAGTGGCTGATCCAGGTGTTACGAGGGAAGCCAAAGTTGATCGTAGTCCAGGTATACTGTTCGCAGGTGAAAAGTTTTTGAGGGCCATTTCAAGCCCTAAAGGTTTCGAGAACAAGTCGCAAGGTCTTCAGTCGCAAAACGTTTCGATGACCTTTCTCCCGTCATTCGCCTTTTTCGGTTGGTCTCCCTCGTTTTCTCTGACTTTTCTTTTCTGCATTTCCTTTTGCTTTATCTACTCTTTCGCGACCTCTTCGCCTTTCTTTTCTTCTAATCCTTTTTTTATGCTTCTTTCACACGTTTTATTTGTTCTACAGATTCTGTGGGCAACCCTCACCGAACCCGTTTAGGGCCCACCTCATTGTGTGCCCCAAAATCAAACAAGGAGGTATCTAATCTATTCCACTTACATAATTTACATAATTTATATAATTTACTTAATTTATTATTTATATACTTAACATAATTTATATAATGAAATAAAAGTCCATGCACAGACGGATGAGTTCGAATTGTGGAAAGTCTCCGCCGGCAGCTGCCGCACACACGTGGAACACAACCAACAAACTCTGATTTACGACTGACCCGGGACTCAAAGGACGTCTCACTATAGTGAACAGAAACATGGCCAACCCCAGCACACATTCCCCAGCACACGTTTACCAACTGCAGCGGTCGATATTAAGTTTTAAGGTTCCATTACATCCAGTGGTTTTCCGCGACATCCACAACATTTCTCGTCCTATTGAAGAGCTTTTCCCTCTCTCGTAAATCCCTCTGGACATAATCTGCGTCGATTGAGATAAAACCAAATAAACGACTGCTTCTCGTCTTTCGATGTCTATTTATCTATATACACGTGTATTTGCTTTTAAACGACACATATTTGATCATACACAGATCTTTGTTTGTTGGCTTAGGCCGATGTTTAAGGCCTGAACATACAGATACATACAAATACTGTACATGTTGGAAAGTTTTCTAGTTGGTTGCAATAAACAACTCTTCATTGAATGCTGATCTAAATTGGATTAAGTCTGAGTTAAATGCATAAGTGAGCAAGGTAGCTCAGTGCCACATCATGAAGTGCAGGAGGATAGCAGCTTTTACACTTTAACGACGAGCATGTACTGAAATTGAATGGGAAACCAATGCAACTTGTCGTTAAAGTGTTACACTGGACCGCAGTTGGCAAATGATGTTATGAAGACATTGGGTCAATATAACTGGGAAGATCTCGAAGAAAGCTGAAGAACGAGGCGAGTATAGCAGCACGCACGCAGCAATGACTTACGAAGTCATACAGAGAACAATGTAAAGTGACGTAATCTAAGAACTTCATGCATAGCGCTATTGCAATTATGCTCAGTCAATGTTCGCTGTACTAAGTGAAATCGCTGTGCAAGACAAATTCCAGGGTGAGGATCTCGTCGAAAGCCAAGAACGGAGTCAGAGAAGACACGGAAACAGCATATGGAGAAAATGAATCCAGGAAAAGATGAGTTTTTGGCTGAGATATAAAGGTCAGAACAGGCTTTGCAGAGCGAACTTTTGCCGGAAGAGAGTTCCAGGCCTGGGCCAGCAATAGAGAAGGTGCGACTTCTTTGTGTACGGAATACTGGGATTGAAGAATTGAGAAGACAAGGTTGTGTACATAGAGAGAGAGAGGTCATTGGAGTCAGCATAGAGTGAAGATATTAAGATTGACTGAAATGCATACTGCATACCCCAGTCTTGAAATAATGAATTGCAATAGTCCAGGCGTGATAAGACAAGTGAGCAACGGACAACAGCATTGACAGCATCTGGAGTGAGAGAGAGAGAGAGAGAGAGAGAGAGAGAGAGAGAGAGAGAGAGAGAGAGAGACAGACAGACAGACAGACAGACAGACAGACAGACAGACAGACAGACAGACAGACAGACAGACAGACAGACAGACAGAGAGAGACAGAGACAGAGACAGAGAGAAAGAGAGAGAGAGAGAGAGAGAGAGAGAGAGAGAGAGAGAGAGAGAGAGAGAGAGAGAGAGAGAGAGAGAGAGAGAGAGAGAGAGAGATATGAATAGGTTGAAGTTGCCTCCGGGTAAAATATAACTATAGGATCTATCGGTAACTATAGGTAAATATATAGGATCGTAATTAATCCACCTGATAGGAGCTCTCCTCTGCCTCCCTCCCCCGTCGACCTCTGGTCTCTCGACTCGGTTATTCACTTGGTATTCCCAACAGCTCTTCACGATCCCTACGTCTAGGCAGAGGGGTTGATCAGAGATGTCAAGTGAGGCACAAATCTGGATGCCAGAGAGACCAGAAACAGAAGAATGAGGATCCGCTAAAGCGGGTTTCATTATGCATACATGCATATCATGCATTCACGTATAATATGCCCGCAATGCCCCGCATGTGCCTGCTATCTATAGGGCCTACACACAAACATAAATACGTAGGAATTGGTAATTAACTGAAAGGCCTTGTAAGTTTAAGGAGTGCGTGGTGGATGAGTTTTTGTCCTACTTAACAGGGCGAAATGACAGTGACTGCAATTTGAAACGGATTCTGTCAAAACACACTTAGTAGCTACACACGCCACCGCTTTATTTACGCAGTTTCTCTGTTCATTTCAGACCTTGACATCTCTCTGTCTCTGTCTGTCTCTGTCTCTGTCTCTGTCTGTCTCTCTGTCTCTGTCGCTCTCTGTCTGTCTGTCTGTCTGTCTGTCTGTCTGTCTGTCTATCTATCTATCTATCTATCTATCTATATATCTATCTCTACATATATGTCTGTAGATAGATACAGGCAGAGACATCTATCTATCTGTCTGTCTGTCTGCTTGTCTATCTGTCTGTCTGTCTGTCTGTTTCAAGGTGCATATACATATATTATACTTCATAAGTTAATGACATTTGCCGCGTCTATTACTCTACGGCTATTATACCAATGCAGACCGATTAATTATACATAAAACACGCATAGGCCTATCGCAATTTTCCGTTCGCATAAGGGCAATTATTTGTTGACTACACCTCAAGATAAGTCGCCCTGTACGGGTTAAAAAGGTGAAAATGTATCCTTGTCCTTCGAAACAAAGGACAGAGTTCAGCTGAGACCTACAAGAGGACCTACATCAGGCGCCGGAGTGAAAGGGGCTTGTATACTGATCATGATGACTTACACGGTCCGTAAATTGGAACTTTTTCGTTGGCTTGACTCCTGTTTTTGAGGGCAGCGGTGAAAGATCTCACAAGAAAAGTTCATTTAAAAATGAGCAGGGTCGAGGCTATCCGATCAGTTTAGAAAAATCAAACATAAATTAAATGAAAATGAGCAGGTTCGAGGCTAATCCGACCACACTAGAAAATGGGTAGGTCCCTACGTTGAAACGATGACACAGCAGATTTTGCTGCGGATCAAAATGCGGGACAATGCGAAAGGAAGATGGAAATAGACGAATCCTAACAGCAGAAATGCGTTGGCTACAAAAATTGCAGGAATTTCAAGTGTATAAAACATTAGAAAAGATGACTTGATCATTAGGTATCCAACAAAGTTGTTCAACGAAGACTGCGATGGTTTGACCATGTGAAACGAGACCACGTCAGTTGACCGAATCCCACACATGCATGTAGTGCACGATTCGAAGGAAAGAGAAACAAAGCCAGACAGAGACTGCGTTGGGCAGATAATATAAATGAGGACGTATCAAGACTTATAATAACATTGAGAGAAGCGCTGGACTTGACAAATGACTGAGGATATGGGAGCGTCAGGAACTGATGTGGATGATGATGGTGCAGGGGCGGATCCAGAAGGTCTGTCAGGGGGGGGCAAAAATTTTACATACCTACCATCTAAAAAAAAGTTAATGACCTTTTTTTAGTCATTAACCTTTTTAATGTCTTCAGACTCATCCACACCTACGGTGTGTAAACATCATAAAACGCCCATAAAACGCCTGTGTAAATAAAGAAAAATTTCAAGTGGGGGGCCATGGCCGGATTGGCCCCCCTGGATCCGCCCCTGTGATGGCGGGGCTTGATATTAATGGCGATAAAAATGAACAGGGTCGAACCTACATCAGATCACTACAGAGCAATCGGTAAATAAATTAACTGTAGAGACTCCATAATGCATGATTGGCCATCGGTTAATGTTCCACGTGAGTCCACCAATGGATGCACTGCAGAGCCGAACCGGGCGAGGACGCGTCTAGGTCACTACAGGTTAGGTAATCGTATACGTCATCATTTATATAGCGCCTCTTCCAGGAAACACATCTCAAGGTTGTCTCAACCGGACAACACAAGACCACGAGATCAAACGGAAAGGGCTTCAACCGTTGGCAAAATATACATAAAGAAAGAAGAAGGGCATGTCATAGGTTGCTATTGCCACCTGTTCCAGAATGAAGGGTCGACCAGGCGAAGTCACTACGTTGCATTAACTTCCCTTCCCTGCATAGTTCAGACTTAGACCCCTACCGGAATTAAGTTAGCTACCCTTCTTTGGCTCCAACTGGTGCGATTCTTTGGAATGCATTTCCCCCATTCGATTGGTACTGCCCAAAGGTCTATCCATTGAGTAGGCCTATACCACACATCGCGATTGGGGACGGGCTACAACGATCACTGAACTGTGGACATCAACTCTCCTCCCGAAATTGGTTTGACACTCTTTAAGCTCTGAAAAGACGCTATAAAAATAGCCAGCTGCGTGCATCATTGCCAGTATCTAGCTGGTATCAGAGCCTTCTATTATAGAGAGTTCGGCTTACTGCCATTGAGCCCATGGTAAACGGATTCCTGCATTCTCATTGGTCGGCTGACATGGACGCCATTTTTGTTCCATTGGTGGGATTGAGTTCCTAGCAACCATGTGTGTTTGCCCAATTCACGTACCAGACTTTTCACTTTTGTTTTTATCTGTGCTATCGCCAATATTATAATATGGAGTGTATTGTAGACTAAACAATAATCAAGCCTATCCCGAATAAAGGAAATTTAAGCTGACGCGTATGTAGGCGGACGTAAACTTATTACAGTGGACGATACTTCCAAGCTTTCTCATCATAAACGAAACCGCCATAACAGCTGCTCTGCCTCCTCTCGTTGGTCTCTCGGGCAACAGGACTCTGACTTCACTGAACACAGAGGGGCCGCAGCGCAAGGCCGTAGCTAGGGGGGTGTTTTTGGTGTTTAAACACCCCCCGAAATTAAATAATGTAAAAATGAAATAACGCATATACTAACTACAAACCCTTTGGTCGGTTGACTCGGTTGCATGTCCGCTTGCTTAAGGACGAGAAAACCAGGGACGTATCTAGCGTTGGGCTTGGGGGGGCTTAAGCCCCCCCCCAAACGAAGTTGAAGCCCCCCCAAACAAGTCAAGCCGTTGTATGCTTACGGCTAAAATTCGTATGAACACTGTATAAATGTTGCCATGTTCAAGGCTTAAGCCCCCCAAACGAAAAAGGCTAGTTACGTGCCTGGAGAAAACACCCCCCGAAACTGAAAACGCCCCCCCCCCAACAAAATTCTGGCTACGAGCCTGCCGCAGCGTGACGTCCACTTACCAGATCAAATCCACACAAGGAATAGGCATCGCATCGTTATTTTTGGTAACGACAATACGGTATATTAAACACTATAATTATGTTATCTAAATTGAATGTTTTCTGAGTCACTCTGAGTCATTTTCAATGTATGATTACGAGCGGCGGACAGAGGACGGGTAGGATGGGAGGGGTGTGCGTCCGAATTTTTTTGGGGTGCGTCAAATTTTTTTAAGCCTGCGGGCGCCCCTGACTGGACATCGACCTCTGGACAGCCCCTATGATAAGCTTTAGAAATTTGAAGATTATGATTATGATCTTTGATCTCAAACGTCCCATGGTTTGCTAATTAAGCCTACCATGAATTCCTCTGCGTTTAGACTAGTAGTTTCGTTCAGTAGAACAGTGAGATTATTTTTAAGTTTTTCAGTAGCCCATCCTAAGATTAAACCAGAGCTTCCTACAACTTTTCCAGAGTAAGACACCCATTCAGTAACGGCACTTTCATTTAGTTTCTTCCAGTTAATACTTTATTTTAAGGTCAAGCACTGTTCTTACGCTACATAATGCTTGGTTATGAGAGTGGGAATAAGTAAATATTAAATAAGAAGTATAACAGCTACTGATTAATCGCTTTCAGGCAGATCTGGGCATGTCAAAGGCAGCAATACAACTAAGCTTAAACTATTTAGGTTGCCATTCTGCCATCCATTCACAGCACCCACACAGCAACTTCATGGCACCCTGGTTGGGAAAAAATACATTACAGTAATAAAGGAATCAATAGCTTTAATTTCGATTACATGTATTTCTGTTTACTTTGAGAAGCAATTTGAAAAATTATAAATAACTGAAGATAATAGTCACAAACACTTGACCACTCTGACAACACATCATCAAATACTGATGCTATAATGCAAATGCACGTACCTACCACTAGAACATGAAGATTTGTTTAAAATTATGACTAAACCATATATTTTCACTGATCATGTCTTAAGGCACATGAACTCATTTACAATTGCTGTTGAGAAATATTAGCAATGCGAACATCTCAAAACCATCAGTTACCGACTACTGATAACCTATAAGAGTACAAGTAAAAGATTCCATGCAAATATTATCAATGCAAAAATCTCAAAAACCATCAGTTACCGACGAACTGATAAAGTATAAGAGTACATGTACAAGATTCCATTAGTCTGAGTTTATTCATTTGCTGTATGTTTGTATTCTAAAGAAGTAAGATTACATTTCAGCAAATTACACACATGCATAAAATGTTTACATGCATAAAATGTTTTATCTGTTGATCTATTTGAATTTGAGTACAGCCATTCTCATTGCCATACTTTTACTACCAAGTTCACCATTACCCGCTCTCTTTGCATTATCTTTCAGCAATGCTCGCTGATCCTTAGCCCAGATACGCAAGCGCAGTGTGACAAATCGTTCAAGTATCACATGCTTCACATTATGACACAACGGCAGGTGAACATCCAAACAAGCTTGCTGAATTTCAGCTGACAACAATTTACGCACATTTTTCTTGTGATGCAGTAGGTTAAAGTTCACTGCACGGAAAATCTTCTCGGCCTTCTGCATCATTTCGAATACCTGAGGGGTACATGAAACTAAACACCCATCTTTGTAGGCCTTCAACTTTAAAAGCAAAGCATGATTTGCAACAAAACTATTGTCTTCAGACTTAATAGCAGGAATGCATGCTTGACATGTTCTGTTTGACTTCAGAACACGCGAGACTATGTAACCTGCTAAATAGTAAAGTGAGGCAAGGTCTGCATCTGACAGTGAGCTGCTGACATCTGTAAAGCATAACACTTCCGGTAAGTCATCATCAGACTGTGAATTGACAGTTTTGCTGACTGATAGAAAATCAGCAAGGTAGGCACTGTCGTTGATGTCATAGCTGGAGGTTGATTTCATACGGAGAAACTGTGAAGCGGACAGAAGTCGTAGTTTGTTTTTAAATTCTAGTGGAGATGGAACTGCATTGTTTGTACGAACACAAGAGAACAAGTTCTCAATGCAGTCAGATGTCAGGCGAGACGTAAGGATGAATTGGTAACCAGATGCAAGAAGATGCTCAGTAACGTTGATTATAGACTGTGTTGTTAGGATGATACCAGTCTGGACTGGCTTCCATGCTCCTTTATTTCCAATGGACAAAGTCTCAAATAAACGGATAGTGCTTCGCAGAAAGTCCACTGCGTTTCTGTACTGAACTGGATCTATCAGGCTAAGAGCTGTTACTCTGCGTCGAGACGACACCAAGTCAAACCACTTGTTCATTGTTTTTAGGAACCAGGCCGTTGTCAGGAGATCAGTGCTGTGGCTATGCGCTCGTACTAGGTACTCTAGCCCCGCAGCGTTTGAATGACTGAAGAAGCTCATTGCATTTGACACTTTCATTTTCTCAAAGTGACTAGGAGTGAGAGTCTTCGTTGTAAGTCCAGGCGATATCTTCAGCTGCATGCTGCCTTGGAATGTCAGCAGTGCACGTAAGTGGTTGGCTGTCACTGTATTAGAACACAGATTTTGTTCTTTAATGACCCAGTCGGGTAAAGTGATATCTTGTCCATTAACTAATGCAGCCTTCAGATTTTTTATCAGATGTGGAGAATCAGCCAAGAAGTACAGTTCATACTGAGAAGAACATGGATGAGGGATTCGATTAATAGTCTTCATCATCCTTCCACAGCAAATACCGAAAGTACTCCACATTGCTCGGTTACATGCTCCCATGTCACAAGTAACTGTCAGAACTCTCAAACCAATTTCCCAAGCTTTTGTAATAATGTTAACTACAATGGGCTTCAGAGCTGATCCATACACAGAGTTCCCAGTGAAATAGTAGGCCACTGTCTGTTTCCATCGAGTGCTGATACCAGAGAGCATAAACACCATTGCATGTGTCGCTCTGCCACTGTGACCAGGTAAAGTGACTTCTCCAATCAGTCTGCCAGTTCGTGTGTCATATTCAGTAGAAGGAGTTATACTCATTTCATCGAGGGTTAAGGCACAGTCCTTTTCTTTATCGTGCATTTCAGCAACCTTCAGTCGCAACAACTCAAATACTTCCTTCAGCAATCCGCTATCAAAGCGAATTCCTTCCAAGGACTTGCGCAGAGTACGAGTTGCTGGTAACGGATATCCTTGACTGAGTAGCAGTTTGTAACCCGATGGACCACAACCAAAAAGTACCTGTAAAGATCTCTGCACAGTCTGTGCAGACCACTTGCTCCCTCGATTTGTGCCATTGCCTCTCTGAAGAACCCGTATTTGATCTGGTGAAAATATGTTCTTAAATTTTGCTCTCAAGTTTTGGATATAACTTTGTGATGTTTTTAGTTGTCTCTTCAATCTGCGAACTTCACCAGATAGCTGTTGGATCTTGAGCGCTTGAACCTTTACAAGATTTTCAAGGTCCACTTGTTTTCGTGGTGATGGCTGAGACGTGACCATTTCAAGATCAGCTGCTATGTCCAGATACGAAGAGTCAACTATTTCATTTGCGGTAGTTTCCTGTGCAGTGATCCTAGTGTTTATGACTGACAAATACGAGTCTCTACTTTCAGCTGCAGTGTTAACATTGATCGGCTGTGTAGATGATGCTGAAGCAGAATCTGCTGAAAAGAAAAATCATTCACAATTTGAAGAAAATTGTGAGTTTTGTAAGTCTTCAAAAAAGTGCTCAGTATGCATAATTCCAGTCATCAAGATCTTAAACTCAGTGCATTCGGGCATCACCAACCAGTGTTGGGCCTGCATTGTAGCATGCACGATTGGACATGATAGCCTACATTAGTAAGCAGCATCTTTTTATATCAGAGGAGGATCGAACCCGCATGTTCTGCGCTGCAAGGCGAGTGCTCAAACCAATCAGCTAAATCATGGAAGAGGAAAGTTTCAATACTGAGCAGACATTCAGAAGCAGATTTAGGAATCGGACCTGTGTATAATTAACACTAACCAAAACAGTTACATATCCAAAAAGTAAACAAAACCTTAAAAATTTGAAGAATTTCAAGTACCTGAATATAAGCACATAAAATTTTAGTATTTGAACAGTAAGTACTTGTTAAATGGGTCTATTTTATTTAAACCATAAGAAAAAGGACTATATATAAGGTTGAAAACATTCATGTACTAGTGAAATTTGGAAATACGAGTCTCTGCTTTCAGCTGCAAATACGATATGTTGAATTCTTAACACAAATATATTAGTTACAATTGAAAAAATCTCCAGTTTCTGGGGGCAAATGGTACTCTTGCTTTACTCTGTTGGAAGTCTCTCAGATCCTCTGCCCTTCCCCAATCTCGTAACTCTGGCGACGCCACTGGCAGAGTGTCACACTACACTTATAAAAAAAATTATAATGAATTTTGACAGAATCTTTGCCAATGGATTAAGATTTAGATTCTGGTTTCATCTAAAAGAGACCATAACTTGATGCCTCATGCTTTGCATTAATGGTTTTAATGAAGTCTTATTACATTAGATTAGATTCTGAAAGGAACTTAATAACAACGGTGCACATACCTGAATTTCTGTCTTTAATGAAAACTTTAGTGTAGCTATGTTCTTCAGCAATGCGTTGGGCCTTCACGGAAGTGTTGCTCTCTTCATCATCTACGAAGCGACGCTTCAAAACTCTTCGTTCTGATTGCAGTGCAGGTGGTGGATTGGGAACAGAAAATATCGTCGGCAAGGCAGTTGACTTCAGTTTTCTCCAGCCATCCGCACGTTTGTTTTCAAACTGGTTAGCATCAAAATGTTGTTCACATAGACGACTTGTCGAAGTCGGAACCCACTTATCCCGTCGGCAGTTTACCAACCATCTTTTTCTGCGGTCTTTGTCTGCTGGAAAAGCAAACTGCCGTATGCCTTTCTCAGATCTGTTGTGGCAATTCGGAGCACTACAACCAACCATTGTTTTCACCTGTCTACAAAACAACATAAAGAAATGTGTACGGATTTTGCAGCGGAATGGGTATCGTTTTAGCATCCAAAATTATTCGCCCATTAGAGTATATAATTTCAGCATAACAAATTAATTTCAACGTTAACGTGTGCAGTTCACACACACCTGAATAAAAGTTCGTAAAATAAGCATGAAACATAAATACGTACATCAATGCATGACGTTTTAAAAAAGGTTCTTAGTTATATAACAGTACCCAAGTGAACTGTACCTCACTGTCTGTCAGTGGGAATTTTTATGAATAATTGAAGATAAAATATAATAATAATAATACAACAAAATGAACAGATAAGAAGTTAAAGCTCAGGCACTGTTAATTCCCTTCTTGGGTTGAATAGCATTTCGAATGGTCGTTTGCTGTGATAAAACCATTCTAAATCACAATTCCTCTTGCGAAGTTGTCGTTTACGACGCATTATTGGTACAACCAATCTGTAAAGGTACGTCTGCATTTAGGTCGACAAGACGATAGCCTATAACTGTAGAACAATAATTCTGGACACTAAAATAATAGGGGTAATCACGTAGACTGAGTGCCTGTGTATATGAACAATATGGTCGTTACTGACTTTGCTCCAATAGAACCAAGTTAGTTTGTCAGCATGTGTTTACATTATAAACAATAAACGAATATCATCATCATCATCATCATCATCATCATCATCATCATCATCATCATCATCATCATCATCATCATCATCATCATCATCATCATCATCATCATCATCATCATCATCATCATCATCATCATCATCATCATCATCATCATCATCATCACCACCAGCTACATTCCATAATGCAATTCGCTATGTAAGTGAGTAACAAGCAAGTTGTTTATTACAGTTCGAATGTAGAAAATGCGAAATATGGCATTTATATGCATTCTGTTGCCATTTCAGACACTTTCTACATTATTTAGTTCTGTTTCTTAAGACGTCAGTGAAAGTTCATGTTCGTTACTTACTCATGTAGCGAATTGCATTATGGGAGTAGTGCTCTATTGGAGCGAAGTCAGTGGCGACCATATTATTTATATACACAGGCACTCAATCTGCGCGATTACCATAATAGGTTACCAAATGTTCATGCCTCATTTTATGACATTCCATCCATCCACCCATCCATCCATTAATTCATCCGCCTAACAAATTGCGGTGAACATGTACAATCGGGGTGCCTATGTACTATCTGGGTGGGTGTCTTTGCATCGTGAAGGTCGGTTAGGGTCAGGGTAAGCATCGTGATGGTCGGTTAGGGCTTAGGGTTAGTGTAGCCTACGTATTTGTGCGACTAAAAAAGCTATACCTGCGAGTGGAAGCTGGATTTTAAAATTCACGCATCCCGATTGTACATGATCCCCGAATTGCGTCGAAGCCTTGTAAAGACCAATTAAGAAGACTAAACACTAGACTAACAGACTTGATTTCGGGAGTCGGGTCCATTTTGCATTTTCAAAATTTTTGGAATCAGTTTTCGGGGTTCGTGTACACCCTATGCTTCGATGCTTGTTAAAACTACTAAGTAACATCAATTGCTCATTTTGCGCCTGCATAATTATCATCTCAGAAATGAAGTTAATTTATGAATTTATGAGAAATTTTATTTACCGTAAATAAACCAAACCAAGTCGTCTCGCAGGTTTCTCGCAAGCTTCTAACTTCTGGAACTAAAATGTCGTCCATAAATTTCAACCAATCACAGCGCGAGTTTTTTTAATAACGGAATACCGAACTCTCTATAATAGAAGGCTCTGGCTGGTATTATATATCTAGAAGCCAATGCGTACATCATCGATATCTATATTTAGACGATGACGTACATTCACTGACGTCAGCAAATGACGTTGGTCTATGACTCGCATCCACATATAACGCCTTTGTATTGCGGAAACATCGCTATTAATTTTACGGTGCGGCTAATTGATTTTAATTATAAATAATCTTGCTACACGAATAGAGCAACAAGACACCTACTTACTAGGATTCCGTTACGGTCGCGGTAAGAGCGCATTCGCACAACCCACTCGAACAAAAACAACTTGGCCTACGCATAGGCGTATCCTCGATTTCTGCGCACACGACGCTCAACCGATATGGTTGCAATATGTGCAGGTTGATAGCAGGTAACGTTTATCGGTCCCGTCAGGAGAAAGCCACGGGAGCGTTAAGAGCCATCACAACGTTCAGCCTCAATTAAGCGTTTTAAATTTGAGACCCATCCCAGCTGTTGTTTATGTAAGTCAAACCGTGGAGTATAAGGAAAGGATTTAATTGTACAGACGGGTTATGTAAACGTGTATATACGAGACTTGTAAAATCTGTGTAAAAACTGCATGATGTGGCTGTAGTTCTGAGCGCAGAAATTGAAGTAGATGGCGTCGTGCGACCTTGAAAGAATCTGTAGACTTTGCGACGCCATTGGTCCTTCTTCTCATGTCAACAGTGATTTTAATGATCCACTCTTTTTGTCTGTCTTTTTGTGCCTTTGTCACTATTTTTCTCACTTTCTGCGCCTCTTTCTCTGTCGCTGCGTATATGTATCTTTCTATGTTACCTTCGCTGTCTCTTTCTACATTTATATGTGGCTCTTACTACCTCATGTTTCTGTCACTGTGTCGTATCGTTTGATTCCCTCTTGTTCTCTCTGTAGGTTCTTATCCCTTTTCTAGTTCTCTCCCTCTCCCTCTCTCTCTCTGTCTGTCTCTGTCTCTCTGTCTCTCTCCCTCTCTCCATCTCTTTCTTTCTCTCCATCTCACTCTCTGTGTCTGTGTGTGTCTTTCTCTGTCTCTCTCTCTATGTGTCTCTGTCTGTCTGTCTGTCTGTCCGTCTGTCTGTCTGTCTGTCTCTCCATTTCATCTTCTCTTCTGTCTCTCTGTCTCTCCATCTCATTCTCTGCCTGCTTAATTCCATCTATCTCTTTCGTCAGTGTCACAATCTCTATAAGCCATAACAGGGATCCGGGATCAGTCCAAGATTAAATCCCAAACGTTGAGGCGCGTCTTACTGGTACGTCGGTCTGATCACGTGACTTTTCCAGATGTCAGAGTGGGTTCACTTTCTAGGACTCATTCCATGGAGGTTCCAAATCGTGGCCATGCCTCTCTTTCTGTCATAGCGTTACTGCAAATAACTGAGGGAAAAAACTAATCTGTTTGCCAGAATTGTCAGATCACAATTAAAATTTTAATTGCAAGAAACGAATCCACCATCCCTCCAAATCCGCCTGATAACTGAGAACCCTCCACAAAGAAATGCATTCGTCAAAAATTTCCAACCGGAATCTGCTAACACTTCTTCCCATTTCTATAGCGTCCGACGCTTTTATTGAGTCTGTGACAGAAATGTGAGGCCGTCGAAACACGGCGTATCCGATACTTTTACTTTAATAACTCTTTGTGACTTCACTGCACTATCGAGCATCGAGATACCAAAGGCAGCCACGCCTTTGGTATCTCGATGCTTAAGAAGAAGAAGAAGAAGAAGAAGAAGAAGAAGAAGAAGAAGAAGAAGAAGAAGAAGAAGAAGAAGAAGAAGAGGAAGAGGAAGAGGAAGAGGAAGAGGAAGAGGAAGAGGAAGAGGAAGAGGAAGAGGAAGAGGAAGAGGAAGAGGAAGAGGAAGAGGAAGAGGAAGAGGAAGAGGAAGCGGAAGCGGAAGCGGAAGCGGAAGACGAAGACGAAGACGAAGACGAAGACGAAGACGAAGACGAAGAGATAGAGGAGGAGGAGGAGGAAGAGGAAGAGGAAGACGAAGACGAAGACGAAGACGAAGACGAAGACGAAGAGATAGAGGAAGAGGAGGAGGAGGAGAAGAAGAAGAAGAAGAAGAAGAAGAAGAAGAGCAGTCCCTTAAGCTAGCTAGTCATAGACCTACGCTAGCCCTGAGGCAGCCATGGGCATGAAGTGCTAGCGACTTCGTTTTCTTAACCTCGGCATATAAGGGCGGGTGGCCAGTCCTCTCCCTCGCCGTCTCATCTTCCCACAGACAGTGTACGGTGAGTGTACTCATCATTGCTGAGTTGGCTAGGGGGTGCAGGTGAGACAGAAATCTCGAACCAAATTCCTGTCCTGGCGCGGATTTGAACCCCGACCTCTCGATTGACAGTCTAGCGCGCTAACCACTACACTATGATTTGCCTGTGACTAGAAAGAATCTTATGATATGTTATGATTTGCTTACTTACAGTTTACGCTCCCCATATTTGTGAATGCTGTTTTAGAAGTATAAAAATACAGCGATCATCTGATAGGTTCCGGATCGCGTCTCTACTTATCTTCTTATCTCTACTGTTTCTCGCGACTTCATTATCTGTTTATTTTCATATACAGTCATGGACCCTCATAATTGCTATTGGTCTGCTTAATTGTTTATCCCATGATTTTGAAGCATGAATCTCTAAAGTTACTTATATTTTGTTACAGTAATTATGTCGAAGCATGTGTGGGTTCCGCTCTACAATGTATCCGTTTTACGATCCTATCTGTATTGGCTCATCTACATACGGTTCAGTTTCAAGCCTCTGTATCTCGTATCCGGTTAACCACAGCCGCGGTTACTATCAGAAGTTTTTACGCCTCTATAAATGACATGTTATGAAGTTCATCCCGTTCGCCTAAATTAGTCCTGAAGCTTGGCAAGCTGCATTAATACAATGTTGTGCTCATTAAACAATATTTTGGCAATATGCCAGTAGAAGCCTTTGTTCTCATTGACTGCAGCATTTCGGCTGTAATTCAGCATTGATTTGGTCATCGAAGAAGCTGAAGGCGACCAATTCCGCGTTAAGATACTTAATGTGACGGTACACAGCTCCTGTGGGCACTTAGGCCCACTTAGATTCTAACTGGGGGCATTTCTGCTACTTCTCGCTGTCTTAAGACTTTTCTTTTCTCACGGAGCTATTCGCACTCTGATTAGGTTGTACTGCGAGAGGCGCTTTACAAATGCATAAATACAATACAATACAATACGATATACAATTGCGCCTGTGAATAAGCTGGTTCCCGCGACTTCGCTTTTTGGGCGCTGTAGAAATCCGGAGATTACGATTACAATACAATACAATCTGCATCGATGCCTTAAATTTACCAGTCTCTTAAAGCATCTCTTTCTCAGTGTCACATTGTCTGTCCATGGGCGGCGATCCGGGAGGGGGGGGTGTGGATCGAGGGTGACAAGACTCCCACTTTTAAGAGTGGGGGGGGAACACACCATACAGTTGTCCCTCCACATTTTGAAGAATCACCAAAAACCTTTTCCTTCCTGTGACCGTGTCGCACTCGCGCCTGTTTCTCATTCTGTCTCTGTATACCCCGTTGCTGCCTGTTCGCTGTCTCTTTGTCTATCCGTCTGTCAGTCTCTGCGCCTCCGTCTCTTGCACTCTTCTTCTGTATCCCTGCGTATAGGCCTACCCTTTGCACGACCAACTGTTCCAGTGCCATCGGAGTAACACAAGACGAGCTCCGTCCAATAAACATGAAACATTGTAGACCTGAGGGGCGCCAGGTCAAGTGAAACTAACATCTAGTTAATATCAATCGCCGCATGTAAACACTCTTAGTTCGTTTACACGCAGTATTAAGTACACTGGAATGGCATCTTGGTCGGATGCCACTCAGCATCACCCAACGAACCGAGCACAGCGATGACAGCTGAAGGCACTGGCATCTCTGAAGCCTCAGTCGCTGTATCTTTATGTCTAAGGCTGCTGACATCCATCCTTCCATCCATTGGTGGCCTGTTCAGATAAAAGAGGAAAATGAACTTATCAGTTCTTCCTCTGGTTGCCCAACTGACAAGTCGACGACAGCAGATAGACAGCAGATACAAGCATGAAACAGTACGATATAGCCTACGAAATATATATATATATATATATATATATATATATATATATATATATATATATATATATATATATATATATATATATATATATATATATATATAGGTCTACATAATATATAATATATATATATATTATATATATAATATATATACATAAACATATATAGTATGGCTGCGGAGTTTAACGATTAATTAATTGATTAATCGTTTAAAATTTTAATCGATTAATTTCGGCTTGTTCGATTAATTTTCTTACTTATTTCATGGTGCTGAGTGGTCCATTTGCCAGATTTGTTAAGACTACACTGTGTGTACCTGCTACTTCCGTTCCACCTGGAGTCATTCATTGAGATATTTATATAGGCTAGCGCCTCTTCAAGAGGGCTACTCAGAGGCGCTTATTGATATATTCTGAACAAAACTCCAGCCTCTCTGTTGCCTGAAAATGTGACTGCACTGGTTTGCCTTCGGGAATGGCTACTTGCCGACTATTTGCGTTTTGAACTCTAGCACGTGAATTGATTAAGTTTTTTGGGAGATAGTAGGGCCTAAGTTATAAATACTGACTACATTTTTTGTTTGACAATTTGAACTTTAACATGTAGAATGATTGAAGATTTTTGTAGAGAGAAAGTAGTAACTGACTCAGTGACTATACGTTTTAAACAGTTTTTAGCATAATTGGTGAAGATTATAAGTGTGTATGGATATTAGCAAATAGGGCTCTGGGAACAAAGTTCCTGTTATAGGCCTACTGGAGAATTCAAATTGGTGAGAACGCGGGGGAAGATTATAATTCCTCTTAGCAACTGGTGGAAATAGCACCCGAAGAACATGAGACTTGCGTGTTGTTTTTATCCCATCCCACAAAAGAGAAATCTTGTGGTTTTCCTGAGTTTCATACTCACATGCACGCACAATCATTCGCACACCCACCCACCCACCCACACACACCCACACACACCCACACCCCCCCCCCACACACACACCAACACACACACCCCCACACACACACCAACACACACACACACACACACCAACACACACACACACACACACACACACACACACACACACACACACACACACACACACACACACACACACACACACACACACACACACACACACACACACACACACACACACACACACA
The DNA here is from genome assembly GCA_963556255.1 of Allolobophora icterica. NCBI lineage: Eukaryota > Metazoa > Annelida > Clitellata > Crassiclitellata > Lumbricidae > Allolobophora > Allolobophora icterica. The sequence continues at coordinate 5,011,387 of OY744617.1, read as the reverse complement.
CACACACACACACACACACACACACACACACACACACACACACACACACACACACACACACACACACACACACTGAGCGACATCTCTGGAATTGAGTAGCATCGGGTTTACGGGACCAATCAGTTTCCTTCACCTCATTTCCATCTGGACGCTGTCGCTGGAGAAACCAGATAATCCGGCTTTCGTTTTGAAATGCGTGCGACCACCGATCCCCTTTAGTTCTGAATAATATACTCCAAGCGTCTTAAGTGAACTTGACTTGCGTGTCTTAGTAGCTCAGAGTTTAATTAACGGACACAAAGAAGGAACCTTTCCTACAGCAGGCGAGGATACATCGATCATGTCAACAAACAATCCAATCCATCCACGATGCTCCAGTAAAACGGATACCATAAACTATTCATTTCCCACGTGGGTTTCTCGTTTTTCTTGGATTTTCTCCCCCGTATAGGGGACTGGGCTGATCCGGGAGGTACTGCAATACTGGGCCAATCGTGGAGGAGCCGGGCTCGCTCTTTTCCGAAGTCCAAAGATAAGTTTATTATCAGACAGGAAGCTCTTCCAGAAGTCGCAGTCTTTGACCACTGCATTCATCAGCTCTTGCCACCTCCTCGTGAGGATAAGTTCTCACTTCGCAAGAGAGGATATCTTTTCATGCTGCCTCTTGTTGAATCTAAATTGTTTAAAAGCAGCTTTCTCAATCGATGTATCCAGGGGCGTCGATCCCCCTAAGTCATTGGAGTAACGTCCCTTTTCCCCCTTCTTCCCCCTCCCCGTTCCTTCCCCCTAAAATGGTGGCACACACACTGACAGATCTTACCCCCTTATTTCTTGGATGGAGCATTTGCTCCAAGGTTTCTATGGTGTAGACGCCCCTGGATGTATCTTTAATTGTAATTAGGTGTGCATGTGTTGTGATCACTGATCAAGTTAATCTTTTATCGTGATCATGCTTTTATCATCTACGCCAGCTTCGATCCATCCGCAGGTGTCTTTCGGTCCATGCTGTCTCTACACTGGTCCACGCCTTGATCTGCACTCGGGTTAATCGACTTTGGTAATGCTGTGTACACTGGCCCTTCCTCCTCTAATATGCACAAACTTCAGTCTATCTTCAATGCTTCTGCTCGGCTTATATATAGGTGATATTCCTAAGTTTGCCCACATCTCTGCCTTTATTCGTGACTCCCTCCACTAGCTTCCTGCCCAACAGAGAATTCAGTTCAAAACCATCACCCTCGTGCGCAACTGCCTCGCTGGGTCTGCTCCATCTTACCTAATGAATTTCTGCACCCCGGTTTTTTTCTCTGCCTGAGAGGTCCTCCTTGCAATCCTCGGCCCGTGGCCTTATATTTGTTCCGCGTATGCACTCTTCAACGGCCCAATCCAGGAGCTTTGCCTGTGGGTTCTTCAGCCTGGAACAGTCTTCTCCAGACCCTTCGCCAAGAGCTTCTTGCAATCCTCTCTCCTCTTCAGTTCCGTAGACGCTTGAAAACCTTTCTTTTTGCCGGTTTTGATGCGGGTCGAGAGCGCCGCTGATTTGAGTGGCGCTATATAAATGTTCAATTACAATTGAGGTTTATTTGGTAATGACGGGTACAATTAAGGATAGATGCAGTCTTACAGTAGGAGGTAGGTACAGGCACAGACGTAATTTGTGGGGTACGAGGGGTCCCCGTACCCCACTTTTTGGACTGGGGGTACCGTACCCCCACTTTTTGAGTAATGCCTATCAATATTTTATTATTGTGCCTTCCCAGAGATCACAGTCTCAGCCTTGCTTCGTGTAAGAAATTGGTACCCCCCACTTTTTAGACCAAAGTTACGCCTGGGTACAGGATCGAGTTTGCACTGCTTGTTTGGAAGAGATTGCATTAACTTAATATATTATGAGGTAATTTGATATTACCGCGTCCGGGCAAAGGGTGTCTAACTAGATTCAACGTTGTAGAGACGGCATATGGTGTTTTGAATATATAATTGGTGCTTGATTAGGCCTATTATTATTCTGCATAATATTATGTTTTTTGCACTAGTGACTATGTTACTAACTAATAAAAATCAGTTAACTTTAGATTTTAATTAGTTTGCATGCGATTGTACAATTTGATGAAAATATATATCTAGGCCTATATGCCGTTACAAAGTGCCTGTCCCTTGCTTTTTAACGCAATTTTCGTGCACAAAAACGGTCAAAAAATATTTTCCCCACGCGCCAATAAAAATGATGACCCAGTTCGAAAGTGTAAAACAAGATCGTCGCCTCTGCACACACACTTTGAAAGCCTAAGATTAGTTTCTCTCGCAAACGTAGGCCTACTATGGAAATGTCTAACTGCAATAACAATTAGGCCTGCAAAATATTATTTCTCACAAGGATTCCAACTTTCCAGAATTCTGCATTCATGAGTCATGACCCACTCCAATGTAAATCCGAACTCTTTTGTCCTCTTAGCTTTGTGAATCTCAACTTCTAGTCGCTTCTTGTCTCAAATTCTGCACAGCTGTCTTCATTGACTGTAGATTGCACCAGCAACATATGCTACTGATTTTTCAAGACGTCCTACATTTCGCCAGTGAATGCGAGTTTCTCCATTTTTCTTATCCTCTTTCAAAAGGCCTTTCATTCAAAGCTTAGAGCCGAAATTTTTTCAATATCGTGTTGACTGTTCTTATCCACTGGCGGCGATCTTGTTTGACAGGTGAGGGGGACACTTTTGAACTGATCATCATCTGGTGAAAAAGGATTTTGAACTGAGCTGGTCAAAAGAGAGGTCAAAAAATTGTTTCCCTCTCACGCTTAGTCATGTCGCCAAAATTGAGATTAAATTTTCGAACTATTAATCGCATAATCGTAAACTCCAAATTTCTAAAGCTCCACTTGAAAGTTATACGAAGGGCACGAGATTATTCACGAGCGCTGCGTCAAGCCAGAGGGGTTCTGCAGAGAGTTATCAGAAGGAGATCCAAGTATTGTTGCCAGAGAAGACAATAGACACGTCTTTCACTCAAAACTCAACACATTGCTCTTTCAGAAATCCTGTCTTGATGCCTCCTCTTCCCCTTAGGGGCCTACTTCTCGTGCTGCTTCAATTATAGCCCTAAACACCGTCCACCGTAGCCGTTTGACTGCATGCCTGCCCGCCTGACCATTTCGATCTTGACCTGGAACCGATTTTCACCTTACCTACCTATCGATTTTGTTTTGACTATGCGCCTATGAATAATTTGGTTACCGCGACACCGATATTTTGGGGTCGTGATTATGGTTACGATTACGAGAGAGGAGGCAGAGAAGCTGCTAAGGCGGCTTCATGTAAGATGAGGAAGATTTGAAAACGGACCTTCAGGTGCGACAATCAGAGGCGTAATTTTGGTCTAGAAAGTGGGGGATATAAAATTTCGCATTGTTTCAGCTTCACGACTGTTAAATAATTATAACGGCATCCAGTGCCGGATTAAAGCATAAGCCAACTAAGCCATGGCTTATGGCCCCACAACTTAAATGAACGCTTCTTGGCAAAACCAGACTGGTGTGGGTTGAAGAGCGAGTTGCAAGTCAGGTAGTCATTGGTCCGAGACAGGACTATGCGTTCAGTAAGTTTAGAGATAAATGACATGTTAGAGTCAGGTCGGTGGTTCGAAAGGATTTCTTTATCCAGTGATGGTCTCTTGAGGAGTGGATCGAGTGACTAAAGAGTGCTTGAAAAGGAGGTGGAAATTGCCAATAGATAAGGAGAGGTTAATTTGGTAATAGATAGATGCAGTCTTTCAGTAAGGATGAGGTATTATTATTATTATTATTATTATTATTATTATTATTATTATTATTATTATTATTATTATTATTATTATTATTATTATTATTATTATTATTATTATTATTATTATTATTATTATTATTATTATTATTATTAAGGAGCTTTTATATAGCGCCCCTTCACAGGGCCGGATTAACATTTTGTAGGCCTGGTTCCAAAATTGTATAGTAGGCCCTATAATATATGTTTAATCACTGGCGGCGATATTGTTTGGCAGGTGGAGGGGGACACGGGACACTTTTGAACAGATCTGGTCAAAAAAAGAGGTGAAAAAGTTTTTCGCGCTCACACTCAAAAAAATTTCTTGGCCTTTTTTCAGTAGCTAAGAAGTCCCATTTCTGTTGCGCATGGAGGTCATGTGTGCACGCACACATAAATTTTTGTGGTCTTTTGGGGCCCCCAGAAGCGTGGGGCCCTGGCGACTGCCCACATTGCCCATGCGTTAAGACGGCACTGCACATGACCTCCATGCGCAACAGAAATGGGACTTCTTAGCTACTGATGCAGAGATGGCACACGGTTTTTAGGAATAACTCGCTCAATTATTGCTCTGTGGTATTGGCACCGTATTGCTCTATTATTTATATCGTCTATGGAAGCAAATGACAATCGTCGGCTTTAACAATTACAATGCATATAGCCATAGGCGTAGACTCTGGGGGAGGGGCAGCCGGGGCACGTGCCCCCAATGATTGAGGTGGACTGTACACCAAATGCAACAAGTGTAGAATGAATAACCAAATGCCCCATGTGCACCAATATTTTGGACAAGTTTACGCCAGTGCATATAGCGTTAATTTGAGCTTTATTGAGTGTAATATTTGAAAACAATTGGTTCTGCTGAGCCAAACAAAAAGTGTGAAGATCTGGCTAATGTGAACTTGATTAGGCCTATGGTGACCTTTTACATGAATGCACTCATCTCAAGCACTACATGGTTCTTGATGAAAAATTGCGAGATTCTCCCTGCGTTGTACGGAAAAATAATTTCGGACAACTTGAAATCTGTGTTCCCCAATGTGGAAATTTCACTCAGAGTGTTCATGTGCATGATGGTGACCAAGTGTACAGGGAAACGTTCATTTTCAAAATTGAAACTTGTAAAGAATCAGCTTCGCAGACAATGGGGCAGCAGCGTTTGAACTGGCTTTCACTCATGTGCATAGAAAATGACATCCTGTACACCACTGACTTCAAGCCACTTATATAAATCGGTTCTCCGCAAAGAAATTTCGTAAACGTTTGTGTTGATTAATAATAAATAATTCATACGGTACCATATCTGTCTGTATCATACTGTATGGTGTATCAATTAATTATTATTTAGGGCCTATATGTTGAAATAGGCCTATTTGTGCTTTTCAAGGCTGATGTTATATTGAATAATTGTTCAAAAGTTTATGCTGATTAATCTTCGCTTTTCAGTATGTTTCATTTTGTTCAAACATTCATTTTGTTACAAAGCGAATGTTGAAAGTACCAACAAATCTATAGGTTTAATTTTTATCCCTGTGGGTGGGCAGGGGCCCAGTGCATTGCTTTGCCCAGGGCCCACAATGCTGTTAAGACGGCACTGAATTTGGGCAGCCTGAATTTGAGTTTGGTTTTTTCGTTTTTTACCCAGTTAGTCTTCCTCCTTTTCTTTTTTCCATCCTTTTCTCATTTTCTCAAAAACCGGGGAGCAAATGCCCCCTTGCCCCTCAAATGACGTCCCTGGTTCCATTGAAATTATAATTTGGTCATCAAAAGTGAATAAACAGATATCAGGGATTTCAATATTATATCTGCTAATTGATAGAGATGACTGTCTTGCTACCTTCTAATGCCGTTAGTTATGTAGATATAATAATTTTGCTTTTTCGTCAAATCTTGGGGCCATTTTTAGTTTTTTTAACATTTAACTTGAAAATTACATTCCATAGCATGCATAAGTATATGCTGATATGAATAGATCATCATAGATAATTTTAGCTTGACTGGTTCCATTATATGAAATTTTCTCCACTTTGGTTAATTTTTACGGCGGCCATCTTGGATTTGACCCATTTTCACATAGTTCCCCAAGTCATATTTTGGTAAACTTTTTTTCTTGTAATGTAGACGTACGAAAGAGGCGAAACCCATCGAGAAACCTTTTGTTCGAATTTTGTTGAACCTGAACTATTTAATGACCGGACTAATTTGATTGATTGATTGGTTGATTGGTTGATTGATGGGAACAGCGTGTAAGCACAAGATCCAGGTGAAACTCTGCCATATATAGTTAAATTCAATTACGTCGAGGTAACGCATGTCGGCGCTGATTGTAATTAATAATGCAGTGACGTTGAAGAACACGTCATGATATTAAGAGTAAAGACTTGGGGTTCAGTTGAAGATATAGAAATCGTATAGATTTAATGACTTCATTGCTAGCCTATCGGTTCATGCTTTAATCTCAGTTTTCAATGGTTCACATTCAGGTCAGCTTCAGCCAAGTTAAAAACTGCATTCAACGTAGTAGAGACGGTATGTGAATATATAATTGGTGTTTCATGCTCAGGCTTCCTGAAATAACAAACGTAGGGCCTACCAAATTTAGATGCGGACGTTCGCAATCGTATAGATTAATCTTCGCACTCGCTATTGCGAAGCTGGGTGACCTCTTGCACCCCGCCCTGCGGACATCGCTTTTGGGTGACCCCATGTAACCCCAGGCTCAACGTTGTCCATACCATTCTAGTTACAGAAGGCACGTCAAAATATCATAACTGAACAGCAAGGCGGCCATATCAACGTCAATGGCGGCAGACAGGATGAATGGCTGGTATAGTGTATACCAGAGGTCTCAAACTCAAAGTACCCCAAGGGCCAAAGGAAGACCAGTATGCGAGCTGGCGGGCCGCATAAGTGAATGATCCTATTCATTCAGTGACACAAGTGACAAAGTTAAGCAGAAATGGTGAAATAAAGAGTAGCACTGTATTTTGTTTAAAGTTAATTTATTATCTTTTCTAAAAACTAAAAATAAGGCCATACATACTTACTTTTAGCAATTTAGTCAATTTCGTTGGCTACTTAACTGGCAGTGTTTTGCCTCATCCAAAGCATCAATATTAGGATTGATATCCTGATGTGAAAGCAATCTAAGAGACGCTTGTAAATGTTCATCAGTAAGCCTTGACCTTAACACAGAATTTATAATGCTTCATGAGAGTAACTTTTTCCTTGCAGAAAAAGTGAATAAATGGGAAAATTCTTCTCTTGAAAGAAATTAGTATAATTCTGGAATTCCAATTTTCTTAGACTTTTGCTAGAAACGAAGTGAACTTTAAGTTGCTGGTTTTTTCCATCTCTGACTTTGCCTGTGATAGCGTAATATTTCTCTCTTGATGCATAGTGTCATAGTGCCACCGCACGTTGTACTCCTTCGGAACAGCAATTGTTTGCTGACAAATAGGGCCTAAAACAATGCATTGTATCGTTTACCTCCATAAAATATAAGTTTTCCCATTTCTCTTGGAAAACTCTTTTTCTTAGAAAATTTTTCTTTTCTTACACTCTGAAGTCATTTTGATGGGTTTAATAAACTTTAATTCTTAATGATAATGAAAATGCTCTGTAAATCACTTCCGATCATCTTGTTCGGAAGTGATTTACAGTATAACATGAGACGGTATAACATGAGACCATTATCCAAAGATTTTAAGATGGAATAAGATGAACTACTGACGACGAAAATGCGAATCTAGGGCGCGCAAGGGCTTCTGATCTATTCACAGGAAAAACAATGAAAAGTTCCTATACCTACCATGTTAAAATCCATCAGTTAAGAGTCGTCGAAACTCCGGCCTCTTCGTTTTAGTTGTTACCAACTACGTGGCGCCTGCCATGCGGTGATAATTTTAGGTGTTATTAAAATGATCCAAAACGAGAAAATTCAACGCGGATGATTTAACAAGCATCAAAATATCCAAAGTTGGAATAAAGTAGGCCTACTACCAATAAAAATTCTATACGAGTTGGCAATTACGATAGGCCTACTTTTCGTATAAAACGACTCTTAACTGATGGGTTTTAACATGTTAGGTATAGGATATTTTTGTTGTTTTACCCATAAATAGACCAGAAGCCCTTGCGGTTTTACCAGAATGCATCACCCGCCTTAGATTCGCACAGCGCAAGCCAAATCACAGAAAATTTCTGTAAATGGGCCATCTTGTTCACTTATTAAAATCTTTGCCATTTTCACGAGAGAGCCCATCGAGCTTAATTTTTAGAGAGACACGGAGCAAGTCAGAAGCATAACATAAGAGTTTAGCATTATTTGTAATTAAAAAGTAGACCTATAGACTTTCACTGTGAATGTTTAAGAAATTCTGAAGGCCGTCGCGGGCCACAAAAAAGGACTTCGCGGGCGGCGTGTTTGAGACCCCTGGTGTATACCGTAAGCCTAGACAGGGGCGTCTATCCCCCTAAGTCATTGGAGCAACTTCCCCTCTCCTCACTCCTCTTCCCCCTTCCTCTTCCTTCCCCCCAATAATGATGGCACATAACTGACAGATCTCTCCCTTCCCCCTATTTTTGGATGGAGCATTTGCTCCAAGGTTTCTATAGACGCCCCTGAGCTTAGATATTGATGAAATATGACTACACGAAAATCAAACATGTTTATAACATTAAAACTAGTGTAAAGTCAACAGACTTCCAAACTAATCTGTTTTCTTTGCTCTAGCAAATTAACTAAACCCATACATTTAAAATACATCAAGAAATATATCTGTCTGTGACGCATCACAGAACTGATGAAAACATAATGATAAAGTGTTGTGATGATAACATAAAAGTCCTAATAATGTTCCATAAAATCCTTCGCAATTTCAAACATTTTGTCACATTCCACGTCAATACGGTCTAAAAATTAAATGCGTAATAACATCAGACTAGAATAGCTTCAGAAAATCGTTCTCAACTGGACTATGATTCGTCCACTGCTTACGAAGATCTTGCAAGATTTCTGCAGTTGACAACTGTTTTCCATTAACACATTTCTCATAGTCAGTACATGTACAGAATCTCTTACACAAAGTGCTTGCATGGCACTTTTAAGCCATTTTCGGCACAACGAATTCATATAATTCACTCTCACATAATCTTTCACCAGTGTTGGATCTTGCATGATAGCTGAGACACCCACTCCATGCAATACCACATCACATAATAAACACCTGTGGCTTTTACCAACTGCGTCTTCTTGACTGCATTTTGAGAGCGTCACCACATGTAAATGCTTTGTTACATAAAGTGCATTTGCATAGTTTTTCTCCGTTGTGGTTTAATGCAAAGCGTTTCTGAAGACATTTCTGTGCAAATGATTTTTGACATACACTACATTTCTATATTTTTTCTCTAAAGTACTGTATCTTCTCACATTGCATTTGAGAACATCGCAGTGTGCAAATCGTTTGTGACATAAACACTTCTATGACTTTTCTGGTGTTGGTTCTAATATGATCTAAGACAATCCTCTGTGCAAATGCTTTGTGACATAAATTGCAAATGTGTGTTTTATCCCTAGTGTGGGTTCTTTTAAGGCATTCCAGATGAGTTTTCTCTGCAAATGCTCTATGACATAAAGTACATTTTTATGGTTTTTCTTCAGTGGTGGGCCTTTTATGGTATTCCAGATGAGTTTTCTCTATGCAAGCTTTGTGACATAAAGTACACTTTAATACCAGTTTTTCTCCAGTGTGGGTTCCTTTATGATATTCCAGATGAGTTTTCAGCACAAGTTCTCTGTGACATAGATTAATAATAATAATAATAATAATAATAATAATAATAATAATAATAATAATAATAATAATAATAATAATCTTCTTTATTAATTCAAACTGACAAACACACAGCAAGATTACATTGAAACATGACAGTACAATCACGATCTTAAACACACGGTTTGGCAGCCATGCAAGGTTTTTCTCTAGTGTAGGTTTTTGTATGGTCGTCTAGAAGACTCTTCTGTGCAAATGATTTGTGACATAAATTACACATATCTGGTTTTTCTCCAGTGTGGGTTTTTGTATGGTGGTCAAGAGCATTCTTCCATGCAAATGCTTTGTGACATATATTGCACATATATGGTTTTTCCGCAATCCGCAGAGTGGGTTCTTTTATGGTATTCCAGACGAGTCGTCAGTGGAAATTTCTCCAGTGTGGGTTTTTGTATGGTGGTCAAGAGCATTCTTCCATGCAAATGCTTTGTGACATATATTGCACATATATGGTTTTTCCGCAATCCGCAGAGTGGGTTCTTTTATGTCAGTGGAAATTCTCTGTGACATAAATTGCAGTTGTGTATGCCTTTTCTCCAGTGTGGGTTTTTGCATGGTCATCTAGAACACTCTTCCATGCAAATGATTTGTGACATAACTTGCAAATGTATGGTTTTTCTCCAGTGGGGTGTGACATAAATTGCACATGTATGGTTTCTCTCCAGTGTGGGTTTTTATATGGTCGTCGAGAACACTCTTCAATGCAAATGCTTGTGACATAAATTACACTTGTATGGTTTTTCTCCAGTGTGGGTTTTTGTATGGTGGTCAAGAGCATTCTTCCATGCAAATGCTTTGTGACATACATTGCACATATAAGGTTTTTCTCCAGTGTGGATTCTTTTATGGTATTCCAGAGTAGTCTTCTGTGCAAATTCTTTGTGACATAAATTACACTTGTATGGTTTTTCTCCAGTGTGGGTTTTTGTATGGTGGTCAAGAGCATTCTTCCATGCAAATGCTTTGTGACATACATTGCACATATAAGGTTTTTCTCCAGTGTGGATTCTTTTATGGTATTCCAGAGTAGTCTTCTGTGCAAATTCTTTGTGACATAAATTACACTTGTATGGTTTTTCTCCAGTGTGGGTTCTTTTATGGCATTCCAGAGTAGTCTTCTGTGCAAATTCTTTGTGACATAAATTGCACGTGTATGGCTTTTCTCCAGTGTGGGTTTTTGTATGGTGGTCAAGAGCATTCTTCCATGCAAATGCTTTGTGACATACATTGCACATATAAGGTTTTTCTCCAGTGTGGATTCTTTTATGGTATTCCAGAGTAGTCTTCTGTGCAAATTCTTTGTGACATAAATTACACTTGTATGGTTTTTCTCCACTGTGGGTTCTTTTATGGCATTCCAGAGTAGTCTTCTGTGCAAATTCTTTGTGACATAAATTGCACGTGTATGGCTTTTCTCCAGTGTGGGTCTTTCTATGGCGTTCTAGATTACTCTTCTGTGCAAATACTTTGTGACATATATTGCACATATATGGTTTTTCCGCAGTGTGGGTTCTTTTATGGTATTCCAGACGAGTCTTCTGTGGAAATTCTCTGTGACATAAATTGCATGTGTATGCCTTTTCTCCAGTGTGGGTTTTTGCATGATGGTCTAGACCACTCTTCCGTGCAAATGATTTGTGACATAAATTGCACATGTATGGTTTCTCTCCAGTGTGGGTTTTTGTATGGTGGTCAAGAGCATTCTTCCGTGCAAATGCTTTGTGACATACATTGCACATATAAGGTTTTTCTCCAGTGTGGATTCTTTTATGGTATTCCAGAGTAGTCTTCTGTGCAAATTCTTTGTGACATAAATTACACTTGTATGGTTTTTCTCCAGTGTGGGTTCTTTTATGGCATTCCAGAGTAGTCTTCTCTGCAAATGCTTTGTGACATAAATTGCACGTGTATGGCTTTTCTCCAGTGTGGGTCTTTGTATGGCGTTCTAGATTACTCTTCTGTGCAAATAATTTGTGACATATATTGCACATATATGGTTTTTCCGCAGTGTGGGTTCTTTTATGGTATTCCAGAGTAGTCTTCTCTGCAAATGCTTTGTGACATAAATTGCACATGTATGGTTTCTCTCCAGTGTGGATTTTTGTATGGTGGTCTAGAGCACTCTTCCATGCTGATGCTTTGTGACATACATTGCAAATATATGGTTTTTCTCCAGAGTGGGTTCTTTTATGGTATTCCAGAGTAGTCTTCTCTGCAAATGCTTTGTGACATAAATTGCAGATGTGTGGCTTTTCTCCAGTGTGGATTCTTCCATGACGTTCCAGAGTAGTATTGCATATAAATGTTTTGTGACAAAACTTGCACTTGTATGGTTTGTCTCCAATGTGGGTTCTTTTATGGATTTTCAGACTCAATTTCCATATAAACATTTTGTTACAAAGCTCACATAAATATGTGTTTGGTTTGTTGTGGCTACTTGCTTGCATCTTGAGATCTTGAACACCGCCCAAATATTGGACTTATTTATAGGTTGAATTAATTACTGCTTTTCCATGTTATTGCAAACCTATCATGAATTAGAAAATGCAGCTATTAAAATAAAATTATTGAAGGAAGATGGATGCAATAGGACCCTGTAGACAAAGAATAATGAAACCTTAATCGTGAATCCAAAGTCATGAACTACAAGTATGGAGATGATATTATGCATGGTGGTGCAGCCAAGGTGTTACTGGAAAGATGACTTATGCACTGGAAACACTTTTCTGTTACCACCTGCAAATCTGAGATCCATAAACTGATTTTTGAAAGTTTGCTTACCCTTTGTAAATGTGTGATTATGCTTCCAAGATTTGATGACAGAAAGTTTGAAATAGGCAGTCTAGCAACACAAATTCATGACTGAATAAGATTGTTTCTTCTCTTATTTAAAATATGGCAAAGAAAGGCCAGGAAGCTATAGTAGCCACCTTGAGATCTGGATAATATAATTATTGAAAAAATTAATAACCATATTCATAGTCATACAACAGCATAACACATAAGGTGGATGAGGAACGATCTTTTGTTAATATACGAGACATACACAGGAAGTGGGTTGGTCACATATTGAGGTGTTATTCCCTGCTGAGAACTATCATACATAAAAGAATTGGGACAAGAGAACGAGCGGAAGACCTAGGATGCTACTGGACTGGATGATAGTGGATGGATACAGTAAACAGAAGGAGGAAGCCCATCATCGGGAGGGGAGGAGCCATTGGACGTTTAAACCTGCCCAAAGGCAGAGAAGTTGAAGAACAACATCCTTGCCAAATCTAACCCTGTTTGGAATCCCAGAGTGCAGTGCCACAGAACGAAAGCACTGCACAATGTACATAGTTGCTTCATTAGTTCTTTCATATGTGAGTTTTTGCTAAACTGGAAAACAATATATGTATGTATTTTGCTAAAATTTACAAATTTACATTGTCTAAAACTTCGAAAAGTATACCATCAATTAGTAAGTTTTAGTCACTGCGTTAAAAGAGATAAGGTTTATTTTTTCCAATGAGCCATTTCTATAGTTTCTGACAGAAGTGTAATTAGTCCATATAATTTCGCACAGACTGCAAAACAATTAGGCTACGGAAAACAGTAAGGTCTTGAAAACAGCACGTAAAACCCCATTTTTGCGTCGGAAACTATATTGCACGAGCGATAAGAACATTTCATAATAAAACTTAAACTAGAAGCTGGATAATTGATGGAAATATTACTGAAACTAGAAGCTGGATCGTTGATGAATATATTACTTAATAAAAGTTAAACTAGAAGCTGGTGTTGCGATGACAATATATCGTTTTAGTGCCGAAATTATCGCCGTCGATGAGCGATGAAAAAATTTATACTTAGACAGAAACTAGAAGTTGGATGAACGATGAAAATATGCTCAAACTAGAGGCTGGATCATCGATGAAAATATAACTAAAACTAGAAGTTTGATTAACGGTGATTGATTATTGGGTAATCCTGGGTTTTAGCGTCCGAAACTATTTTCATTGAAATGTTATATTAATCATCGTTCATCCAACTTCCAGTTTCTGTTATAATTATTTTCATCGATCATCCAGCTGCTAGTTTGAGCTATATTTTCATCAATCTTCCAACTTTTAGTTTAAGTTTAAGTACTGTTTAACTATGAAAAGTTTTCATCGCTCATCCACGGCAAGCGTGTTTCCGATTCCCACCGTTGTACAAGGATTTAATTAATATTCATAAACCTCTCGCAAATGAACTTGAATATGCATACAATTCAGCCTATCAAAGCTGTTTATGCATGTTCATTAACTCTGTGAGACATTCAGCTCAGCATTGTGGGCAAGCTTAAAATAATACTTCTCGAAAACATTGTTGAAGCGCGCTATAAATTTTTAGTTGTATTGTATTGTTTTGTCGCATCAAATCGAAAATACATTATTCTGATAAGGCTGCTGAAATTGTATTACATAACAGTTGGTTCTGTATATTGTTTTATTGCAACCTGTACTGATACTTTTTTCCGAATAAATAAATAATAATAGGCTACGTGTGAAAATAAATGAATAATAATAAAATATGGTTTACGCTTTCCATGTTTTCGGTCCATAGTGTTAGAATTATTGTTAAATCTTTGGTCAGAGTGGTGGATTAGAATTCAGCAAGGTAATTGTGTGGCTTCCCATGTTTTCGGTCCGTAGTGTTAGAATTGTTAAATCTTTGGTCAGAGTGGTGGATTAGAATTCAGGAAGGGAATTATGCTGTTATATCAGTAAGTCTTTAAAAAAATTGACTTTCTGGATATATGAAATTGGTGTGAGTTAATTTCACAAACAAGGCATGCTGAAAGGGAACATAAATTATTGTGTTCAATCAAATTTTGGTTATAGTATAATTTGCATAACATTTATAACAAGGGTTTTAAGTGGTTCAGAAGACGTGTAGTCTGTGTTAGAACTACTTCAAATTAACGTGGAATGCTGAATAGCCCAATTTACCTAGCTTCTTAAAAGCTGTGATATTGTCCACTGAAACAGTACTATCATCCACCATTTCACAGGTCTACAACTCTTGCACTGAAGAATATCTGCCCTCATGTTCGTTTTGGTTTCTTAAACAATTTATACCTTTGTCCCCAAGTTGCCTTGTTTGCCTTGTGCTAATTCAAAGAACCTCCCCCACTGCAATGTGCTTCCTTTTCATTGATAATCTTATATGATTCGATTAGATCTCCGTTCCTCCTTCTCTCCAATGATGTCAATCCACATCTTTTCACCCTTTCTTCATAGCTCATATCCTTGTAGCCCCCAAATCATTTTTGTAGCTCTTCTTTGCACTTTCTCCAGTTTTCCATGTCCTGTTTCAGGTATGGATTCCATACCTGGATGCAGTATTCTAACTGGCCTAACCAGTGATTTGTACAACCTCACTGTTGTATCCTTGTCTCTGGTGTTTATGTTGAGTTAGCCTTTTTGATGCCTCAGCACATTGCCTTGAAAATTTTGCACTCTTGTGCATAGTCACTCCCAAGTCCCTTCTTCATCATTCACTTTCAACACCTTACTCTCGTTTATATGAAAACATGTTGTTTCTCTTCCCCATATGCATCAAAGAGCACTTTTCCAAATTAAAGAGCATTTGCGAGTCTTATGACCATCTGAACATTCTTCTAAGATCTTCCTGCAGTATCTCCGCTTGTTCCTCATCATCCACTGCTGTACATAGTTTAGTATCATATGCAAAACTTCTAATTTTTTTCAATAAAATCCCATCATCTATGTCATTAATAAAAACTACGAACAGCAGTGGTATGGTATCGTATGGTATGGTATCTGTGAACTATTAAAGCACCTGTCACAGTGCGAACTATTCAGAGGCACTCTCAGTATACAGAAAAGACTTTAAGCTATTGACAAGAGAGAGAGAGAGAGAGAGAGAGAGAGAGAGAGAGAGAGAGAGAGAGAGAGAGAGAGAGAGAGAGAGAGAGAGAGAGAGAGAGAGAGAGAGAGAGAGAGAGAGAGAGAGAGAGAGAGAGAGAGAGAGAGAGAGAGAGAGAGAGCGCGCGCGCGCGCGAACCTAACAAATAGAGTCCCACGCAGTACCAAGGGATGGGAGTTCCATAGACCTCCTCAAGGAAGTCCAACAGAATTGTCAAACATGAATGGCCTCTGGTAAATCCATGTTCACTGCCATTTATAATATCGTGCACATTCAAATGCTCCAGTATATTATCCTTGATAATTCTTTCCATGATCTTGCACACCACACTGGTTAAACTGACTGGTCTGTAGTTACCTGGTTCACTTCTATTTCCCTTTTTAAACAATGGCACTATGAGTGCATCCTTCCATGTCATGATTGTAATTGTAATTGTAATTGTAATCGAGGATTTATATAGCGCCACTCATAATCAGAGGCGCTCCCGACCCGGGTCAGTGTCTTCACTGACAAAGAGAAATGTTTTCAGGCGCTTGCGAAACTGGGCAGGAGAGAGAGAGGAGGACAAGCCTAAAGCCCTGAGAGAGGCTGTTCCAGCTGGAAGGGGCCACAACCGCAAAACTACGGGACTGGGCAGTAGCAGTGCGCATCCAAGGAACTACCAAGTGGCCACGGGCAGATGACCGGAGAGAGGCCCGACCAGGCAAATTGGAAACTGTGGTGCAGTAAGCCCTGAGATACAGCGGAGCTGAGCCAACAAGACAGTTACGCATGAGGGAAAGGACCTTAAATTGGATGCGTTGGTGAATGGGAAGCCAGTGAAGGGAGTCCCGGATGTAGGAAGAGATATGGGCAAACTTCATGATGCCCCCTATGAGGGGAGCAGCAGCATTAAGGATGGACTGAAGTTTAGATGTATTAGTAGAGGACAGGCCAATATAGACAGCATTTCCGTAGTCAATCCTAGTGCAGATCAGAGCATGAACCAAGGTCGCAATCGCATGCAGCGGAAGAGACTGGCGAATGGCACGAAGTTGGCGTAAATAGTAAAAGCACGAGCGAGAGATACTATTGACATGATCAGATAGAGAAAGAGTAGGATCTAGGACAAATCCAAGATCACGGACAGAGGAAAAGTACACATTGGAAACCTGAGGCGCAGAGAGTCAGCATCAATCCTGACAAGCTGGACACGATTACCAAGCCAAATGTACTTGGTCTTATCATAGTTAAGACGGAGGCGATTTGAGGACAACCAGAGATCAAGAGCAGAGGAAGCCTCCAGGATGCGTTCAACCATAAGAGCAGCTGAGTTGGGTGGACCATGAAGGTAAGCCTGTGTTTCATCAGCGTATTGGTGAGACGAAGCACCCATTGGACCAAGAACCCCAGCTAGATCCGAGGTATACAAAATGAACAGAAGGGGAGCGAGGACAGAGCCCTGAGGTAGTCCATACGGGATGTGGGTCCAAGGAGAGCGGGTAGGTCCAAAAACAACAGAAACAGAGCGATCAGTAAGGAATGAGCGAAACCAAAGAAGAGCAGAGTCAGCAATGCCAAAAGATTTAGATAAACGGTGTAAGAGAATGGTATAGTCTACAGTATCAAAGGCAGCACTGATATCGTAAAGAGCAAGTAAAGTGACCTGGCCACGTTCAAAGGCTTGAAATACTTCAGCTAGAAGGCGCAGTATGATTAGCGATTCTGTCGAGTAGAATTTCCTGAACCCAGACTGAAGAGTAGGCATAAGAGAGCTAGAGTCAAGGTAATAGATCAGTTGACAAGAGACACATTTCTCCAGAAGCTTTGAAAGGAAAGAGAGGTTTGAGATAGGACGATAGTTTGAAGGAGAGTTAGGATCAAGGCCTTGGCGCTTAATGGAAGGGAAAACCACAGCCCTTTTATGCAGTGCCGGGACACAACCTTCAGCTAGAGAAGAATTACAAAGTAATGCCAAAAATGGAGTCAATTCGTCTAGAAAGTCCTTAACTAGAAATGGAGGAAGCAGGTCTAGTTCACACGACTTCGATGAAGAATCCAGTATCAGCTGACGGATTGCAGATGGCTCAAGTGGTTTCCATGACGAGAGGATAGCTGTAGTAGAAGTGAAGGAAGAAGGTGATGCATTTTCCGTGGATTTGCGAGTAGAATCGATCTTGGCCTGGACAAAGTGTAGGTAATCGTCCGCCGTGAAAGGAGTCTGAGACGGAGAGCGAGAGACAGTAGAACGACCGAGCACGTCAGCAATTGTCGCCCAGAGCCGGCGTGGATTTCCCTTTTCACGATCAATTAACGATTCCCAATATGTAGTCTCCTTTATCCGGAACTCACGGTACATATCCCGAAGGTGGTTAATCCAGAGAAGCCGGTCAGAGGGGGCATATGTACGGCGATATCTACGCTCAAGACGTCTAACGTTCCGTCATAGTGTACGGCAGTGATGGTCAAGCCACGGCTGTAGCGGTCTGGCGCGGGTTCGATGTTGACGTAACGGAAGGAGGGCATCGATGAGAGGTTGTATCGTCGAGTCATAGAGGGAGAAGAGGTCATCAGTCGAATGATCTGCTAGAGTCGAGAGGTTACCACAGAGAGGGCTGCTAAGGAGGCCAGCACGGAAGGCCTGCTGGTCAAGGTGCCTCCAACCACGAGAGATCCGGAGGGAGAAGGTAGGCTGGGCGCAGAGGAGTGGCACTGTGAAGCGAAGGAGACCATGATCAGAGATTGACGGTGGTTCGATGGATAGGTCAGAAATTTGGCAGTCATCACGCGTGATAACCACATCCAGCCAACCACCAAGGACATGAGTAGGTGCAGCGACATGCTGGGTTAGTCCAAACTGCGATAGAAGATCCATGAAGTGAATAGTGTCTGGAGAGGAGGAGTTCTCTAGATGAATATTGAGGTCTCCTGTAATAAGTAGCTGAGAGTTGAATGTGGAAAAGACCTCGAGGAGGGAAGAGAGCTCAGAAAAGAAAGCCGTCGTAAGCGGTGCAGAGATTATTAATTCCCATCTGACAACCTGATGATCACTAGTACTAAAATGCTCCCCCACACTCACATTCTCAACCATATTTTCATCTGTTGTTAGAACTAGGTTCAAAATGTTGTTTCCTCTGGTTGGTTCTATAACATGCTGCTGCATAAAGATGGCACTAACAAAATCTATGAGAATCTTATGTTTTTCTCTCTCCGCTTCCAATTTTTCCCAATCAATATGGTAGTTGAAGTCTCCCGCAATTAAGGACGTTTCCTTAAATGCCATGTCTAGTAGTTTGCATAATCGTTGGTCAACTTCTTCAGTGGCATCAGGCACCCTATAGCAACCTCCCACAAGCATCCTAGATTTGTTGAAATTTTATATTAATAAGAAATCTGGTTGAATTTCCACATGCCTTCCACAAGGACCTCCAGTAAACGTATTCATTTTAAGCACTCTGGCTTGTTAACGTTTCCCTGAGCAATCTGGTTTTCCCACTAGAGCTGATTCTTCTGGATGCAGGGTTTAGTACATGTAGTGCAACTTGGGACACAAAAACTTCAAAAGCGATTACCTTCGTTAACAGTACATGTGTGTGTTAATATGCATCAGTATCATTTCACACCCGTCAGCTTCTTGCAAATCACACTCAGTTGTTTAAATGATCTGCCTCCTTGTTTTCACAGACAAACCAAAATTAATGCTGGACTAGGCTACTGATTTTAACACTATCATAACATATTGCATTTCAAAATGATACATTTTGAGAGGTTTAATACAGGGTTATATAAATGCGCATTCACATGTTTACATAGAAGTACTGGTCTACTGGAAACCTTTTAAATACAGCTTTCAATCAAATATGCTTATGCTATAAAAGAGTTTTCCAATCTCCAGTTAGCCTACAACAAACAAAACTTCCCGTGTCTGGTTTTCATCATAAGTGCACTGTCCTAGAGTAAACAGAGACTAGGATTAGTATTTAACCTTTCCTAACTAATTAATAAGATGCAGGCAATAAAATTAACATTAAGAGAAGCACAGGTGTCCAACAGACAAGCAGACACAAATTCTGAGCCAGCATCAACAAAGTCCACAAAATCAACTGTACTTTGCTGTGAAAACATTACACCAGGAAGTAATTGCATTTCGGAAAACCTAACATAACAGTTTTGGCAAGTCATTATTGCTAAACCTGTCATTTCTATCGTTTCATGGTTAGAACTAATTCTTCAACTGTAGGGATATTTTATCTGAATTATTCATAGAAACTGTTCTGTTTCTGTACTCGTTTGGATTCTTCAGTTTTCTTGTGCTTGGATTCTTCAGTTTTCTTGTGCTCATAATTATGCAGCATAATTTGTATTAAGACATATTCCACAAGCAATATGGGCCAGCATCAGGATGTGTCCAACTTGAGGACATAGGCCTACAGCATCGCTTAGACGAATACAACCAACCCACAGCTGATGGAACAGAACAGATATTTGCAGCGATGTTAACTGACAGAGAAGATGTGATTGTTGCAATTTGTACTCCATTAATTAAACGCATCCATCGTTTAGTTAAGCACAGTGGTGAACTGGTTTTCATGGATGCTGGTGGAAGCATGGACTGCCACAACTAGATTGTTTCTTCTACTAACGCACTCCGTTGCTGGTGGTTTACCACTTTAGGTGCTCATTGTCCCCAGCGAGAAGACCTCGACAATCAAGTTAGCTCTAGAAGTATATAGTAGACTCTTGGATAGCAGCTCATGTTATGGATGCGGATTGAATGGCCCCATAGTTTTTATGACTGACAACTCAAGTCTGAGCAGATTGCAATAGCAGTGGACAGAGGTGTAGCCTAATGCAATTCTGCTACTTTGCATATTTCACGTTCTTCAAGCTCATCGGCATCACCTGTGGGCGATTGAAAATGGTGTCCAGAAGGCTGATCGACCATTTCTTTTCAGTATAGTGAAGGCAGTGGTATATGCATTGTTCAATTGAAGACTTGGATGAGTTGTTCAGCAAGGCAGTGAATGACACAACAGTAAATAAATATCCAAAAGTGAATAAATATCGTCAGGCATTATACGAGCACAGGACAGAGTGGGCTTTCATTCAGATATCTTCTATAATGTTGATCAAGTGTAAATCTTTAGACCTAGAAATGCAAGCATGAATTTGAGTATTCCAATAATAACACTAATAATAATATATATAAATCTTTATTCATGAATCATGGTAGCAAATACAAATAAAAAACTGTTGAAACAGATGTCATATTTATATCATTAATATGATAAACAAAATTCAACATAATGAAACGCGAAGTTCTTAGGTGTCGAAACACACAAAAGTCTAGTTTCTTCCACAGTGTGTGCGTGTAAATTTTAGTTATGATTGAACAAATACGTCTTCAACGCCTATTAAAAAGCGTCTGAGGAGCTTAGTGAGTGCAATGTCAACATGAAAGGCAACTATCCCCGTTAACATTGGATATATACCTTAAACTGTTAACTCATATCAGCTATAGGCAGTGATGGGCACTAAACTATTTTTTTTAGTTAAACTAAAACTATTCTCCAACTGAAAAAAATAGTTTAACTAAAGTTAGCAACTGATTTTGGAAATTAGTTAACTAAACTAAAAAAAGTAGTTAAACTTTTTCCAACTTTTTACGACAAACATTTTCACAATAAAAGACGTTAAGTGAACTGTAATAATGCAGAGCGTCAATGACAATTTCACCTTCAAACTATGCAATGTGTACTGTTCTGGCATACAATCACATGTGTACTGTAAGTAGTGTATCAATTTGAAAACACAGGGTTTTATTATTATTATTATTAAAGCAGTTTTTTATAGCGCCCCTTCGAGATTGCCTACTTAAGATCGCTCCCGGCCCAACCACGGTCGAACAACGCAGTTTTGAGAACAGTAAGAAACAAGGTGAAATGACCAATCGGTATTTGGCGGAGTTTGGTAGGGAGCCCATTCCAGGTCATGGGGCCAGCCACAGAGAAGGCACGGCTCTGCCGTATGGCTGTCCGCGCGCGGGGAACAATAAGTTCAGCCTGCGCAGCTGAGCGGAGAGAGCAACGACGTTGCGAACATGAAGTGGGACAGCAGAGCTCCCGCAGGTATGGAGGGGCCAAGCCTTCAAAGCATCGCCGAACCAAGGCAGAGATTCGATAAGTGATGCGTTGCGGGAAGGGGAGCCAGTGGAGGACATCCCTCATATACGTAGACACTCTGCCAAACTTGGGGATGCAGCCTATAAGGCGGGCAGCAGTGCGCAGGATTCTATTCAGGGGCTCAATCCGGCAGGCCGGGAGTCCGTCATATATGGCACTGCAGCAGTCCAATCGAGAAACAACAAATGCATGGACAAGCGTAGAAGCTGCACCAGAGGACAAAGAACGGGAAATCACCTTGAGCTGCCGGAGCTGGTAATAGCAGCTGCGGGAGAGAAGGTTTATGTGCCGCGTAAATGAAAGTTCCTGGTCCAGGATGACTCCCAAGTCCCGGACCCAGGTTGAGAAAGAAAAGTGTGGGAATTGCAAGGCAAGAGAAGATAGATCGATTTTAGAGAGCTGCAGGGGTGTGCCGAGCCATATAAACTCCGTCTTAACCGGATTAAGTCTAAGGCGGTTTGCAGACATCGAGGCCTGCAGGGACTCCATGGTTCGGGTCATGGTTTCCACAGCTGCAACAGCTCGGACAGCAGGGCAGTGTACATAGACTTGCAGGTAATCAGAATAGGACTGGCTAAAAACTGACCCAGCCGCCAGCAAAGACCCCAGGTCGGCAGTGTAGATTATGTAGAGAAGGGGGCCAAGGACGGAGCCCTGGGGCAGGCCAAAAGGAGCAGGGACCCAAGGGGACCTAGTGGATCCGTGAGCCACCATAAAGGAGCGGTCTTGCAGAAATGAAGTAAGCCAATCTATAGCATTACCAGAGAAGCCAAAGGAAATGGATAGGCGCTGCAAGAGGATGTCGTGATCGACAGTGTCAAACGCGGCACTCACATCAAACCCCTCTCCAAGCGCCAGCCGGCCGACCATCTTCGGAAGGTAACGGCGGCTGGTCTAAAGTCCTACGTACGCGCCTTGTCGTGGCGGGGGGAACTCCGAAAGGAGGCGAAGCGTGCGGGGCGCCACTTATTTAAGTTCAAATATGGCGACAAATACAATGCGAAGAGGGGCTGCCTCTGCAGCCCCTGACTTAAATGCCGAGAGGGCGGCGGGTGCGGTGCCTGGGCTAGTGATGTGTCCGGACTGTCAACGGGGCCCCTTCAAGGGGGCGGCTGGACTGTCTCTTCACCGGCGAAGGTTCCACGCCGTCGATTATCACGCGGCACATCAAGTGCGGCAGAGGGTCAAAGCTCGAAGGCCCCCGGAAGAGCGAGATCGTATGGCCAGGCTCGAGGCTGACTTTCTCGTCTCTGGGGTGAAACCAGCTCTGATCAACAGCCGATTGGTAGCCATCTTTAAGGATAGGACCCGATACTCGATCAAAGGACTTAGGAAGAAGCAGGACTACGAGGATCAAGTTGAGCACCTTGTAGCCTGCGCCCAAGCGCTTAATTGCCAATCTGAGTCAGATGATTCGTCAGATGGGTCCTCCACGGAGGACTGTACTCGTTGGAACTGGAGAAGAGGGGTTCTCTCTACTATTAGGGAGGACCTTGATGACATCCGGGAGGATCGGCTTTACAGAATTCCCCAGATAGATGCTCCTTGAAGCTGCTGACAGAGCCCAAACCGAGACAGATGCTGAATGTGCCATTGTGAGGACGTTGCTCGACCGATATGCAGAGCAATTAACCATCTTCCTCAAGTCAAAATCGGGAGCCGTTGGAAGCAAACCTCGAAAAGGTCCTAGAGGTCACAGGCCCCCTGGCCCTGGTAAGCCGACTGGCAAGCCAGGGGGCAAGCCGGAGCGCAGGCGGAGGCTGAACCCGAGGCGTCTGGCCAGAATCATGGCTTACGCTCGGGTCCAGAAAGCCTTCCGAAGGGACCGTAAGAGGTGCGCTGAGATGGTTCTCGAGGAGACATGGGAGCAGGAGGAAGCGACATTGACCTTGGAAGACCAAGAGCCCTTTTCGAGATCGATTTTCTCCGCCGAATCCGAGGTTGATGAAAGACCGGTTCCCAAGGCTCGGGAGGACTGGTCGCTCGCGGATCCTGTAACCTTCGAGGAGGTGGCGAAAGCGATTGCAGACTCGGAGGATAGTGCGCCGGGTCCTGACGGAATAACTCTTGGGGAAATGAAGATGGTCCCCCACTGGACCTGGCCAGCTTCTACAATCTGTGGCTTCTGATGGGGTACATCCCCATGAAGTTCTCAGATGGGGAGACCATTCTGATTCCCAAGGGCGGAGATCTACAGGATCCAGCAAACTATAGGCCTATCATCATGGCCTCACGTGTGACGATGATCTTTCACAAGATCGTGGCCGCTCGTCTAATTGCGAAGGTCCCACTGGATCCGAGGCAGAAAGCGTTCTTACCGGTTGACGGATGTGCCGACAATGTCTTTCTTTTGGATAACATCATAAAGGGGGCCCAGCGGCAGAGAAGACCGGTGTGCTTAGCCTTCCTGGACGTGGCCAAAGCCTTTGACTGTGTTTCCCACAGAACATTGGCTAGGCCGTTGGTGCAGTATGTCTCCAAGATGCATGCCAACACATCAACCGTCCTCAAAGTAGGCGGTCGAAGAAGCGGTCCAATTAGATGGCGGCCGTGGCGTACGTCAAGGAGATCCCCTGTCGGCCATCCTGTTTAACTTTGTAATTGACGAGGTCTTAGCGGAGCTGAACCAGGCCATTGGCTACTTTTAAAATAAGGAAGTCATGGTCCGGTGTTTGGCTTTTGCTGATGATCTTGTCTTGATCGCCTCTACTGCAGATGGCTTGCGGGAACAGGTGGACAGGGTACAACGCTCGTTGGGATTGGGTGGGCTTCGATTGAACCCGGCTAAGAGTGCCTCCCTTCGTATAGACATCGATGGGAAGGCTAAACGCTGGGTGGTAAATCCCTCACCGCTTTTGACTATCGACGGCGAGTCGGTCACGTCCCTCAACATCGAGCAAACGTACAAATGCCTGGGACTGCAGGCCGGACCACTGCGTCTGAGGAGGCCCATGGGGGCTTCCTCTGTGTGGGACTGGACCGGTTGACACGTGCTCCATTGAAGCCCCAGCAGCGCATGTTCCTAGTGCGCTGTCATTTATTGCCGAAATTGTACCAAGGACTCGTGCTCGGAGAGATGACGGCCAAATCCCTGGAGTACCTTGATCGGTTGGTGAGAGTGGCAGTACGCAAATGGTTGCGGCTGCCACATGATACTCCCACCGGGTACTTCCATGCGAAGGAGTCAGATGGCGTGCTGGAAGTGCCGCGCCTGCGTTACACAATACCTCCACTCAAGGCCCGTCGCATGGCCAAGGTGGAGGAGTCCGGTGATCCGGTAATGCAGAGCGTGGCTGCAAGCCCACTCTTCCTGGGGGCGAGGAGGAGGTGTGCAAAGACGGCAAGGGTGGCCGGTCGAGTGCTGAGCAGTGCACAGGATGCGAGTGACCTTCTCACGGCCCAGCTCCACACATCGGTGGATGGTCGGGGCCTCAAGCAGCAGGGACAAACCCCTCGCGTGAACTCCTGGGTGACCGATGGGTCGTCCTTCCTTTGGGGGGGGGGGCGACTATGTCCAGGCAGTGAAGGTGAGGGGAAACCTGTTGCCGTCCGCGGAGCGAACCTATCGCGGGCGGCGTACGAGTCCAGTATGGTGCGACGCCAGGTGCAGCGCTCAAGGCACCCTGGCTCACATCTCCCAAAGCTGTGCGAGGACCCACCGTCTCCGGTGCTAGGCATAATTCGGTGCTCTATCTGATATCCAAAAGGATCGAGTCAAAGGGTCACTCGGTGATCCAAGAGCCGGTTATACCTACCGGAGCTGGTAGGCGTAAGCCCTATTTGGTGACTCTGGTGGACGGTGTCGCCTATGTTGTTGATGTCACCATTACCTCGGACTGTAATGATATGAGCGGTCCATATGAGGAGAAGGTCTGCTATTACGCACGACTTGACGTCATCGACTGGGTGGCTAATGTCTTCCCGGGGGCGCCGTGTGTATTTGGGGCGGTGGTGCTGAACTGGCGGGGAGCGCTCCATGCTGCCTCGTCGGGCCTCCTCCGCAAGTTGGGGTAGGCCCAGGTGACGAAATCCTAATGTCGTGCCGGGTTCTAACATACACTGCGAACATGTTTCGCCCCTTTACCCGGTCGACAGTGAGGGCTCCGAGAACGCCGGATGCTGAAACAGCCTAGGCACCGCGTTCATGAAAAGACCATCCCCACATCGGACCAAGTACGGAGGTCCGTTCAACGCGGTCGGTCCAAAAGGTGACAATACGCGAGAGAGTCCCTGGTCTCGATTGCCCGCCAAACTGGAGGCGAGTTACCCTTGGGTCAGCTCGGCCGGGACATCAGCTGCGCGCCTTCCCCCTGGGAAGGCACAAACACTTTATGGAATGGGTAAGCCACTGAAATTAAGATCCGGTGTCCAGCTAGAGCAAACGCACAATGATGAGACTGCCCGGTCGCGCGAACGATCGGGCCGATCTGAGTGTTAAAAAAAGAGTGACCCGAGATCTGTCAATGGCCCCATATATATCAGATAGGAGGCGGACTAATAGGGTTTCTGTGGAGTGGCCCTTACGGAAACCCGATTGGAAGGTGGGAAGAAGGCAATTTTTGTCCAGGTAGGACATGAGCTGCGCGGCAACAATCTTCTAAATTATTTTAGACAAGAATGTAACATTAGCTATTGGCCTAAAATTGGTTGGTTCAGTAGCGTCGAGTCCATCCGCTTTGAGCAACGGAACAAGGATGGACCTCTTTTGGCTTGCAGGAAGAACACCCTCTTGGAGGGAGCGATTACATAGAACAAAGGTTGCCGTCGAGATATGGGTTTCTGGAACGCATATTGGGTGTATGCACTGAGTAGTCCTATGGGTGTAGTGTATGCTGTTTAAGTGTTGTGAGCTTGTGATGGGGATGAGTATGTAATTTACACTCACAAGGTTTCAATTTTCTCACAAGGAAAGTCAATGGCATCAATGCAATAGAATGGAAATTTTCAAAGGTTGTCGTCAAGATATGGGTTTCTGGAACGCATATTGGCTGGGTGTACTGAGTAGTCCTATGGGTATATTCTATGTTATTTAAGTGTTGTGGGCTTGTGATGGGGATGAGTATGTCATTTATACTCACGAAATGTCAGTTTCTTACAAGGAAAATCAATGGCATCACTGCAATAGAATGAAAGTTTTCAAAGGTTGTCGTCAAGATATGGGTTTCTGGAACGCATATTGGCTGGGTGTACTGAGTAGTCCTATGGGTGTAGTGTATGTTGTTTAAGTTTTGTGGGCTTATGTTGGGGATGAGTATGTCATTTATACTCTCGAAATTTCTGTTTCTTACCACGGAGGTAAATGTAATAGAAGGGGAAGTTTCAAAGGTTGTCGTCAAGATATGGGTTTCTGGAACGCATATTGGGTGTATGTCCTGAGTAGTCCTATGGGTGTAGTGTATGTTGTTTAAGTTTTGTGGGCTTGTGATGGGGATGAGTATGTCATTTATACTCACGAAATGTCAGTTTCTTACAAGGAAAATCAATGGCATCACTGCAATAGAATAAAAGTTTTCAAAGGTTGCCGTCAAGATCTGGGTTTCTGGAACGCATATTGGGTGTATGTACTGAGTAGTCCTATGGGTGTATTGTATGTTGTTTAAGTGTTGTGGGCTTGTGATGGGGATGAGTATGTAATTTACACTCACGAAGTTTCAATTTTCTCACAAGGAAAGTCAATGGCATCAATGCAATAGAATGGAAATTTTCAAAGGTTGCCGTTAAGATCTGGGTTTCTGGAACGCATATTGGGTGGATGTACTGAGTAGTACTATGGGTGTAGTGTATGTTGTTTAAGTTTTGTGGGCTTATGTTGGGGATGAGTATGTCATTTATACTCTCGAAATTTCAGTTTCTTACCAAGGAGGTAAATGTAATAGAAGGGGAAGTTTCAAAGGTTGTCGTCAAGATATGGGTTTCTGGAACGCATATTGGGTGTATGTACTGAGTAGTCCTATGGGTGTAGTGTATGCTGTTTAAGTGCTGTGGGCTTGTGATGGGGATGAGTATGTAATTTACACTCACGAAGTTTCAATTTTCTCACAAGGAAAGTCAATGGCATCAATGCAATAGAATGGAAATTTTCAAAGGTTGCCGTCAAGATCTGGGTTTCTGGAACGCATATTGGGTGGATGCACTGAGTAGTCCTATGGGTGTAGTGTATGTTGTTTAAGTTTTGTGGACTTCAGTTGGGGATGAGTATGTCATTTATATTCTCGAAATTTCAGGTTTTTTTACAAGGAGGTCATTGTGATAGAAGGGGAAGTTTAAAAGGTTGTCGTCAAGATATGGGTTTTTGGAACGCATATTGAGTGGGTGTACTGAGTAGTCCTATGGGTGTATTCTATGTTTTTTAAGTGTTGTGGGCTTGTGATGGGGATGAGTATGTAATTTACACTCACGAAGTTTCAGTTTCTCACAAGGAAAGTCAATGGCATCAATGCAATAGAATGGAAATTTTCAAAGGTTGCCATCAAGATCTGGGTTTCTGGAACGCATTTTGGGTGGATGTACTGAGTAGTACTATGGGTGTAGTGTATGTTGTTTAAATTTTGTGGGCTTATGTTGGGGATGAGTATGTCATTTATACTCTCGAAATTTCAGTTTCTTACCAAGGAGGTAAATGTAATAGAAGGGGAAGTTTCAAAGGTTGTCGTCAAGATATGGGTTCCTGGAACGCATATCGGGTGTATGTACTGAGTAGTCCTATGGGTGTAGTGTATGTTGTTTTAGTTTTGTGGGCTTGTGATGGGGATGAGTATGTCATTTATACTCACGAAATGTCAGTTTCTCACAAGGAAAGTCAATGAAATGCAATTGAATGGGAATTTTCAAAGGTTGCCGTCGAGATATGGGTTTCTGGAACTCATATTTGGTGTATGTACTGAGTAGTTCTATGGGTGTAGTATATATTGTTTAAGTTTTGTGAGCTTATGATGGGGATTAGTATGTAATTTACACTCACGAAGTTTCAGTTTCTCACAAGGAAAGTCAATGGCATCAATGCAATAGAAGGGGAATTTTCAAAGATTGCCCCCTAGATATAGGTTTCTGGAGCGCATATTGGGTGGTTGTACTGAGTAGTCCTATGGGTGTGGTGTATGTTGTTTAAGTTTTGTGGGCTTGTGATGGGGTTGAGTATGAGAAATTTCAGTTTCTTACGAGGGAGGTCAATGCAAAGGGAACTTTCAAAGGTTGTCGTCGAGATATGGGTTTTTGGGTGTACTGAATACTGAATAGTGCTAGGAGTGGATTGTACTGGTTAGGGCATATGGCTGAGGTGCATAGTGCTGGAAGCGTATGTTATTTATGCCGATGCAATGAATTTTTGAATGTGAATATGAGGATGAATGTGAATATGAATATGACCTCCAACTTGACAGTCATCGCCATTTTCCGAGGTAATCTTAGTGTTATGCATATTAATGACTACAGCGCCTGATATGGCTGGCGTCACGTGACCTGTTTTCTTGGCCCTGGAAGGCTGAATTTATGCATATTAAAAATCATTTGCGACTGAAGTTTATGAATATTAATAAAATCCTTGTACAACGGTGGGAATCGGAAACAAGCCCACGGGCGTCAAAGATATCTGCGCTAAAAAGATATATTTTCTTCGCAATTCCAACTTCTAGTTTCACTTTTATCATGTAATATTTCAATCGATGATCCAGCTTCCAGTTTCAATAATATTTTCATCAATCTTCCAAGTTCTACTTTGAGTTGTATTAAGTTAAAACATGTTTTCATCGCTCATGCAATGTAAATAGTTTCGGACGCTAAAACCCAGGATTACCGATTATTGTATCATTTATTAGTTATTTGAATGGAAGTGCGTCTCGAGAATAATTTCCGACGCTAAAATGAGGTTTTACCCATCATTGCATAGATAACCGGCGTGGTTAAGTTTTGCTGAATTTAAAAAATTCTGAATAAGTTAGGGTAATGTTTGTCTTTAGCGTCCGAAATTATTTCAATGTAAATGGTCGTTTCTTATAGTGGATAGTTATCAGCAATTGTGATGACTGATGAAAATATAACTCAAACTAGAAGTTGGATGATTGATAAAAATATTATTGAAACTAGAAGCTGGATAAATGATGAAAATATTACATAATAAACGGAAACTAGGAGTTGGAATTGCGATGAAACTATCGTTTAACGCCGATAATTATCATTGCCGTGGATGAGCGATGAAAACATTTCATAGTAAAACTTGAAATAGAAGCTGGATATGCGATGAAAATGAGCTAAAACTGGAAGCTGGATGGATGAACGATTAAAATGTGTAATATTAAACTAAACTAGAAGCTGGAAGGTGGATGAAATAATTAAATACGCTATTCATTTCGGACGCTAAAGACAAACATTACCGTGAAATAAAAGATTGATATAATATTTATTACTCATAAGTTTCTTACATAATATTTCTAGATTCCTTAGCTTAGATACAGAACGCAAAATGATTCTCCCGTAAAAAAGACGCAATTAACGTACCAAAAAGTGGTTTAATAACCGTAAAGAGTAATTATGAATCGTTTCTTTATGAAGCATTGTGTTCCAACCGTTTACAAAATTGCGTTCCAAAATGCGAAAATACCATTCCAAAATGCGAAAATACCATCGACGTAGGCTATTAACATCGACGGAAATCCTAATTATCGTAACGCAAACCCCAAACTTATAAAGCGCCACTCGAAAGCCAAGCGCTGCAGGGCATCAGCTTATTCACGAGCGCTGCGTCAAGTTACAGGGTTTTCCAAAGGGTAGTCAAAGGAGGTCCGAGTCCAGTTTCCAGACCAATCCAGGAGGAAAGATCAAGAGAGGAGCCCCCAACAGAAAAGCTGTTAAGGCGAGTGTCATTTAGGTCGAGAAGAATTGAAAGGCGGAGGACGAGATGTGTCAGGGCAGGAATTCTGAAAAGGTGAGACTAATTAGGGCCTAGCTTTGACTTTTGAGTGGAAAGCCTGGGGTGATAAACGAGGAGTCTGACCATGGCTCTCTGGATATATCCAGAGGGCATCCAGAGGGCCATGGTCTGACGCGAATGATGGAGGCGGGTGGTAATATATAGGCCTATACATACATTGATGCGCCTATATTGATAAGGCCCACATGATGATAGAGGAACCAAAATTTGCAGGTTTCGGGAGGAAGCTCGTTCCTAGGAACGTACATATAGGCCTATAATTAGGGCCTATATATTTACACTGTGCGTCTTGCGGGCACTTCCTGCATCCTTTGCTTGGAGACTGTATCGTTTTTATCATAGTGTAGCGAGACCATTGCTTATCAAATGACTTGTTTAGTACTGTTAGTCTAATAGTTAATTTAGGTTTATTATGAGATAGCTAATTTTGGCGGTGTTTATTTAGCACAAGCGGCGTTATATAAATGAAACTAAGTTTAAGTAAACAGCCGTTAATTCATTGTTGATGAGATGACGTGCAATGAGAAGCTATAGGCCTAGCCTGCGTTGAAGAGGCAAGGGAAAGGAGGAGAACCGAAATAGAGAAGGACAGAATGCTAATTGAAGCAGAGAAGGAGAAGAGCTTAGCTGAGGAGGAACAGAGAAGCTAGGCTACAGATCGACCAATTAATAAGAATTGATCCCACAATTGGTCTGGCAGTTCATTCAACACAACGGCTCAGATATAAGCAATGAAATAAAGTTATCATTTAGATTAAACACGCCGCTTTAAGTAAATAAGTTTGAACTGCATGTAAGATATTAGTTGTATAATTTTAATATATTCACATCAAATCTACAGAAGCAGTTGGTGTTATTTGGAATGTGACTTAAATTTATTCGATGTAGGCCTAATGTAGGCCTAATATGAGTCAATCTATCTCTGGCACGAACGCTAAAAGACTAGCCTATTATAGGCTACACATGGGACCTAGTTTCTGCATGGCCTTTTGTCATTTGCTCTGACACTGGTTGGAGTCCGGGATTAATAAACCCGAAGCTTACATAGGCAGCATGATAGGCTAACTCACTCAGAGAAAGCTTGGGATCGACTCGTAATGATAGGGCAGTCCTTAAGAACTCAGCAATGTCTGAGTAAGGCGAAGTATACGAGTTAAGACGATTTCTACATCACACACTGCAGGTGACTAGTCTCGGGAACTGCCAAATAGTGTTTTCAGTGAGAGGCTTTCCCACGAGGCTGCCCACACTGCGAAAGACTTGGAGTCGGAAGGTGGGTGGCTCTCGTGGTTTTAGGCCCTGCCAGAACCGTATGAAAAGCCATACAGTTAATTGCGTTTGTAATAACAGATTTATATTGCGCCGCTCGAAGATAGAGAGACTAATTAGAGGTGCACTTTGCTTAACGACGGTCGAACAAAATATTTACAATTACCGCTTACGAAATCGAGGTAAAGAAAGACCGAGGAGCTCATTGTCGTAAGATGCAAGGCAACCTATTCGAGAAAGTTGGACCGACCACAGCGAAGCTTTTGGGCTGCATTGCGGATGCTGAGGTTGGGGAACAACCTAGTCACCCTGCGCAGCAGAACGAAGAAATCTACGGGCAGGAATGGGTGAGACCATTAGGCGTAGACTCTGGGGGCAGCCGGGGCACGTCTCCCCAAATAATTGAGAAGGGGGCAATGCCCCCCAAAATCGAGAGGAGAATTTATGTTTTAATATGCACAATTTTTTTCAAAAACAGAAAAACAGAGACACGGAACTTAAATACTATAAGAAATTCGTAGCGAAAACAAATTTATTTTTATCTTCAATATCTTCGATATGAAACAAATTTACAGGTAAACAAAACGTACCCATTTGCTACGCATTACGTAACACCGGAGGCTTCTGAGGCACGCAAGTCACTTTCAACAGTAAGTCTGGATCTGTACTTGGTCTTCATATTAGTAGGCCTAAGTGTTGAGAATGCTGCTTCGTACAAATATGTTGTCGCAAAAGGTAACAACATGTTGATTGCCTTGTGGGGCAACAATGGATATTTACGTCACTGTAGCACGCAAATAATAACTAATAGCAACGTCACAAAAAAACAAAAATCGAATTATACCCAGTTGGACCCGAATGGATCATGCAGTTACAGACGTACTATAGGCTAACTAGTGTGTGAATTTGAAAACACACACTGTTAAACAAGGAAAGGAAATTGGTAGGCTTATACAGGGCCGCCGACAGAAATTCCGGGCCCCTAGGCAGAGCAGTCACGGGCCCCTAGGCAGAGCAGTCTTGGGCCCCTAGGTAGAACAGTCACGGGCCCATAGGCAGAGCAGTTACGGGCCTCTAAACTATCTTTAGGCTTTATCTACACATATAATATCCGTATAGTGTCCGTCTGTCAGGGGACGCTACGTCACAAACGGGTTCTGTTCTATTGTGAAACATAAACCGTTTGTGACGTCAGTACTGCCGTCTTGACGACGGCGGTCTTGACGACGGCGATAACCAACGATACATGTAGGCCTATTATATGACGTCATAATATGACGGGCAAATACTCTAGTATAAATATAATTTCGTACGGATGTACGAAAAAAATTGTAAAAATAGAAACTGAAATAATAAAAGTGCGTGTACGACCATACAATATTATATTTAGGCCTATATATAGGCCTACAATAATACAACTATGATTTTATTGAGATGCTTGAAGTTTAAACTGATTGTAGTTAAGCGTCAGATGATATATTTAAAAAGGCATAAATCATAAACATTATATAACTTATTATAATATTTTTCATAAGTTGATTGCGGGCCCGGCCAGGGCCCCTAAAACGTCGCCGGGCCCCTGGGCATTTGCCCCCTTGCCCCCTCTCTCGGCGGGCCTGGGCTTATATATAGATCGTTGACCCAGTCAGTGCATGGGCCTACACATCGCAAGTTGTCCAACCGAGCCATATACCATGCTGCACCTTGGTTCTGGAGTCATCTCCCTCCTGAATTCCGTAAATTTTCGGTTCCTCCGTCAGTGTTGTCATTCACCACGTCCTCAGGCTCCTCGACTCATCACCCCATCAAGCTTTTCAATCAATCAACACTGAAGTCCAAACTCCCCAAGAATGCCTACCCTCATTCATCTGATCCCCTGCCTTCTAATCTTTCTCGAAACCCGACTTAGCACCTACTCTGCCCCTATTTGACAACACTGTCGATCCCCTCTGACTCGACGCAGCTCTCGTGAATAAGATGGTGCCCTCCGCTTAGCTTTAAAGTGGCGTTTTAGAATTTTTTGAGTCTACGACTACACACTTACATGTAAGTCCTCACATAGGCCTACATGGGGCTCGAGTCGCGAATAACGGTTGCCATGGACGACGAGAAATAAAAAGGATCGGACACAGCTAGTGAGGCAGTGCATCAAAGGCTTCAAAGGGCCTCGTTTTGAAACCCGACAACCCTGGTATACATATGAGTGGAAACCCCCATTTGACCCCAGTTCAGATCGCTAGAATGACATATTCAGGTCATACAGATCAACGCAAGTTCAACGGAACGTATTGCGCACATTCTGAAACTGTTTCAGAAACTGTTTCTGAAACTGTTTATGATATTGCATTTCTTCTACTACTATATTGTGCTACTTTTCGTCCCTATTGTTGTTGTAAAGTATAAGTGTTTGTATCGTGCTAATAAAAGATTACTTACTTACTTACTTACTTAGGCCCATATCGTATATTGCACGACGTAGTAAAAATATTATAACAGTAACGTAATTGTTTTGATCATCCGTTTTTGGCATCGACGTATATAACGTCGATGGTTTTTAGTATTTGTTTGGAGGTGACGTCATAGGTCTATGACGAATTGACGATTTACTAGTGACCAACGTTGTTCTTCGTCGCATCGAATATTCGCAAACTGGATATAAATTTTGTTTTGACTTGGCGAATGCAATAATTATATCAATGTTAAAAAAATAACGAAACTTAAGGGCGCTGTGTGAGAATACACTTCGTTCGCGATTCTGTAGGGCACACGGCACAGTGTTTAAGTAAATCAAAGCTGAAAATTTCTGGCTGTTCGATACGAAGTATGCACATTCATCTGTAGTCCAAACATCAGGTAAACCTGTTGAAAGACAAGGACATTGATCATCGTCGTCATTCAGGCTAAGCCAAGATCCTAGCACAGGCACGAACAGAACACGGCAGCGGAGCATCAGCTACTCTGGTAAGTCCTGGCTTTGTCCCACTGCGTAACGATGACTAACTACCTACTAACACCGAAGAATGATAGCCCGCTCGGACAACCTCGTTCAGGGGAGCAGCTTTGGTCTAAACCGTGGGGTACCAATTTTTACAGCCTAACACACTGCTATTAATGATATTTATTATTTTTATTTAATTTTTTAATTTCTTAAATTTTTATTATTATTTTTGCCCCCGAGGCACATATACGGTAATCCTCAGGAAATGGATGAGCTGGAGGAGACACATCCCACATAATTTTTCAGGGGGACTGTTCGTTCTCTGTCGCAGTGACAGTTACTGGGCAGGAATATTTAGTGACTTGTATATTGAGCAAGTTCTGATGGACACTGTAAAATCAGTTAGTGGACTGACTAGAGGACGTGGTTTCTGATCTGGCTATGTATACAATCTACGCCTAATGTAGTGAAATGCGCAAGGCTATGCAGGAGGTAACAGGCAGTGTTTAATCTAGACGTCTTTGGGGGGGGGGAATGTCCCCCCAGGATTTATGTTCCCCCCAGAGACCAGCAACATTACAATGTAGAGACCTTTAGGGGAGGAAAATTCCCCCCCCCAGGATACATGTGGATACATGTTTCCCCCCCCCCGAGAGAGATGAATTCCTAAAAAAGGCCATCGACCTGTTTTGAGAGAGTAATTGCTGTAGAAAAAGTTTAAAAAATCGGACGAAGGACTAAAAAAGTCATCAACTTTTTTAAGATGAAATTAGGAAAAGTCATAAACTTTTTCAAGATGGATGAAATCTAAGAAAAATATCTTGTGTAAATTCGTTGGTCCCCCAGAAACCTTGTTTCCCCTCCCAGAAGAGGAGGACTAGATTAAACACTGGGTAACAGGTACCTCAAGTCCAGGGAAGATGCACGAGCATCTATGGGCGTCCGGAAGTGGGCAAGGAAGCGTTCCCCCCGGATTTTGAAAGTTGTCACGTTTTCTGTGTTCATGCAAAAACGTCATTTTCCTCCCCTGGAAAAAGTTTGCTCGCCTAAAAAAATTTGGCCGACCCCAGAAAAATTCAGACGCCCATGCAGGTATCTGACAGAGGCCAGAAGGCAAGAAAGTAGACAAAGAAGAAGCTAAAGAAGAAGGTAAGTAAAAGGCAATGAAGAACAGAAGAAGGCAAAGAGAATGTCAAAGAAGTCAAAGAGAAAGCAAAGGAGGTAAATAAAAAGGTACAGAATAAAGAAGACGAAGGCAAGTATGAGGGTAAGTAAAAATACGGCGAAGAACGCAAAAAGGCAAGAAGAAGGCAAAGAGAAGTCAAAGAAGGAGGCAAGAAAGAAAGCAAAGAAGGTAAGTAAAACGGCAAGGAAGAAGTCAGAGAAGAAGTCAAAGCAGAAGGCAAAGATAAATGGCAAAGAACAAAAAAAGAAGAAGGCAAAGAAGAAGGTAATGAAGAAGGTAAGTAAAAGGCAACGAAGGAGGCAAAGAAGAAAGCAAAGAAGAAGTTAAAGAGAAAGGCAACACGAAGTTGAGTGAAAAGGCAAAGAAGAAAGCAATGAAAAAGGCAAAGAAGAAGGCAAAGAGAAAGACAAAGAAGAAGTTGAGTAAAACGGCAAAGAAAAAGGCAAAGAGGAAAACAAAGAAGATGTTAAAGAGAAAGGCAAAGAAGAAGGCAAAAAGGCAAAGAAAAGCCACAATATAAGGCAAAAAGTAAGGTAAGTAAAAGGCAAAGAAGAGGGAAGGAAGAAGGCAAAGAGAAGGAATGTAAGTAAAAAGGCGGCGAAGAAGGCACTAAAGAAGGTAAGAAAGAAGGCAAAGAACATAACAAAGAAAAGGGCAAAGAAGTAGGTGAAGAAGAAGGTAAGTAAAAAGGACACTAAGAATGCAAAAGTGGTAAAGAATTAGTCAGAGATAGGCAAGAAAGAAAGCAAAGCGCAAGGTACAGAAGGTAAATAAGAAGGTTGGTAAAACGTCAAACAGAATGTAAAAGAAGAAGTCAAGGAGAAAGGCAAAGAAGAAGAAAAAGTAAGTAAAACGGTAAAGGAGAACGCAAAGAAGAAGGAAACGATGAAGTCAAAGAACAAGGCAAAGAAGAAAGCAAAGAAGGTAAGTAAAACGGCAAAGAATAAGGCAACAAAGAAGGCAAGGAAGAAGTCAAGAAAGTAGAAGGCAAGAGTCGAGGCAAAGGAAAAGGCAAAGAAGAAAGGTAAGTAAAAAAGTAGAACAGAAGAAGGCAAATAAGAAGGCCAAAAAGACTCAAAGAGAACAGCAAAGAAGAAGGTAAAGCCAATGAAGAAGGCAAAGAAGAATAACAAGGACGAAGACAAAGAAGAAAAAAGTAGGTAAGTAAAACGGCAAAGAAGACAGCACAATCGGCAAAGAGAAGTCAAAGAAAGTAGAAGGCAACGATAAAGGCAAATAAAAAAGGAGCAGAAAAAGGCCAAGAAGAAGGCCAAGAAGAACTCAAAGAGAAAGGCAAAGAAGGTAAGTAAAAGGCAAAGAAGAAAGACAGAGAAGAAGGCAAAGAAGAAGTAAAAGAAAGCAGAAGGCAAAGATAAAGACAAAGAGGAAAGGTAAGTAAAAAGGTAGAACAGTAGAAGGCAAAGAAGAAGGCCGAGAAGAAGTCAAAGCTAAAGATAAAGAAGATGGTAAGTAAAAGGCAAAGAATAAAGTAAAGAAAAGCAGAAAGAAGATAGGTAAAACAGCAAAGAAGAAGACAAAAAAGAGGGCAAAGAGAAGTCAAAGAAAGTAGAAGGCAAAGGTAAAGGCAAAGAAGAAGGCAAAGAAGAAATAACAGAAGAAGGCAAAGAAGGCCAAGAAGAAGTCAAAGAGAAAGGCATAGGAGAAGGTAAGTAAAAAGCAATGAAGAAAGCAGAAAAGAAAAACACAGAAGAAGGCAAAGGAGACCAAGAATAACTCAAAGAGTAAGGCAAAGAAGAAGGTAAGTAAAAGGCAATTAAGATGGCAAAGAAGAAAGACAAAGAAGAAAGCAGAGAAGAAAGCAAAGTATGCAAGTAAAGCGGCTAAGAAGAAGGCGAAAAGAAGGCAAAGAAGACGTCAAAGAAAGTGGAAAGAAAGATAAAGGCACAGGAAAAGGCGAAGATAGGTAAGTAAAAGGCAAGGAAGAAGGAACAGAAGAAGGTAAAGAAAAAGGCAAAGAAGTCAAAGAGAAAGGCAAGGAAGAAGGTGAGTAAAAAGCAAAGAAGAAGGTAAGTAAAAGGCAAACAAGAAGGTGAAAAAGAAATACAAAGAGGAAGCCAAAGAAGAAAGCAAAGGGGTAAGTAAAACAGCAAAAAAGAAGGCAAGAGAGAAGGAAAAGAAGGATTCAAAGAAAGTAGAAGGCAAAGAGAAAGTCAAAGAAAAAAGGCGGTAAAAAGGCAAAGAAGAAGTCAAAGAGAAAGGCAAAGAAGAAGGTAAGTAAAAGGCAACGAATAGGATGATGAATAGGACCGGATGTTATGCTAGGCTTGGGTTGTGTCTGTACAGCGCTCTTGATTCTTTTAGTATTTTTATGTCTTGTTTGACCGTTTTACTCTTCAAAGTGTAAAATTTCATAACTGTTATTCTGAGCAATTACAAATCGCTGGCCCTGCAGGCTGCCGATGAAACATTTAGTTCAGGCTATAATCAAGTCTGTAAGAATTCAATCAGAATGTTGCTGTATAATTTTACTGTAAAACTTAACTTCATCTCGCTTTTTAAAATCCGACTTTGGCTCGCAGTACAAGCCTAGAAGGACATTTATAGCAACTAAAATTTTTTAGTTAAACTATGGTTTTAACTAAACTATTTTTTTAGTTAAACTTAACTATAAATTTTTAGTTAAACTAAAAGTTAGCAACCTTTTAGTTAACTATTTCCCATTACTAGTGATAGTGTCCACTGAGACAGTACTATCATCCAAACCATTCCATAGGTCTACAACTCTTGCACTGAAGAATTTCTGCCCTAATGTTCCTTTCGGCTTTTTAAATAATTTATACTTGTGTTCCAACTGGGGCCTAACGAGCGATTTGTACATCCTAGTAGGGCCTATTGTATTTTTGACTCTGGTGACTATTGTCCTTCTGCTATCAGAACGCTTGTCCGATATGTCATGAAATTCTATTACAATGCAAATCGTGAACTGCAACGTGCAAAAGCTTTTTAACTAGCTCAATTTATTATTCCCATGCGCTGAAACAGCTTCTTCTGCTCAACACGAGACTCAAATTTTAACTTTGCGACTTTGGACTTGGCACGCATCATGTTTAGTTTCAATTCACCAGATGTCACCAGATGGTTTAAGTTGTTCGTTTAGTTGTAGGTCCTAATAATTTCATATAATCAACAGACTCTACGTGCGTATATTCAGAGCA
This sequence comes from Allolobophora icterica, assembly GCA_963556255.1. Classification (NCBI taxonomy): domain Eukaryota; kingdom Metazoa; phylum Annelida; class Clitellata; order Crassiclitellata; family Lumbricidae; genus Allolobophora; species Allolobophora icterica. Next base: position 4,972,181 of record OY744617.1, on the reverse strand, counting down.
TTGTTATGCCACTTAAAACAGATTGATATAATCAGAAAGAGGAAGATATTCTAACAACCACCAAAATAATATATAATTTTATTAAATGTAACAACTGCTCCCAAAAGCTACGCGCACTGCGGCCATGGTCCGGTTAGAAAAAAGCCAGTCTAAGGACTTGAAACAAACTATGCACTTCAGAAGTGTAAAAGATAAAAGGATTAAAACTATAGTTATTAACTCTTTGCTGTGGCGCGTGTATCCAGCCACTCTGTGACTGTGTAAGCTTTCCCGAATGACCACGACTGGATAGCTCGATTCGCTCGGAAGCAAATTGTTGTCAGAGCGATCGTCCTCAAGGGTGAAACCGTCCGTACGTCGATCGTGTCTGCATGTTCCCTTCAACAGTTGTAGGCCCCTAATCGTAGACTCCAAATTTCTAAAGGCTCCTCGAGAGCTAAACGCAAGGGCATCAGCTCATTCAACAGTCAATTCTTTCACCTATGGTTTGTAAGCATTATAGTCTTGTACCACCTTTGAGAGAGAGAGAGAGAGAGAGAGAGAGAGAGAGAGAGAGAGAGAGAGAGAGACAGACAGACAGACAGACAGACAGACAGACAGACAGACAGACAGACAGACAGAGTCATTAGAGTCTGACAGACAGACAGACAGAGACAGACAGACAGAGACAGAGACAGAGACAGACAGAGACAGACAGACAGAGACAGAGACAGACAGAGACAGACAGAGACAGAGCGAGAGACAGACAGACAAACAGACACAGACAGACAGAGAAGACACAGAGACAGATACAGACAGACACAGAGAGAGCCAGAAAGCCAGCGTTGACCATCCGATCACTAGATATGATTTAATCACAGCAGACTATAATGACTTCTTCCTTTGTGAGTCTGGATCCTTCGCTATATATAGAAAAGCTTCTTCAGAAACCTCCTGCTTTACACATGGAGCTTTAAACAGCCAATAGTTAGATCCCAAGCAAGACTTTGTCAAAGCTTAACAGTCCACAATGTCAGAGGCAGGCAAGCCTCTAAGTAGACCCCTTGAGGAGTTGCTATATAAATACTCGAATAAATTATTAATTGCCAATAGATCGTAGATCACCAGAACGCACTCTTATGATAAAATAGGAATCACAGTAGAATGCAAAGAACTTATCCACGGTCGTCACTCAGAGTCCACTCAACAGACTCAAACCTCCAGCCGTCGATTACAGACTCAGCTCGCCACCGAATAGCTCGCCTTGCTGTAAAAGTTCTTAAACTATTAGATGACTTCTATAGCGCCTTTTTCATAACGCCATCTATCGAAGATTGCTTCAAATGGCAAAAAACAATTCCGATCCATCAGATAATGTATTAAACAAAATTCATTTAAAATCAAAATGCCTAAATTAATATTTACACATGTGCAGGAAAGAATTAACTAAAACAATAATATTAAGGCAACCCAATGCACCAGCAAAAGATCTGCAACAGTTCCAAAGGAGTCAGCACATATCACAGTGTTACCGAAACCCAACAAACATCTATAGCACTTCCAACAGAAGTCCCTCCACGGCGCACCTCATCAGCTGAAACGAGTAATGTAATGTAAATCTCCGAAATTTCTCAGCGCCACACAAAAGCCACGTCAGGGAGACCAGCTTATTCACCGGCGCTAGTAACGCTGGACTTCGTGGTTGAACAGCTGGACAAGACATGGTCTCTCACAGGCCCAAGTCCCAACCGTCGGATTCTCTTATATTGAACTGTCTATGCGCGTGGAAAGCCTTCAACTGAGAGAAATGAATATAACAAAAGAGTACTTCACATAAACGTCCTCACCAAACCTAAGTATACGACGTAGGTTGAAAAGAATTTCAAACTCTGCATTCCAAACACACAATACCTAATGCTCAGCATTACATCACGCAAGCATTACATTCCAGATATTGTTTGCAATTAGTTCAGATGATCAGATGACCGAGAGTAGATGGCAAGGAAGAAGATTGCGCCACCTCGATAATTGGCTTAAATTTGCCAGGGGATGGTCGCCACCCCCACAATTTTTTGTCCCCACCATCCTGTTATCTCACTGAATTAAGAGGATGTCGGTCTATACCATCTAGGTCTCCAGAGAGTCCGTAGATCCCACAGGCCCTGATAGCGGGTCGATTTTTTGGCGTATGAATTGCGCCACCAAAAAAACCTGCAAGCCGAGCCAAAGCCAAAAAATAAGGATCATGGATTGCCTTAACACATCAAACCGCAAAAGTGTCGTTTGCCGCCGGCCGAGACCCTCCCACGAGGCCGCCCCAAACCATTGGGGTCTAATAGTAAAATATTACGTTTTCAAAGACGCCAGCTGAGCTGCTTTCCATTCACCTAAAATAAAAAATCGCGAAACTCTTCTGTTTACAGAACATACTATATTCTACAAAACCTGTTGTTACAGAGAAAACGCGTCCACTTTTACCAGGATTCATTGCGCGGCGTGTAAATTTAGATGTCGATGTGGCCTGTGAACTAAAACAATTTTACCTGCACCATATAACTAAATATGTGTGATATAACTGTGTTATGCTTTTAAAGCTTATATTCGTTACTTAGTAGACTTAACCACAAAACCGTAATGTTACTCAATACGCCCATAGGCATCCAAGCGCTTTGAGATAATTAAGATGAGATAGTTCACCACGAAAACGAAACTGCGCCAGCACGCATGGAATTTTATTTTGTCCGTCCTAATAATAGCAGGTCAGGGTCGCTTCCTTTTACTTCTTCTAACACACAATTACACAGTCGCGTAGACATACGTACAAGCATAGGCACAGGCAAACTCATACCCATAGGAACAGCAACACGAACAGAGTAATGCGTACGCATACAAATCCAGCCAGGATGACCTAGTTAGACCAGTAAACGTCCTTGAAACAAGACGCTAGACCTGAGAGCTGAGTAAATTTCTGCGTGCTGCACACACAGATACAAACACGTAACCGTGTAGGCATACACAAGCACATATGATTACACATACAAGCAGACAACCGCGTACGCATACGGAAAGACATAGGAATAGACTTGCAAACACGAATATAACAGACATATGGAGACGTACAAACGAGGCTGAAATGAATAATGAATAAACGGCAGCCATCTAAGAATAGAACGCGAGAGGCTACGATGGGCAGAGTCTGGCAGCCATTGAATAGAAGCCTAGTCTGTACAAACCAGCTGGCTGGCATTGAGTTGAATGCGGGGTGTTGTGTGTGGGTGAAAAAGGTGAGTTCTTTAGTAAGTTAGACAATTTAGATAATATTCTGAAAAAATTTTCAAAAAATTCATCAGGTCAAAATGATTATTTCAACCTAAAACGTGCAGAAAACGTAAATTTGCGACATATAAAATTTTTCACCCCAATCACCCCAAGTCAAACACCCACAAATATTTTGTCAAAAATTCATCAGGTAAAACCATTATTTTGGCTCAAAACGTGTAGAAAACGCAAATTTGCGACATGTAAAATTTTTCACCCCAATCACCCCAAGTCAAACACCCCCAAATATTTTGTCACATATTTATCAGGTCAAAATGATTATTTCAACCCAAAACGTGCAGAAAACACAAATCTGCGACATGTAAAATTTTTCACCCCAATCACCCCAAAAATTGTCAAACACCCAAGAAAAATTTCACCAAAACTTCATAGGGCCAAAATGATTATTTCGGCTCAAAACGTCCAGAAAACATAAATCTGCGCCATGTAAATTTTTCACCCAAAGTCACTACTGTGTGCGGACTTAGAGAATTCTGAAACGCTTTTCATAGCGTTTGCGGACTTAGAGAATTCGCTTTTCATAGCGTTTCGGAAATAATTCCGATTGTTCAGCGCTAGTTACAGGACAACGTAAACTCTTATTTTTGCACTTAAGCGTTGAACCTAAACGCACAGACGCACGCAGATTGACAGACACACAAATAGACGGACAACACATGCGAAGGAAGTCACCTATTAATAGGCGAAAAACCCAGCATGTCTAAGAATAGGTATATCGAAAGCGCAGTCTCTCGGGATAAGACTGTTTTTAAAAACTAGTTTTTAATAATACCCGTGGACATGTGTTGGGATGTAGGCAATTAATTAGGCACAACCGATCATAAAATTATAATACATTTGATAGAAGAATATTATGAAGCCTACAGCGCTATGTTTTATATCCGACATCTGTCTTGTAAACAAGCAGAGTATATATGTTAAGTTTAGGATACCACACAGCGGTTAGATTTGCGACGTGAACAATTTCAAACGAATCTTACTGTATACGGTGCCGTTTGCTAAAAAAGATGGTTTAAAATAAATCGCATTAGGTTCAGTAAGATTTTTAAGAAAAAAATTTGTCAAATATTCATCAGGTCAAAAGCATTATTTTGCCCGATAAAGTGTAGAAAACGCAAATTGGCGTTGTGTGAAATTTTTTTATTAGCCAGAGGGAAAATGTTAAACTTTCAGTGACGATTGCCTAGTATCGAGTGTGCTTTTTTGGTTAGTACTTTTAAATATCCAACAGCCTTATGTCTGAGGTGTGGACACAATATTGTATATGCAAGAATATCGCGTGGATGGTTCGTGAATTTAATTTAAATAAATGAATATGTTGTGGTATACATAAATCATAATGTTGGGGCAAAACTTTTGCAAATGGCTTATGATAGGCAAAACAACTCTCTGCTGTCACAGATGCATTGGGGAGTACTGTTTCAAGCATTTAGCACGACTGCGAAACGGTTGTGGGACAAGACCATGCGCCAAATGTGGAAGGGGTATCAAAAACCACTTAGGTGAGTGCATGAAGTGTGGCTATTATGCTATTCAATCAAGAATACGACGTGGTGGGTTAGTACGTGAGTTTAATACGGAATGGAAGCGACTGTCAAATATATCAGTAGAATAAAAAAATTATCATTTGAACAAACGACATAGTTATTGTATTGTGTTAATACAGATGAGCAAGCGACAATCGAACATCAGTAAACAAAAATTATCATTTGAACAAACGACATAATTATTATATTAAAGAAAAGTTTGCCATAGTAGTATAAAATAATTTATAACTATGGCATTGTCTACGAATGAAAAAATTGAACAATTGCTGAGTGAGTTTACTGGTCCCCCAGCTCTTCGAGCTGTTCTACAGAATATCTTAGACGAACCCATACCACATGCAGTCAAAAGGCGCTTGCTGCAGCCACTGCTTCCAAGGCCAATTCCTCCAGTGCGCAAGCACAGAGGGGCAAAACGCAGGGCCCTTCTAGCAGAATTCGACCCACTCCTAATTAAGAAGGATAGAGGTGGACCACCAACCTTTCTAGTACACAAAGAGCTCGCCAATCAGCTTCTGAGAGACTTCCGCGCAGAAGTACCTTTAAACCACAGGCTGGAAGGAGATGCGTTGGCTTTCTTGAGTGCAATGGAGCACAACATTGAGGCGCAACTCAACGAAGAGCTGTTGAAACAAGACGGTCTGAAATACTCGCAAGTGTTGACAGTTGAGTTGGAAAAGCCGGCTCCGACCGTTGACATGGTGTACGACGGAAACGCGACCCCGGGTACTATAACCAATACGGCCTACTTTCGAAGCAAAGCAGAACCAATTACCAGTGCGGGTAAAATCCAAGGGGCTGTACGGAAGGCCAAGGCCGAAGTACTAAAAAGCCTCGAGGACTATACCAACTTGGGGTCAGGATGGAGGGTGAGGCGGGTCGTGGCGCTAGACCTCAGTGTTGCAAAGTATCAACCATTCCGAGGTAAAAGCTATTTTCCAACACCAAAGTATATCCCATGTCATTCGGTGGTTAATGTAAAGAATGAAGACAACCGCTGCTTCGAGTGGGCAATACTAAGCGCCATGTATCCAGTAGATCATAAGCAACACCCCTATCGTCCCAGTAAGTATCGTGCCCACCTTCACGAGCTAAACTTCGACGGTATAGAATTTCCAGTGAAGGCCACTGATATCGGTAAATTCGAGCGTCAGAACCCTATGGTGTCCGTATCGGTCTTCGGATGGAATGAAGGGCTGTACCCAATTTATGTCTCAAAGCAGACTGATAGAGGCTACAATATCGATCTTCTACTATTGGTTAAAGGTGAGGATTACCACTACGTCTGGATTAAAGACCTTGGCCGAATTCTTCATCAAAATAGCAAAAACAACAACAGGAAACATCCATGTCGTCGCTGCCTACACGTATTCTGTAGACAAGACTTGCTGGATGCCCATATCAAAGATTGTCAGGGCATTAGTCAGAAGCCTCAGCGGATTGAGATGCCAAAAGAGGATGAAAATATCCTCAAATTCCAGAATCACCACAAACAGATGCGCATTCCGTATATCATTTACGCAGACTTCGAGGCTCTAAACATACCAATCGAAGGTGCAGTCATGAACCCCAACGAGAGCAACACTAGACAGATAGCTGAGCAGAAACCATGTAGTTTTTGTTATATAGTAGTTCGATGCGACGGTCGCACGAAGAAACCAGTTTTATATCGTGGAGAGAACGCCGTGGAAGAGTTCCTACAACGACTACAAGGCGAGCTAGCCACTATCAAACAAAGGCTGGCCACCCCAGCTAAGATGGTTATGTCAGCGGCCGATCGCCAATCATTCCGCGAGGATAACGAATGTCATATCTGCGGAGAAGCGCTCGAAGAGGATAGAGTTCGCGACCACTGTCACATTACCGGTAAGTACCGAGGTGCTGCTCACAACGCCTGCAACCTCAAACTTCGAATATATCCCGATAAGTGTAAGGTACCGGTGGTCTTCCACAATCTGCGAGGCTATGACAGCCACCTCATAATGCAAGCGATAGGTAGCTGTGAGGCCGCACAGGATGAAAAAACTGAAATTAACTGCATCCCAAACAATATGGAGAAATACATGACATTTAACATTGGACAACTGCAGTTCATTGATAGTCTCCAGTTTCTAAACAGCTCGTTGGATAAATTATCAGGAAATCTGTCGCTTCAGGATTTGAAAGTCACAGCAGCATATATAAAGGAAAGTTTCGTTCACAATGATAGGACAAAACTAGATCTTTTGAGGCGAAAGGGCGTATATTGTTACGAGCACATTGACGATTACCACCGCTTCGAAGAAGACCGACTTCCACCCAAAGAAGCGTTCTACAGCAGGCTCTCCCGAGAGAACATTTCTGATGAGGATTATCAACACGCCCAAAGAGTATGGAACGAATTCGACTGTAAAACTCTGGGCGACTATCACGACCTGTATCTCCGCACGGATGTACTTCTACTCGCAGATGTCTTCGAGACCTTCAGAAACACATCGATGAAACACTACAGTTTAGATCCGGCAAATTACTTCAGCCTGCCAGGAATGGCCTGGGACGCTTTGTTGAAAAAGACGAAGATCGAGCTCGAACTTTTAACCGATATAGATATGCATTTGTTCGTAGAGAAAGGTCTCCGAGGTGGAATCTCGATGGTATCTAAGCGCTTCGCAAAAGCCAACAACCCACAATGCCCCGACTACGATACCACGAAGCCAGACAACTGGATCATGTATCTCGACGCGAATAATCTTTACGGCTGGGCGATGCAACAGCCACTGCCGGTTGGAGGATTTAGCTGGGAAAGTCCAACTCTCGATGAAGTGTTGGAAACTCCAGATGACGCGCCTGAAGGCTTCCTACTTGAAGTCGATCTCGGGTACCCGGAGCACCTCCACGAATCACATAGCGACTATCCCTTAGCACCGGAGACCCTGTCAGTCCAAGAGGAGTGGTTGAGTGACTATCAGAATGTGCTTATGAACGAGTTGGGAGGCAAGTTCACAAAGCATGTGAAGTTAGTACCAAGCCTACGACCTAAGGAGCGGTATGTGGTCCATTATAGAAATCTCAAACTCTACCACTCGTTAGGGCTACGAGTTTCTAAAATTCATCGTGTCATTAAGTTTAGACAGGAGGCATGGATGGCTCCATACATCGAGATGAATACGAAATTGAGAGCGAAGGCAACGTCGGAGTTTGAGAAGGATTTCTTCAAACTGGCTAATAATGCGGTCTTTGGAAAGACCATGGAAAATCTTAGAAAAAGAATCAGAGTTAACCTGGTGCCGACCTCAAAAGTTGACAAACTTCGTAAACTTATCGCCGACCCGGCCTACATATCACACAAAATTTTCAACGACCAACTCGCCGCGATTCACAGTTTGAAGAACAAGCTCAAGTTAAACAGACCTGTATATGTTGGTCAGGCTGTCCTGGACCTCAGCAAGCATCTCATGTACGGCTTCTGGTACAACGATGTGAAAAACGAGTACGGAGAAAAAGCCCAGTTGCTATACACAGACACTGACAGCCTGTTATTTCAGGTGGAAACTCCGAACGCCTATGCCGATATGTGGAATAAAAAACACCTATACGACCTCTCAGAGTTTCCAAGAGACAGCCCCTATTACGACGTCGAGAACAAGAAAGTCGTGGGAAAGTTCAAAGATGAATGTAACGGAGTTGCCATAGCCCTATTCGTGGGACTGCGTCCGAAAATGTACTCGATCTTAAAATCGGGTGGTTCAGAGATCAGGAAAGCAAAAGGCGTTCAGAGAGCAGTTGTGAAGAAGGATCTGCACCACGAGCTATACAAGGAGTGCCTGTTCGAACGAGAAGAGATGCGGCACACACAAGTCGTGATTCGAAGCCACGACCACCAGATCGGAGTGTACGAGCAGAATAATATCAGCCTCTCTCCATTAGACACAAAAAAGTGGATATCTCCGGACGGGATAACAACGCTGGCATATGGGCACTACAAAATCAACGACGGTTGAGTATTCTATCGGGGGGTAACTCAGTGCCCATAGGCACCAGAAGCAGCTCCTCGCGTACAAATCCGCGGGCAGGACCGTCTACCAGATGGTATAAAGCCGGTTGGCCAGGTTGCCGAACAACATCCAAAATAGCGTGGATGGTGAGCGACCAGTTAGGGTCGGTGGCTCGTTTGCTACCACCCTCGAGCTCGCCGGGAGCGTACAAATATCGAACGACAACGTCGTGTCCAAGAATAGGCTCATCCATTCCCCACAAACGAGTTTTCATTTGTGAATGAGAGGGCTTCTGTGTCACTTTAGCAGCTTTCATCGCTTCAACCGGCTTCATGTCGAGCAAGCGCGTCGGCTCATCGTTTAGTGCAGCCACAACTTCGGGCAACCGGCGAACCCATTCCACTGACCGTTCGGATGACCCCCTTGCAGCCAGGAGCAATTCCTGAGCGTATTGAGCGCCGAAAAGTCGCTCGGCCAGTGTTCGGTTGAAACGTTCAACGATTCCCTGTTGACGATGGTTACCGGCCCGTCCGCGTCTTACAAGAACGTCGTGCTTCGCTAGCAATGGTGTAAAAGCACCCATAAATTCGCGTCCAGGATCGACCTGAAAGAGTCGAGGCCAAGTTAATGGGCTCCTCTTATAGATCCGGCTTAAAGCGGCGGCGACTTCAGCCGCACTTTTATCAGTCAACGGTTCAGCTTCTTTGTATCTTGAAGCAACATCGACAACAGTCAAGGCGTATTTATAAGTCTTGCGGCCAACCTTATCGTGAGGTAAAAACAAGAGATCGGCTTGGTGTACGGCGTTTGGTCTATTTTCCTCAAACTTTGGATGCGGTATGCGGCGTGGAAAGGGTAGATAAATCTGCCACACAGCTTGTTTCTTCAGCCAATCGCGAGCCTCCGCCTCGGAAACTTTGGCGGCTGAGGCTAGTTTCTTCACCGCAGCCTTACCTCGCCAGTAACCTCTAGGGCTGTAATAGACGGATGAAAGGTGCTTAGACATTTCAGTAACACTATATATTACAAACAGGTAAACACATACACAAATGAGCGCGAATGAATTTTTCATTTGCGTTTGCGTTTTCATAAATGAAACTCATTTATGGCCCTTCGTTCTGACACCCATCCCCAGCCTCGACTTCGCTGACATAATGGCCGATACCAGCCGCGCATCCTTCTTCTCATAATCCGGAGTTTCATCGGTGAGTGCGATCTTCGACGCGGCTGCAGCGAGGATGTCATCTGCGTGGTTACGCCCCGGAGTATCTTTATGAACTGCGTATGCCACATCGTGGTGGAGGCACGCACGGTCGAGCTGATTAACACCGTGATATCGCTGTGACAGCCGTTTATCGAGTTTTGTGAATGGCCCACAGTAAGAGTACTTTCCTGTATTCTGGAAAGAACCTCCCGGATTATCTTCCGAAGACATACCGGATGGAAGACTCAAATGCATTTCTGGCAGAGGCAGAACATTAAGAGCGCTATTCAGTAGAGAACCACCAGTCTTTCGCGCTTTCGAAGGCAAAATTTGGCTCTTCTTTACACCGCAGACGGCACAGGTTCCCTTCTTGGCTGGCCGGCCGTTTCGTAACTCGACAATTGTTTCATTTGAAGTCTCAGTATGTTTCTTACATCGTAGGCAATACATTGTTTTCGTTGAATACAATCATAACTCGTTGTCTCTATATGGAAATAACAAATTTTGATCTCGAAGCCGACGATGGGAAAAAACACCACCATTGGTTGTTGCCATCAAGCATACGATGCATAATCTGTGGGCCTAGCGGATGTGGAAAAACAAACCTACTACTCAACCTCCTTCTGAAGAAGGGGTACCTACGTTTTGACCGGCTCTATCTATACTCAAAGTCTCTGGGACAGGATAAATATCAGTTTCTTCGGGACTGGATAACAGAACTCGAAAAAGTTGCCGGTAAGGAAGTGGCTTCCTTTCACTCTTGCTCAGATGAAATAGTTCCAGTTGAATCATTAAATAAGAATGCCAGAAGCCTTCTAGTTTTCGATGACGTCATGCTTGAAAAACAGTCGCCCATCGAAAGGTATTTCACTATGGGTCGACACGGTGGCGCGGACTGCTTCTACTTAACACAGAATTATTTTCGAATTCCGAAGCAAGCGATCCGTGACAATGCTAATCTTATCGTCCTCTTCAACCAGGATAGCAAGAATTTACGAGCCATTCACGATACGTTCGTGGGCGGCGACATGTCTTTCGATGAGTTCCGTACGTTCTTCAGCGAGTGTGCTGCCCAGCCATATGGATTCGCAGTCATAGATTTGACGTCCAAAGTGTACGATGGAAAATATCGTTGCGGGTTCGATCGCTTCTATAAGCCCAAGGCAAGTATTTAAAGACATGATATAGGCAACATATAGTCGACATAGAAACACGATGTGGACAAAAGTTATCGTTACGGGCAACATATAGTCGACATATAAACGCGATGTGGACAAAAGTTTCGTCTAAACAGGAGCGAGACGCCCTGACTCAGGATTATTTAGCTCGCAGAAATCGATTGAGACAGCGTTTCGTGGATGAGAAGCTCGGCGAAGCCAACCTTCAGTACGATGCGGCAAAGCTTTTTAAACCAATAGCCACAGCCACGGCTGAATCCCAGGTGGCTACGTCTAAGGAGCTGCAGAAAGTTACCAGCGCTTTACAGGATTTGCCGGCGCAGATTTCAGAGTCTGCTAATTTTAACCCGATAGCAGCTTTGTTCGGTGAAACCGCAGGAACAGCAGCTCCAACGGCTGCTCCAGCCCTTCCAGCGCTTCCAACATCCCGAATCCCCCACGCATTGTTAGTAGATCCAAACAAATATCTCAACGTCGCGGCAATCACACGACACGGTTTCAAACCTCCGAGCGAGCTCGATCTAGCCGACATTGCAGGTGCTGAAAAGATAATCGGTGACGTAAATCACTATAATCGCCACACCCTGGGCAAAGAGAAAAAGAATGCTAAAAAGGAAAAAGACGAAGAAAAGGTAGATGAGGTGACTGCAGATATTGAAGCCCTAAGGGAATATAAAAAGCGAATCCATACACTGCTAGCGGGCCACAGCCTCATCAAAAAGGGAAAGGGTTTCAGTGTTCCAACCGTTCCTCTGAAATTACAAGGTAACGCCTTGGGTGAGCTCTCCGTCGACCCCGTCGCGCTGTCTGCTGGTAGACTAAGAGTGTTTAAAGGTGGGAACCTCGTGCTCGAAGCTCCTGCCGATGAGTCATTGTTCAGCCTGTTAACGAAACGCTTCGTTAAGACTAAGCAATATTCGCCTCAGGCAATTGAAACTTTCAAAAAGCTCGTACAGATGTCTGGTCTGCCTATTCATGGCCGGAAAAGTAAAAAGTTCCAGCTGATTCGAGGCGGCGCGGTGCAATTTTATAATGACCCAAACGCCCTGGTAGAGAGGTTGCAGCTTTTGGTGGCCTCTAGGGCCGCGGGAAACACTGGTCTCGGCAACGAAATCTCCGCCATTCTTGACGAGTTACTGCGTTCCGGTGCGATCTCCAAAGAGCTGGCACTCGAATTGAATAGAAACATGCTCATAAAATAAAATACACAAGATGGAACGCTCGGAGAAACTACTCGAAGAAATTCGAGAACTTTTGCAGCCTAAGGAGAATTTTAGTATAGTTGTTTCCTCAGATACTACAGGGTGGACCACGGCTTTCTCACCACCGCTGTACCTGGATCCAAAAAGACGCTTTGAGCTTGCTTTGGTCAATCTTGAAACCTATAATTCGATTCCGAACATTGACAGTTCAAATAACAAGTTCGTCTACAGCTCCACCAATGGACAGACGTGGAAGACGATCATTTTGCCCGACGGAAGCTACGAGATCGCACAGATTAATGACGAAATCAGCCGGCAGATAGAAAAGCAAAATCTGCCGCCGACAGGTGTTCCTCAGCTCGGCTTTAATTCTCCTATTACTATAGGAGCTAACGCATCTACCCTACGCGCCTTCGTAAAGATAACGAATGCCCAATATATAGTAAATATGGCGCAATCTACTATCAGGCAAATGCTCGGTTTTAGCCCTCAGAGGCTTGGTATTGGTTATAAAGAGGGAGAAAATCCAGTCGATATTCTCCGGGTGGACACGATCCTGGTAAATTGTGACATTATCTCTGGATCGTATCGCAATGGTAGCCAGCTGCCAGTAATCTACAGTTTTTTCCCGGATGTGTCGCCCGGCTACAAGGTAATCGAGTCTCCGAAAAATCTGGTGTACCTACCAGTTGCACCGGCTGGCAACGTACAGGGCATTCGTGTGTGGCTGACCGACCAGAATGGTGAACAATTAAACCTCCGCGGTGAGACAGTAACTATAAGGTTTCACATCCGCAGTGCGTAGATTTTCACACTTAAATATTCTCATGTTTGTTCTTGGAATTAAAAAGCGGCGTCGTGTCGTGGGTGGTGGGCTTTTCGACTGGATACCCAAAATCGCGGGTTTCCTTGGCCGTGCAGGCTCCTTCATTTCGGCGAATAGAGGCACAATCACAAACGTTGCCAAGGCGGTTGGTAATGTCGCGAAAGCCGGCGCCACAACAGCATCTGCCGTCAGGCAAATTGTTGATGCCGTGAAAGCGAGACGCGCTGCGGCCGTAAATGAAGCTCATTTACGAAATGAAAATTTATCTGCCGCGCCCGTTGTTCCCGCACCTTTGGAGAAGGCGCTCAGCGACAAGAGCATCGAATACTTAAAACAACTGGCTGTGAGTCCGCCATCAGTTGTTCCGGCAATGGCTGACATAAACAGCCGTATTGCTGGATCCGGTTTCAAAACTATAAAGCCGAGTCGTTGTGGTAGGGGTCTGTTTCTTGCAAAATGAAAAAAATTTCCGACTAATTCACAAAACGGAAAAAAATGTTTAACCCACCACATATGAAATTAATTTGCAACATGATTAATAATTGAAGCTTGAACTTTTTTAGCTATAATAATGGCAGCATTTGACGTGCCGAGTGAAATGTTGGACATCGCTTCGGCGGTGCCCGATGACAATAGCATCGAATCGTTTGAATACCGCGAGTATGAGTCACAAAATCCCGCGGCTATCAACAATGGCCAGGCCATACAGATAGACATCCAGAACCAAGACATTTTCACACAGCCTTCCAAGAGCTACCTTCTTGTGGAGGGCAGGCTTACATCAACTGGCGCGGCTTACATCGCAGACTCGCTGGTGTCATTCGTCAACAACGCCATCCCGTACATGTTTTCTCAGATTCGATACTTGGCTAACAACACCGAGATAGAGAATGTCATGTCTCCTGGGCAAGCCACGACGATGAAAGGCATGCTGGTTTACGGCGATGATTTTTCCAAAGGCGAAGGTTTAAACATGTGTTGGCAAAAGGACACGACAGCGGCAGCGGCAGCTGCGAATATCGGCTTCGAGGCCCGTCGACTGATGATCATTGGAAAACCCGTCCCCATCGGCACATTTTCATTCATCGTTCCCTTAAGACATCTATTCGGCTTTTGCGATGATTATCACAAGGTCGTATACGGGATCAAACACTCTTTACTGCTGAGCCGGCAGGGGGATGCAGACGCGATCTTCAAGGAAACCGCTGCGGTCAATGGCCAGATCGCGCTGACTAAACTCTCCTGGTTCATGCCGCATATAATACCCGCTTTGGAGTATAAAAGCATGCTTATGAAGCAGATTGAAGCCAAGGTTAAGGTACCTGTAGCATTCCGCGCCATGCAATGCGACAACATTGCGGTGCCACGAGCGACGACTTTTTCCTGGCGTTTGAGCGTTAAGTCGGGCACGGAAAAGCCACGCTGGATTCTTGTTGCTTTTCAGACTGGAAAGAATGCACATCAAGGCCAGAATCCGGCACTGTTTGACCATGCACAGGTTCGCAACATATTCGCTATGCTCAACACCGATCGCTACCCCGTGGTTGACATGAATCTCGACTTCACCAAGAGGACAACCTCTCGCGCTTACAAGGCCCTACGTGACTTCAAGGAAGAATATTGCGGCATAGACGCGCGTGAATCGTCATGCCAACCGACACCAATCGAATTTGTAGATTTGTTTCCGATCTTCGTCCTGGACGTGCGCAGGCAATCTGAACGACTTAAAACCTCTGTACAGGACATACAAATCAAGGTGGACTTTAACGAAGGGGTACCAAATAATACGACGGCATATGCCGTCCTGATCAGCGACCGACTTCTGAACTTTGAATCGGATGGCAGCAAATTCAACGTCGTCTACTAGAAATCGGTTTTTCACATTTAGATACAAGGCCCTCTTTTAGATATATTTTTTCCAAAAATGAAAACTGAATACGTTGCGTTCGGCCTTTCACTGACCGAAGGGCAAAAGCAAACATTGGCTAAAGCTGCGCGTGCCGGCACTGGCGCCACGATCCGGCTCACTCATGGCCAGCTTCGCGGAAACGATAAGCTCGCGCTCACAAAAGTTCAAGCCGCCCGAATAGTGAAGAAGATTTCGGAAGGCGTTGGTATGGAGCTGAGATTCACCAAAACGCAACTGAAAAAGATGACAAAAATGGGCGGCTTTCTTCCGCTACTGGCTCTCCTTCCGGCGATTTTCGGCGGTTTGTCCGCGGCGGGTGGTATTGCCGCTGGGGTGACTGAGGCCGTGCACAAAAAACAGGCCAACGACGCCGCACAGGCGGAGGCGGAGCGTCACAATCGCGCACTCGAGGCCCAGGTCCGCGGGACTGGTTTATATCTCGGGCGGGAGACTCATGGTGGCTGTTGCCCAATGTGTAAAGGATCGGGTCTCTACATCGGACAAAAAAACTAAAACCTCTTAGCAACTTCGATATAGAGAAAGTTGCCAGGGCGCTGCCGCATTTCCGCGGTGTTTTCATGCGAGATGGTCTGCCCGCCGTGGCTCGTGAGAAGGAGTGTGGAGTTGTTAATCTGGATTCCGGTTCTGGTGATGGTACTCACTGGGTCGCCTATTGGATAGATGGACCTACAGCCGTCTATTTTGATAGTTATGGGCTGGATCCACCTCTCGAAATTTCTCGATATTTAAACCGTTCCATAAGAACTCAAACATTTCAGCTACAGGGTCCCGATGATGTGGTCTGTGGTCACCTCTGTCTGCTCGTGCTAAGAGAGCTCGCTGCCGGAAAGAATTTTGAAGACATCGTGCTTGACCTATGTTAGACTTCCATCACCTTTTTGTATATAAAAATGCCGGTTGATAAATTTGGAAGAGACGGTGGAGGTGGGGTGGGAGGGGGGCAGATAAGCGCCGCTGGGCTCGTCCACAAGGCTGGTGATACCATGTTGGGAATTCTATCGGCTGGAGGGTTTCGGTTGACAAATGTGGGGACTCCTACGATGGACACAGACGCCGCGACAAAGGCTTATGCGGACATCGTAGATCAGGACAACTTACAAATCACCGGTGGAACGATGTCCGGCATTCTAAAAATGGGCGGTCATAAATTGACTGGTTTGCCCACGGACACTCCGGGATCTGATAGCGAAGACGAGGGTTGGGATGAATTGGTGGGGGAGTCCGACGCTGCGAGTTGGAAACAAATAACGGAGTACGCGAAAGAGCGGGCGCAACAAGCTGAGTTGTACGCAGACGGCTTAAGCTCCGAGGTAACTGGTCTCGTTAAACGTTACGCAGAAGATAAGGACACTGTGCTGGACACTGCCGTCAGGCTGTACGCGGACCAGAAGGCGGCCGCGGCCGAGAGCCATGCAGACCAGAAGCTTATCGATGCCAAGCAGTATACGGACGAGAAAAACGAGGTTTTGAGAGATTCCGTTAGGCAGTATGCGGACGAAAAGGATGTTATTGTAAAAAGTTACGTCAACGAGCAAGATGTTATCGTCAAGAACGCGTGTGTGCTAAAATCTGGCAGTGTAATGACTGGAAGTTTAGTCATGGGTGGCCACCGAGTAACTGGACTTCCAACAGAGATTCCAGGATCTGATAGCGACGCAGCGAGTTGGAAACAGGTGTCAACAGCGGTCGCCGGCGCTCTATTGAGCCTCGATAGAGTTCCCACGGAGTCGTTGCACGTGGTTAACAAACAATATGTTGATGTTCAACATATTGCTGCTAGACAGTACGCGGTCGATCAGGACACCGCGATTAATTCGGCCGTGAGGTTGTATACAGATCAAAAGACCGCCGCCGCAAGGGGGTACGCAGACCAGAAAGCCGAAGCTGCAAAAACTTACGCCGAAGAACAAGACGCTATGGTCAGGAGCGCTTGCGTGCTTAAAGTTGGCGACGCAATGACTGGAAATTTAGCTATGGGCGGTAAGAGGGTGACTGGGCTTTACACGGGGGCCTCAACAACTAATACCGACGCGGCGAGTATCGGGCAGGTGACAAGGATCGTAACCGGCAAAATGACAAAATTAAATAAAATACCGACGGAGCCTTTGAACGTGGCCAATAAACAATATGTCGACAATCAGGCTGTTGTGGTTAAAAGGTATACAGATAGTAAAGATACCGCTCTAAGACAGTACGTGAACAGCATTCAGTTTCTCAATTACAGCGGCCACATTCCACCCCTGTCCAGAGACTCTTCCGAAACTGGTTTCATTGCCTCAGCCAACGAATCTATCCCCACCAATCCGCCTCATATGGCATTCAACTCCGGTGTGAGAGGTGAGTGGAAGACAGCGTCCACATCGAGAGCCAATATTGCGGGTAGTGGGACTTGGTTACAGATTGAGCCTGTGCGAATATGGAAGGTTAGTCTGGCTGGGGGATCTAGTCCTACTGCACCACGTATCACGTCCTGGAAGTTTCATGGGATTCCATCCGATATTGAAAATATGTTTTATGTGCTCATCACCTCCAATGTCACTTTGACTAATTCTGCACAAGAGTTCACCTTCTCTGATGACGGTGTATACAAAAAATTCAGGCTGTCGGTCTTGGCCACCAGCCCAACACAAGCTACTTTTGGAATATCCCACTTTCAGATCTATACATATTTTAAAGTCGGGGAAACATAAGATTTAATAATGGCCGACTCACACTACAAGATTCGGGGTTATCTCCGGCAAAAGGGAGAAACAAATATGCATAAGTACAACCTCGATGACTTGGTTGGACTAACAAACTGGGGATATACTATCCCTAAGCCCACCGCAGATATGTTAGACGCGGTTCCCCAAATCCACATCGATTTCGTATCGGACGATTACCATAGCCGCGATATTTACACAGCGACCAAAACTGTGACCCTAAGTTCGTGGCAAACGCTTCCATTGACCGCGGCGCGCTATCCTTGTATCACGTTGCAAACTAACAATGAGACGGTCTCTTTAGACCGCGGATTCTGGAGGCTTACAATGTTTGGTGTTAGTACCGGTGATGCGTCAGTTCGCATTATTACAGCCGCGGGTAGCATCGACCGTACAGTTGACATTCAAAGTGGACAATTTGATGCATCTAGGGCAATATTCATTCCAGGACAAACGAGTTTTCGAATTGAAGGAAAAAAGATAGGCGTTTTAAGTACTTCAACTATTGAGTTAAACGTAACGTTACTGATAGAGCAACTATAAAAAAGTATGCCTTTGTACCCAACGCTGATGGAGTCAACAATTTCGTCAGACACGACGTCGCAAACATTTCGCTTGCAGAAGATCGGCGAAATAGAAGCATTCGTGAGGTCTGAGGCGATAAGTCGGGGACAACTGTGCAAAAAGTATAAGAGGGTTGTAGATGTGGCTAATGGGGCCTCGGCCGGCCTTGCTATAGTTAGTCTTGGAACTGGGGTGGGTGGGGCAGCTATGTTAGCCACTGGTATTGGTTTTATTCCTGGTATTGTTCTGGAGAGTTTGGCCATAGCGACGAGTTTTCTGGATATTATTGGAAATGTTGTTAGTAGAAGTTTTGTTGCTAAAGCTTCAAAACACGACGAAATTTGTATTTTGGCGGAGAGTAAGCTAAACACTGTTCATGACCACATTTCTAAGGCGTTGGAAGACACGGCTATTAGCGATGAAGAGTATAAGCTTATTTTGGGAGAGGAGGAGAAATATAGAACGATGAAGCGTGATATACAAAGCAAGAATGGAAAAAAAGAGTTGCCGAGTCAAAGCAAAGACCAGATGGTGGCAGAACTAATCAAGAAACTAACCAGCGCTGGGTCTTCTCCGCGAACCACGATATAAAAATTTTCGTCGTAGGCGGTTGGAGTAGTGAGTCCGTTATTCCTAGCGCACCACCGCCGTACGATTAGTGGGCTATAATTTTTACTGGCACACTCCAATGGTTTGGGCCGGCCTCGTGGGAGGGTCTCGGCCGGCAGCAAACGACACTCTTGCGGCCTGATGTGTTAGGGCAATCCACGATCCTTATTTTTTGGCTTTGGCTCGGCTTGCAGGTTTTTTTGGTGGCGCAATTCATACGCCAAAAAATCGACCCGCTATCAGGGCCTGTGGGATCTACGGACTCTCTGGAGACCTAGATGGTATAGACCGACATCCTCTTAATTCAGTGAGATAACAGGATGGTGGGGACAAAAAATTGTGGGGGTGGCGACCATCCCCTGGCAAATTTAAGCCAATTATCGAGGTGGCGCAATCTTCTTCCTTGCCATCTACTCCGAGATGAACACCGGATGATGGCTAAGATGACTGGTAGCTTAATTAATCTACCAGAAGACTTCGTAGGTCTGTGGAGATTGGTTGACACTTTGACTGCCCAAAGGAGTGGCGCTTTTGATGAAACGGTATCGGCGGAGTCTTAGACGCGTCCTCCACCTGTTAGCAACAATTAACAGAATTATCATTGCCTTCGTCGTCAGCTAAAGGTCAATAATAATTGGTCCCAGGATAACTAATTAATTAAGCTCAATTAATTAATTAATTAATCAATCAATTAAGCTTAATTAATTAATTAAGCGAGAAAGTAAAGGGTCAAGTCCTGTGATGCACTGCCCCGTTTATCAGGACCTGGATTTGACCATAGCCGCCTCAATGACTGAATGGTAGGAAATATACGCCTCCCCTGTGCCCCTCTGTAGGAAATAAGAGCTTAAGTTTGGTCAGTTACATTGGTTAAGCACGTTGGACTCAATGCATCTGCCTATACACCTGTGAGTCTTGGGTTTGAATCCTGGTGTGTTTTGTAAAACTGACAGTTCGTCGCCATGCAGAGACTGCATACAGAAAGGTTGTTGGATTACATGTACACTTCAGCTGAAAAAAGCTTCCAGCCCACGAGCAATGCCCTATAAAGGGTGTTGGTGACGACACGTGGCTAAGACTTCTCTGGCTATATATATAGACCCATAACTAAGACCACTTTTCAAATTGAATTTCCAACGAATTACGGTTCTCGACTACGATTTCCTTTGTAGTAACCACCGATTGCTGCCTTGTTCACTGTGGTAACAACGATATAGAACAGAAGTCATTAGATTAGATTGGAGAATGTCCTAAACATAGGCGCCGACTTCTTGGGGGCCTTGGGTGCCAATGCACCCAGAGAAAAAGTTCAGTGGGGGCCTGGCACCCAGAAGAATTCGGACCTTAAATTCAATTTTTGGGGGTATTCCTAAAAAAAGGCGTCACATTTTTTTCGGGGGATGAATTCCTAAAAAAGTCGTCAAATTTTAGGAGAGAATCATCTTCAAATATGCACTGGCACCAGATCCGGCCAGGGCCCCCCATTTAAAATTGTCTTATGTTTACACACGGATGACTAAAAAAAGGTTATCAGTTTTTTTTATCGGAGACGATTTCCTAAAAAGTTCCGTTGGTCCTTTAAAACTTTGATAAACCTTCTGGATCCGCCTCTGACTGGTACCCAGAGACAAAAACAAAAGTCAGCGCCTATGGTCCTAAAAGAGCAATTACCTTATCTAGGCTCTATAGCAGCAGGTACACAGGAAAAAAGGCAACATCGTTGTCTGTATACGCTTCAAGAAACTTCCTAGAAGCACACGTGCAGGCTGCGGAGTTCGATAGATCATTTGGCCATGGTCCATATACAACCAAAACAATCTAACAGCAGGAAGTCTTTACTTCCCAACTTCTGTTGCTACTCATTCACCGACCAGTAAAGTATCAAGGGCCGAGTATGAACAAGGGTCGCTAGGGACTCCACGGACGCCCCCCCCCCATCCAAGTACTAATGTTGCTCGATTTGTCTTGATGCATCTGCCAGCGTCGCAGTAACAAAAGCAGTCAAGCCTCACAAAACACAATGAACAAATCGCTGAAGCCGACAGAAACAATGGATCGTGGAAACCAGAATAAACACAACACGAGTGAAGAATCTGATCAACGAGAGATCGAGAACAGAAATCCTGATAATCTTAATTTCAGTTGCAGATGTGTGAGCTGCGTTAGAAAAACCGCTAAACAGCAAAACAAACAATAAATCCACAACCAGATACTTTACGATCTGTAGCAACATTCAGGACAGCGAGGCATTCCTTAAAAAGGTAGAAGCACAAAAATGTCCAGGTACTTACGTCAATACATGCATACATTGGTGTTCTCCAACCTAAACACTCTGTGGCATATTTTTATGTCCATAGGGATCGATGCCCCTGCTTCACGCACCTCTTTAGATTTGCTAGATACCCATCTTATAGCCCCTTTGTGAGGTTTTCTTAAAACGTGATATAGACCGTATACTTTAAAAATGTTCAGATACATACATACATACATACATACATACATACATACATACATACATACATACATACATACATACATACATACATACATACATAAATACATACATACAATACATACATACATACAATACATACATAAATACATACATACATACATACATACATACATACATACATACATACATACATACATACATACATACATACATACATACATATACACATACATTAGCCAGGTTGCAATCTGTGGTCGGAAGCTGTGACAAGTATGTACCGAGAAAATGTCTCTTTGGTGGGAGGTGTAGTGGTTAGCGTGCTGGACTGTCAATCGAGAGGTAAGGGGTTCAAATTCCCGTCAGGGCAGAAATTTGGTTCGAGATTTCTGCTCCACCTGCACCCCCTAGCCAACTCAGCCATTAGGCTCTGTGAGTACACTGACCGTACACTTTCGGTGGGAGATGAGACTGGCCACCCGCCCTCATATGCCGAGGCTAAGAAAATGAAGTCGCTAACACTTCATACCCATGGCTGCCTCAGGGCTAGCTTAAGGGACTGCTAAAAAATAGTCTGAATTAGTGAGGGAGAAGACCAATGGGTAGAGAAATGTACGAAGACAAAGTACCTTATCACATGGCATAGAGTCTGGTCTATTGGGTGAAGAAACCTTAACGCATGAGCAAAAAGTATGGAGGGGAAATCTAGCTCATTGGCGGATGGTCTATACTCTAAAAAAACCATTGACAGAAAAGATTCCTTTCCACTGCCACAAATTGCAAGCTGCTTTAGCCGACATCGGACGGTCTGGATTTAGCTGGAAGACGGCTGAAGCGAAGACTGTCATAACTCTCTGCAGTGCATGGACCCAGTAAATATCCATAAAAACCGCAGCAAGCGTTGTGATTAATTGCGCCGCAGACGCCAAACACGACCTTATCTCGGGTGAGTGAACGCATTTATCAGAAGAGACTGATAAACAACACGTATACGCTAGAAGCGCCATCTGAGAACCGATGGAATATTCTAGGTCATAACACAGCACTTACCACCTTCTCCCTGGTATGCGGGTCTGATCATTCGGAGAGGCCTAAGTGCGCATAACTCGATGGAAAGAGTGAGCAAAGGTATTATAAGACGGAGGGAGGAACATGGCACTATATCTTGAAATGAGCAGGATATTTTTTCAACAGATTACACAATGCATGCGTTATCTTTAAGAAGCAAGATGTTATATTGAAAGGCAAAACATTATCGCGATCAAATAATTATCTTAAGGGATCGAGCAAGATATTTTGAGTCAACAACATGTTACCTTGAAGGAGCAAGATAATATTTTCTTGATCAAGTGAAAAACATTAGGCCTATCTGGAGTTGATGTAACGTATTATCATAATAGTGCAAATAGTAATTGTAACCATAATTGCAAATTTTTATCGTGCTGTACAGAAGAAATCCGGGCCCAACAACATGAAACCAAGATTGAATTGAATGATCTTCACGCGCTTGTCATATTTTATTTCAGCAGGATGAAGATTGTAATTCAAGTTATTTTTCCAAAGTCCAGTAACAAATCTCATCCCTGCCTTGCCGTAGATTTCTTCGCTTCTCTGCAACTGGTTGTTCCTTAGCCCAGTGGCGTAACTTTGGTCTAAAAAGTGGGGGTACCAATTTCTTATATACATGAAACAAAGCTGAGACTGCGATCTCTGGGAAGGCACAATAATAAAATATTAATTGGCATTGTTCGAGAAGTGGGGGGTACGGTACCCCAGTATAAAACGTGGGGGTACGGGTACCCTCGTACCCCCCACAAATTACGCCTATGCCTTAGCCAGAACATTCACAGTGCGGCACAGAAGCTTCGGAACAGGTTGCCTAGATTCCGACGACATGAGCTCCTTGGTCATTCTTAACCTCTACGCTATAATTAATCGTTTGAAGACCATTTTGTTCGATTCACTTGAGAGCACCTCTGACGAGCCTGTCTTAAAGAGGCACTATATAAATTGGTGATTATAATTACAATAACTATAGTGGACCAGTCGGAGAACCACAGTTTGAGTAACACTACTCTAAATGTTGAATGAATGAATGAATGGGTGAGCAATATCTCGGATGAGTGATTATAGTACCTACCTTGCGTAACTCGCTTTGCGAGTCGAAGAGGCGATCGACAAGCAACAGGTGTCGTCTTTTGAGCAGAAGATAATCTGAGTAAATCGTCTCCTTCATTTCGGTGGAAAACAGGGCCTTTCCATTGGCAACAATCTGAAAGAGCGCCAGCTCCAGTTCCAACAACTGGAAAATCTCCCTTTCCATGGATTTGCAAAACGAACTGGTATCGGCTGAAACAGAAAGTTACATGAACTCTACAGGAGAATAAAAAGTGCTATTCTGAGAGGCAGCCATGGGTATCAAGAGTCAGCGACTGTTTTCTTAGCCTCGGCTTATGAGGGCGCGTGGCCAGTCTTCTCTCTCGCCCTCTCCTCTTCCCACTGAAAGTGTCAGGTCAATGCTCATCATAGCTGAGTCTGCTATAGGGGGCACAAGAGGAGCAGAAATCTCAAAACAGATTTTTACCCTGGCAGGTATTGAACCCGACCTCTCGGTTGACAGTGCAACACGCTAACCACTACACTACCGTGCACACCAACATCAACTGAGAACACAGTGTCAACCGTCAACTCTGGATGGTTGGGGTCTACGTGTATGCGAGGGCTCACTGGGCCATAGTAACCTTTCAGATATTCGAGTATTATCAAAATACAATTGTATTTTATTGTATTGAAAGAAACCCGTAATTTATCGAGCTTACATGGTTCTTCTGCGTCGAGTTCATCGCTCACACAACTGCTTTTCAAGAACGCCGACAAAGAGGACAGGTCAAAGGTCACTTCTGAGGACTGATCCTCTGGATCCTCGTTCGTCTTAAGTCGTTTCGTTGGTCTTTCGTTCAACGATTCCTGACATTTCTTGTCTTCGTTGCGCGCAAGTGAAACGTTTGGCGCAAATGAAAAGTTGCATCTGTCAATAAAACGCGAAAAAATAAACGAAACAAGTTAATAAATATATGAATTATTAAAAATCAATTAATGAATACACACCTAAAGACAGGGTTGAATTGATCAGCAAATGAACAGCAAAGTATTTACGTAATTATTAATTACATATATAAATACAAGAACCTAAATAGATGAGATGAAGATACAAATAAATGAGTAAACGATGCATGCATATATATATTTATAATATATATATATAATATATATATATATAATATATATATATATATGTAGGTATATATGTATCTGTCTACTTATAAAGCACCTGTTTGTCCTTGCACCATGGAGCTAAACATGTCAATCTAAAAGGGTGCGCCTTAAGATACTTTGAAAATGTTCCATGACCTGTGACCTTGTGACCTTGGTGCGTAATAAAAGCAGTAAATGGATGAATAAACCTCAGACCTATCGACGGCTGAGTCACTTGATGTTGGCGTCAAATGTAACCGAAGACTTCGTTTCTTGCCTTCAACACGACAGTCTACTTCTCCCTGAATCCTCCGCCTGACTCTGTCTTTCGTCACAGACTCTTGGCTCGTCTCCAAGAACTAAAAGCAACGCAAGACACTTCAAACTTATCTAATCTAATGACTTCTATAGCGCAGTCCCTAAAACTAGCCTGAGAGGCAGCCACATAGGTATGAAGTGTTAGCGACTTAATTTTTCTTAGCCTCGACATATGATGACGGGCAGGGTCGTCTACACCATAGAAACCTTGGAGCAAATGCTCCATCCACGAAATAGGGGGAAAGATCTGTCAGTGTGTGTGCCACCATTTTATGGGGGGGGGGAAGGAGAAGGAACGGGGAGGGGAAGAAGAGGGGGGAAAGGGACGTTGCTCCAATGACTTAGGGGGGTAGACGCCCCTGATGAAGATATCTGATCTTCCTACTCACGGCCAGTATGTCATTATAGCTGAATTGGTATGGGGGTGGGGGCAGGTAAAACCGAAATCTCAAAGAAAATTCCTCCCTGGCAATCGGGTTGACTGTCGGTCGTTCGTCTCTGCAACCTGGGTTCGAATCTTAAGGCAACGAAGGGCAAGGTAAAGTAATTTTGTCTTGGTACTCGGGGGTAGGGAAGAAAGAAAATTCATCCCTGGCTGGGAACTGAACCTCTGACCTCTCATTTGACAGTCCAGCACGCTAACCACTATAGGCAGTCTGCAGACTTGTTGTCCTCGAGACCAAGGTCTTGCTCTCGAGTGCACTCGAGTTCGCTTTTAAAAGTCTTGGTCTTGACAACAAAAGTCTTGGTCTTGGTCTCGAGGTTCAAAGTCATTTAACAAAACCCATCGGCAGCAGCAACTAAGTTATGCTGTATCTGGAAGCCCTGCCGATACTTTTTCTGAGCCAGGCGGTTTGATAAACCATGAGAGGATTTTAAAAAGGCTCACCATTTGTACATTACATCCGGTACTTGAAAAGCTGCTGTGTGTGCCAGCGACTTCAGCACCTATGGAAAGTATTTTTTTCACATGGAGAAAATTTTATGAGGCCCCATAAGGCACGTCTTGGTCAGAAAATTCTGAGCGAATTGTTTTTTTTATAAAATATAAAAGGCATTTGGAATAACAGTTTGCATGAAGGACTTTTGTAAATACGAATTCGGAATTCTTTGCAGTCTGCATTTAAAGTTAATTTGCTTGAATAAAATGAAAGACTCACTTTTTAATTAAAATAGCGAATAGTTCGACTTAACAATTTTTTAAGGAAAAGAAGTCTTGACCTGGATATGTTTTTGGGTCTTGGTCTTGAGGTTCAAAGTCTTGGTCTTGGTCTCGAGGTTCAAAGTCAAGACTTTGGTCTTGGTCTTGGTCTTGAGGTTCAAAGTCAAGACTTTGGTCTTGGTCTTGAGGTTCAAAGTCTTGGTCTTGGTCTTGAGGTTTAAGGTCTTGACAACAAGACTGACTGCACGATGGGAAGACAGTGGGAAGAAGATCAGCCAGCACGGGAGTCGA
This sequence comes from Allolobophora icterica, assembly GCA_963556255.1. Taxonomy (NCBI): domain Eukaryota; kingdom Metazoa; phylum Annelida; class Clitellata; order Crassiclitellata; family Lumbricidae; genus Allolobophora; species Allolobophora icterica. Next base: position 4,945,652 of record OY744617.1, on the reverse strand, counting down.
CGGACTGTCTGCCGAGGCTAAGTACACTAAGGCGTTAACACGTCTCTCCCTCACCGCCCGATCTTTCCACGGATAGTATACACTCGATGTATAAATTCTGTGGCCGGGATATCCAGTGTGCCTTATGGGCGAACTATTTTGTAGCGCCAGTATAAACTGTCGGCTGGAATGAAGCAGATGGTTTAATTATCGGCAGAACCTGACCCACGCAGAGCCCGAAGCGATGATAAGAGTTCATTAGCCAAAGAACGAATAGACAGACAAGTGTTTTGTATACACACAGGTGTCTAGTCCGTAAACAGGTTCATTAACCTCAAAATGAACACACGTGTCCGTATAACCATCCCACGCATATATACATGTGTGTGCGTGCGTGCGCGCGCGTGTGTGTATGCGCGTGCGGTGTGTACCCAGGCTAGTGTGTGGTGTTTAACATACTATTATATATAGCATATATTTATTATATCATACACTTCGGCATATATATATATATATATATATAATTATATATACACATGCATGTATGTAATAAATATTTATGTACACATATCGTATGATGTGTGTAAATGTATCATGGCTTCATGTGTGTGGTTTATAACCACGCAGGAGGTGCATATGGTTGTTTATATGGCATCGGAAGGACTGTTTGGCCTGCATGCATATTATGTTTCCCTTTCGTCAGCCGTCCTTGGCAAACGTTACCCTAACAGTCAGCAATTTGCATCATATAATGGTAATTAGCGCCGAGTTCCACTCTGATTGGTTTCTAAATGAAATGGCGCTAGAGTAGGCCAATAGACAATTAAAATTACAATTAATGTCTTCTGTGTGTAGGTAAAAAGCTGGTTATAATCAGTCTTTTGTAAAACTTAAGATGCGTTGGTTAAACCAAAAGCCCTCTCATAACGCTTTGGGTTCGGTTCGAGCGTAGCCCCTCCACCCGAAAAAGACACAAATAAGATCGGTCTTAAGGGGGGGGGACTCGGTCCTCAAATGTTGAGTGGACCAATTGTCCGTTAAGTAGATGACGGTTGACAAAACATTGGCGATAAAACATTGAAGTTCAAACTCCTAATCAAGGTTCACACGGGTGGCAAAGAACTGGCGATTGAATGCCGGCCAACAAACAGACAGACAGACAGACAGACAGACAGACAGACAGACAGACAGACACACAGACACACAGACACACAGACACACAGACAGACAGACACACAGACACACAGACAAACAGACACACAGACAGACAGACAGACACACAGACAGACACACAGACAGACACACACACACAGACACACACAGACACACACACACAGACGCACAGACAGACACACAGACGCACAGACGTATACAAACAGAGACTAACAGGCACGCGCGACCTGATATCCTGTACCATCTCCACCCACTCAACGATATGTAGGTCGGAAGGAGGGGTTGCAGAGAGACAGAAAGAGACAGACAGACAGACAGACGACCGATATGATCAGAGCATCCACAGGTGTTTTGAAAAGCCACTTGCTCTCACTTTCAACATGTCTACTCTCGCCAGACACACAGGCATCGCCAAAATCACGGCCACGGAACGTTAAAATGCTGCACATCGAATTCGCTACTTATGCTTCTTGCAAGGTGGGAATTGTCTTAGCCTTCCTTAGGACCCCACAGTTAAACCTTCATTGCACACCCCAGGGGGTCGTTTCCACCCCCCTCAGTTGTGCTAGTGTGATTTAGCATTATTTGGCACCGAGTCTCTGACAAAGAGAAGAAATGTCCACGGTGTAGGCATGTACGCCCTTTTAAAAATTTTCTTAACGAAGGAATTGATTTTTATTCGAGTCTGACTTGCAAAACTGTCAGCGTTGAAATCAGCTGCTTTCAAATTTCGTTGAAATCAGTTTGCAATATACGGATAAGTTGTTCAAACTCCCTGTGTTTTTTCTACAATTCCCACACTAGCTTCTCGTGACCAAAGAAGCATCATTTCGGTTGCTGGCCCCACACAATATTTCTGTTGCCGGCCCCAGACATTTCTGTTGGTGGCCCCCAGACTCCGGAACTCTTTTCCGACAAACTTTATTTCAGAAGAAAATTGAAGCTATTTAGAGCAATGGCAGTATTATTTTGCGATTAGACTCATGGCGAATCCTAGGTAGCTACTGACCACAATAAAGGTTCTTGCTAACAGACAGTGCTTACCCTTTCGACTGATAACAGAATACGCGAGGCTGCCGCTTTTTAAGCAAAACAGAAGCCAGAGATAGTCTTAATTGCTGGTCTGCAGTTCAATTAACAAGTGGTGCGGAGGTTCTGGACGACCAGAGTTGGCACGTGCAGTCATCATCCCCCACAGCGCTCTCTCTGTCTCTGGCTGTCTGTCTGACCGACCGACCGTCTGTCTGTCTCTCTCTGAGTGTCTGTCTGTCTGTCTTTCTCTGACCACAAAGGTCAAGGCACAACCTCTGACCACTGACACCCAGAGTGGGGACTACAATGACACGAATTGCAAACCCAGAACTAGTCAGACGTCAAAACACCCAACATGTCAAACTCCTTAAGGAAGTTAGACTTCCATATCCTTTAACTACGGAAGTCGTCAACATGATGATCTTTGACCCTTGACCTCTTTCTTGCTCTAGATAACGGACACAGCAGTGGTTCGCCTTGTAATGCGGAGAGAACAGGTTCAAGTCTCCTCCCCCGAGACGGTTACTCTGTAGGGACCTTGAGCATGTCCTTCACTCACTACTGTTCAGCGCCATCGATTGATGCTTGGTCATTAGATAGTGGCGCTTAATCAATGCGTAATGATAGATGGATACACAAAGTATCAACACAAATCAATCAACTCATCAATTAACCTACCTGATTCTGATTGGATGATACGCTATCAAAGAGCGCTTTGACGCATTCAAATCTCTCCTTCAAGGCATCCGTTTTTTCCTGGTCTCTGCTGAGAACGAGATACCTTCGCCAGTTGGACGAATCGAAGCCCCAGTGGCAAACCCGGTTCTCCAATCTCCGATGGGAGTGGCAGACGAACTCTGCGGGGGAGAACATTCGCGAACAGTCGCAGCAACTGATCGCCCGCGAAGAGGGCTCGACGTACAGCTCGGGTGCGAAGACCCCCTGACACTTTCCGAAGCATTCGTGACTCACCCGGAAACCGTCTCTGAAGCGCGTTTCCTCGGATGAATCGGTCACAAACTGATGTAACAATCGGCTGCAGAGTCTCTCGGCGTTCGATTGCGTGACGAGTCCACAGCTAGCGGCGCTTGCAGGCAGGATGCGATGGCGCTTCAGTGTTTCCAGTTGACCTGAAGTGCAGGTGGAACTGAAGATGCGCAGTTCCTCAAACGCTGAATTGATCTGCGGAAGGGTAAAGACGTTTAGGACTCTGTTTAAAACCTGTGGCAGGCAAAGTCGTTTCTCGCCTCCGATTTCGAAGCAGGCGATCGTCTGACCGTTGACCAGCGTTTCTGTCAGCACTCCAACCGAGTCATCCTTCGGCAGCAGGACAGGCATTTGGCCAAACATTTCCCGTAAATCCCTGGCGGATTCGCCAGACACTTTCGACGCCTTTCCGTTCGAAGAGCTGTCAATCAAGGGCCAACTTGAAACGTCAGTTTCTCGGCTACCCTGACGTAAAGCGGGACTACCCGGTCTAGTAGACTTATTCAACTGTGAGTACATACTTCTAGGTCCGTTCAGACTGAAGTCAGCAGTCGCCTGAAAACTCTTCAGGATGCGTTTAATAAGCGGGTTATATCTGTTACTTTCTTTTATTTGCTCCATTGTGTAATCAAATGCTCAAGAAGAAATCGATAACTGAACGAATTCCGAGCAACGAACCTAAACTTCAGACGAGCACGTGTGGATGGTTTACCAAAGATAGCAGATTATCAGAGTCAACACTTCATGACGTAACTCGTCAAACAGAACGAAAGTGACTTGCGCCTCGTGGCGATTTTGCTGTTGTTGCTCAGCGTTCCAGAGATAATTATTGTTATCTTAATCTTCAAATTTCTAAAGCACCACTCAAATGATAATGGCAGATAGCAGCTTATTCACGAGCGCTGCGTAGAGTTACAGGGGTTGTCCAGAGATAGCAATGGAGATCAAGTCCGGTTGCCTGAGAGGCGAGATAAGAGGTAGGCTGCAGTATGTCAGCTTGTTTTCCTCAACAAATGAATATTGTTGTGTATTGTAAGTGTTGCTCAAGTCCTGCTCCTGCTGTCTAAGTCAAATCGAAACTTGGAAACCGCGATTAAAAGAACAAGCAAATATTAAGTGAACGAAGTCGCTAGCAGTCGATAGCTTAGCGACTGATTTCGACTTGAGGGCTTAGCGGCGGCGGCGGATGGCGGCGGATGAAGGCGGCGCCGGGGACTATTTTCGAGCACTGAATTTAAATGTACAAATCGTGAGCGTGTTCTTTAAATTCTCCATGGTTTATCAGACCGTCTGGCTCAGAAAAAGTCTCGGCAGGGCTTCCAGATAGGCTACAGCATAAATTACTTGCTGCTGCCAATGGGTTTTTGCTGACCAACAAGACTTGTATCCGTCCGTATGCGGTAGCCTATTTGTCGTAGGCTATGATGCAAACAGGCTTGATAAATTTTTTAATTCTTGAGTTTTTTAAATGACTTCATATTGACAGCCGGTCTTGGTCTTGCGAAACCAAGACCAAGACTTTGAACCTCAAGACCAAGACCAAGACCAAAACTCTGAACTTCAAGACCAAGACCAAGACTTTTGGTCTCAAGACCAAGACCAAGACCAAGACTTTTAAAAACGAACTCCAGTGCACTCGAAACCAAGACCTTGGTCTCGAGGACAACAAGTCTGGAAATAAACCACCTTCTGGAAGCGAACCGCGGTCCGCAGTGCTCTCTAACACAGAGGCGCATGAGACGCGCAGCCTACGCTCTTACCGATGTAGCTAACTGGACCAACTAAGTTGACAAGCCGCAACTTCTAACAGAAAGAGTATGCTACAGTAAAAAACATTTAGTCTAGATTGGTCTACCAAAGGTAGAATACTATTTAGTTCTTGGAACATGTAGGAACAAAACTCTAGGTATAAAGTAGTGATTGTCCTTGCATGGTAGTTCAAAATCATAAGGTCTTGGGCGTAGGCCATGGGTCCTAGGTAGGCCCTACAATATCTGAAAATAAAGAGAGAAGAACGTGGCTTGGTGATCGATGGTCACTCCGGCTACGGGCAGCATCGACATAATATTATTACTATTACTATTTTTATTATTATTTTTATTATTGAACACGTTCTTCTCTCTTTACGTCATTTTCTGTTGTAATAAATTAATGTGACGTGCATGATCTACGAAGCAAAGATTTGTCCCATACGGACTCTATTATGTCCAACAACAGCAGTGACTAATGCGACATACCACCATTGATTATATTGATTATCGTCTGCATTTATCGCCTCTCGGCACTATGTGAATGTTGAGCCAATTTTTATATTATTATTACAACAATTCACGATGATGAATAATTGTCGTAAAAGACGTGAAACGCAGCTTGACTGGCACATTGGTACGAGCGTTGTTTTATGGCCACATTACATCATACAGTACCAGAATTTTACACAAACAGTGTTACTTCTTCGTCCAATGAAAAGCATTGAACTTTTATATATAGGCCCTACAGAAACCCAAAGACTGGAACTTTGTAGTTTACAATTATAATAAGATGATTCTGTGAATTCTTTCTGCCTTCTATTAATAATGATAGTTGTTCTAAAACTTGGCCGATTACTTGATGATAAGACAATAAATTCTGACTCGCGACTTGACATTTGTAAAATCTATGTAGGCCTATTGTGTCCTTCAAATTCCCTGGACTTAATTGTATATATAGCTCGCATTTATGCGGGTGAGAATTACAGTAGAGAGCTGTCTATTCTGCTTTGCAGATGCATCTAGTGAACGAAGAGGAGGCAAATTTTGAACCGTTGATTACCAACCTTTCTGCTCTGTAGGCTATAGGGCCTACATATGATATCTTATTCGCTCTTTACCTATTGTTCCAATCCTGTCTACCATAAGAAAATGGCTGCTGCACCAGGAATGATGATGATGATGATGATGATGATGATGATGATGATGACGACGACGGCGACGACGAATATGATGAAATCGACGACGATGTTGTCAAAGATCTTAGAGTCATATATCTCTGTAACTCTAAGATCGTTGATGTTCTATGTCGCTTACCTGAAGACTAATATTGAATCCTTGTCTGAAGTCGCAACTCGCAAGGACCTTTTTATAGTGAAGACGCAACACCAATATTCATACGCTCTAACCGGAGTTCCTAAAGGGCAAAAACCTTCTGATTGCTGTTAGAAACATCCTCTGAAAAGTGAATAGATATCCTCATCTGAAACGCTAAAGAACTGAACTGATGCTGCCTTTGTAAAAGCGCTATAATATTTATGAGGTGGACGTGAACACAGCTCGCTATGTTTTCGTCCAAGGACTTGGAATTATAGGTAATATTGCTTCATAAAGAAAACAAGTCATAACTATAGATAGGCCCACTCTTTTGGTTGGTGTACCGCTTTTTGATACGTTAATTTCGTCTTCTGCTTTTTTTTTACTGGCGAAGCATTTTTCGTTCTGTATCTAATCTTAGGAATCGATACATATGTAAGTAATAACGGTAATCTATCGGTTTAACGGAATTAATTATTTTTATCAATTCGCATATCGGAATAACGGAATTTTTTTCATCGCTCGTCGACGGCGATAATTTCGGCACTAAACGATATGTAGGCCCTAATTGTCATCACAATTCCAACTTCTAGTTTGACTTATATTATGCAATATATTCATCAACGATCTAGCTTCTAGTTTCATTAATATTTTCATCAATAATCCAACTTCTAGTTTGAGTTTTACTATGAAATGTTTTCATCGCTCGTGCAATGTAAATAATTAATTCCGTTAGGCCTAAAACGATAGTGGAAGAAATCCGAAATAATTAATTCCGTTTAAACGATAGATTAGCCTACCGCGTTCGATTTGTAATCGCATCACGAATACTGACGAATGCAGTTTATTCTAACTTATTCGGAATTTTTTAAATTCAGCTAAGCTTAACCACTCCGGTTATCTATGCAGTGATGTGCTGATTTCAAGACCGTAGGCCTACTGTTTTTCGTAATTGTTTTGCAGTCTGTGCGAAGTTGTATGGACTAATTACGCTTGTTATTTCAGTCTGTGCATGAAACACCAATTATACAGTCAAAACAGCATACTGTCTACAGTGTCGAATCTAATTAGACACCCTTTGCATGGACGCAGCAATATCAAATTAGGACCTACCCCATAATATAGCCTATTAATGCAATCTCTTCCAAACAAGAAGATGGAACTCGATCCTGTACCTACAGTCCTACCTCCTTACTGAAAGTCTGCATCTGTCTTTAATTGTTCCCGTCATTACCAAACAATTAAACCTCTTTTTTTATCGGGATACGGAAGTTTCGCCCCCGGAAGATTCGCCCCCGGAAGATTCGCCCCCGACATTTCGCCCCCGGGAAGATTCGCCCCCGAGGAAGTTTCGCCTCCGGGATCCATGATGAAAATGTAACTAAGACTAGAAGCTGGATTAGCGATGAAAATGTAACTAGAAGACTAGAAACTGGATCTATGATGAAAATGTAACTAAGATTAGAAGCTGGATCGACGGGGGCGAAACTTCCGGGGGGCGAAATGTCGGGGGCGAATCTTCCGGGGGCGAAAAGTCCTAGAACCTTTTTATCTACTGGCAATTCCCCTTCTTTTTCAAGCACTCTTTAGTCAGTCCACTCCTCAAGAAACCATCTATATAAATAAAGCGAGAATTCTGTCTGTCTGTCTGTCTGTTTGACCGGGATTAACTTCTACAATTTTGCACCTTTTCACTCGAAACCTTCACTACTGTGTCGGCCTCGGCATCGGACACCCAGTGGAGGGGTTCGCTTACCCCCTTTTCACCGCTAACATTGGTGAAAATCCCCCAAAACTCTACCCAACCGACCGTCCCTCACGCTTCCACTGCAAAGCGGTTCTATTTAAGGCGCCGGTATTCCCCAACGTCATTAATAATGCGCATAACGCTCTTCCACTGCCAAGCGGTTCTATTTATGGCGCGGGCATTCCCCAACGTCATTAATAATGCGCATAAAGCTCTTCCGCTGCCAAGCGGTTCTATTTATGGCGCGGGCATTCCCCAACGTCATTAATAATGCGCATACCGACGTTGTTCACTTTCGCACAAAATTTAATTACGATCGATTCGAACTATATTTGTCGTTTTACAGGAAAATTGTATCTTCAAAGACTCTTCTTTACTAAGGGCAGTGAGGGCTAGATTTATGGCGTTTTCTTGAACCCGCCAACGCCGGGTTCACCCTCTTCGACTGCAAAGCAGTCAGTCCACGGGAGACTGCGAAGCAGTCGTCGCCACAGGGCGACTGCGAAGCAGTCAGTCCACGGGAGACTGCGAAGCAGTCGTCGCCACAGGGCGACTGCGAAGCAGTCAGTCCACGCCTAGACTGCGATGCAGTCTCCCCCACAGGTCGCCTAAATTTCTTTCTTATTCGCTACACGGATTTAAACTTATACCTAAATTTTTTGCTTATTCGCTACAGGGATTGAAACTGATAACCCCGGGCAACGCCGGGTAAACCTGCTAGTCATTGAATAAAGAAATCCTTTCTAACTATCGACCTGTCTCTAACGTGTCATTAATCTCTAAATTAACTGAACGCATAGTCCTGTCTCGAATCAATGACTACATGACTTCCAGTCTTGTTGTCAAGACCTTAAACCTCAAGACCAAGACCAAGACCTTGAACCGCAAGACCAAGACCAAGACCTTGAACCTCAAGACCAAGACCTTGACCCTCAAGACCAAGACCAAGACCTTGAACCTCAAGACCAAGACCGAGACCAAGACCCAAAAAATCACAGTCGTATTCCTTACTAAAAATTGTCCAGTCGGACTACTCGTTATTTTAATGAAAACATTAGTTTTTCTCTTTTATTCAAGCAAAACAACAGTTACTCTAAATGGAGACTGCAGAGAATTCCGAATTCGTATTTACAAAAGTCCTTCATACAAAATGTTATTCCAAAAGCCTGTTGAATTATCTAAAAACCAATTTGCTCTGACCAAGACGTGACCTGTGGGGCATCATAAAAATTCTGCCATGTGAAAAAACACGGTCTACAAGTGCTGAAATCGCTAGCACACAACGCAGCGTTTCAAGAACCGGATGTAAATGTACAAATTAATCATGAGTCTGTTTTGAAATCATTCCATGGTAAGTAACCGGAAGTCAAAATAATTGTCCAAAACAACACTGAAGCCTCATTCACACCGTGTAAATACTAAAGCAATGACTGTATGAGTAATTATTGAATAAATTTTTAAAATTCTTGCCGTTTCTTAAAACTAATGACTGTTCATATTGACAAAAGTCTTGGTCTTGGTCTTGCAAAACCAAGACCAAGACTTTGAACCTCAAGACCAAGACCAAGACCTTGAACACCAAGACCAAGACCAAGACCTTTGGTCTCAAGACCAAGACCAAGACCAAGACTTTTAAAAACGAACTCGAGTGCACTCGAGACCAAGACCTTGGTCTCGAAGACAACAAGACTGCTGACTTCCAACTCACTTTTCAACCCACATCAGTCTGGTTTTACCAAGAGGACACTCAACTGAAGCCCTACTCACTTCCTTCTACAATAAAGTTGTTTCTGTCATATCTCATCAACAGGGTTCTTATCTCTTCTTCCTTTATATTTCTGCAGCCTTCAATTCCAAAAGCATCTTACTGAAAAGACTCAACCTGGTTCGGTTCAGTCCTATCTCTCTTCCCGCCCTTGCTCCGTTAAAACATGGGAAAACTCATCCCAAAGCCCTCTGGCTTGTGGTGTTCCGCAAGGTTCTGTTCTTGGGCCCTTTTTGTTCATTCTCTATAGTAGATCAAGCCCATGAAGCCACGTCATTTCTAGATGGGATATATATAGGTACGCTGGCAGGGACATCTGCCTAGAACCATTTTTTACACGCGAAGTTGCCTATCCTAATTCTGCTTAGCCTGAGTCTAGTTATCTATGTTTGTTCCTAATTTATAAACGCTATTATATTGTAATTGTTGTTCTTGTCGTCGTCATCATCATCATCATCGTCGTCGTCATCGTCATTGTTATTACATGCATGCAGTTACTTCTAAAGAGTGAAAAGAAATATCGACAGAGAAGGAAGGCGACAGCGATAGATAGTGGTTAGTCATTCGCCGTCCATAGGTGATTATACTTAATACGATGCAGGGCCGGATTAACAAATGTGGTGGCCCTATTCAGTAAAACTGTGGGGGCCCCAGTTTTGGTCAGGTAGTAAGTGCTTAAATAAGCAAGCATGGGCGGCGATCCCGGAGGTCGAGGGGAACAAGACTCCCACCTTTAACAGTGGGGAGACACACTATTCAGTTGTCCCCTACCCCCATATTTTGAAGAAACACCAAAAGAGGTGAACAAATATTTTCCCCTTTTTTGACCAGATCAGTTCAAAAGTGTCCCATCCCCCACCCCATCCCACCTGTCAAACAAGATCGCCGCCAGTGTAAGCAAGTAAAAATAGGTCTTACTAGCATTTCTGCCTGATTTTGAGATGGATCTGCCTGATAACGGAAACTCCAATAGGGGCCTACGCATGTGCGAAAGTTGTGTATTTGTATATATTAAAATCAGAGTGGGAATTGTCGGGATTTGGGAGTTCAACCTCTAGCCTTTCTTAGGATCCCCACAGTTAAGTCTTCATTGCACACCACAGGGGTGTCGTTTCCAACCCCTCAGTTGTTCTAGTTTGAATTTTCTCAACAAGGATTGATTTTGATTCGAGTCTGATTTGCAAAACTGCTATCTTTCAAATTTTGTTGACATCAGTTTGCAAAATACGGATAAAATGTTCAACCCCCTCAGTTATTTCTACAATTCCCACACTGATTAAAATAAATAGTATTCGAATTATTTGTTCTCAGTTATTTGGCTCATTTTTACTATTAGACGTAACAAATAACAATTATTATAAAATATTGGAAACAATTTCTTTTGCTTGTGTGGGGGCCCCTCAAGTGTGGGGGCCCCTGTTCGGCCGAACATGTTGAACATGCCTTAATCCGCCTCTGATACGATGCTTGATTAAAATACGGTGCAGTCCTAGCTAAACCACTGAAAAGTGAGAATAAAGCATGAACCGATACGTATGAAGTCATTAAAGCAGTGGCGGCGATCTTGTTTGAGAGGTGGGGGGACATTCGGGAACTGATCTGGTCAAAAAAGAGTTTTGAACTGATCTGGTCAAAAAAGAGGTCGCGAAAAATTTATAACCTGAGTACGAAAAAACTTAATGACTTTTTTTGGTGTTTCTTCAAAATTGGGGGGGTCCGATGTATGGCGTGTCTCCCCACTGTTATAGGTGGGGGTCTTGTCCCCCCCTCGACCCCCGGGATCGCCGCCCATGCATTCAGGTAATTTTTAGTAGGCCCTAATACGTTAAATCTAAACGCCTATATCTTCAACTGAACTTTTTCTCTCTTCCGTCAGGTGTGTGCCGACGATGAGTTTTTTTTTACAAGATGGCTCCATTTCTTCCTCCCTCTGATAGTATCCAGGGCCGTTCTTATGTCCATGTCTTGTTCTTTAAGATCTTTTATGACGTTTTCCATCCATGTCTTTGTTTTTGTTTGTCTTTCTCGACTCCGTGTTCCCTCCACATGGCAATGTAATGCCCTTGCTGGTAATCTCTTGTCGTCCATTCTTATTACATGCCCAAACCGTGTCAGTCTTCTTTTTCTGATCTTGTCTACCCGTGTTTCTCTCTGTTCTAACTACTTCCGGATTACCTCATTTCGAATACGACATGAGCTTCAATTGGTCTTTCTTTGCACTTATTTCGTAAGCGCTAGTTGGAACTATTTTGTGCGACCCTCGTTTTTCGTCGTTAAGTGCACCTCTGATGAGTCTCTTTGTCTGCAAGCGGCGCTATATAAATCTGCGATTACGAAGACAATTAACTATGGCTTTTCTTGCGGATCTGACAGGTCCTGAAACACATGTCAGACCACTAGAACCATCCATCTTCCGACTCCAAGTTTTTCGCAATGTGGGCAGGCTCGGGTCGTCGGCAAGCCTTACACCACAACCACTAGGCCACAATTTGGTAGTACCACAAACTAGTCACCACTGTATGATGTAGAAACCGTCTGAAATCTAACTTCGCCCCACTCGAGAACTGCCCTATCATTATGAGTAAGTGATCGATCACAAGGTTGCTCTTAGTGCGTTATGGGAGCCAGCTTGTTGTCAAGACTTTACACCCCAAGACCAAGACCAAGACTTTGAACCTCAAGACCAAGACCAAGACATCGAACCTCAAGACCAAGACCAAGACCAAGACTTTGAACCTCAACAAGACCCAAAAATCACAACTACATCCACACTTCTATTCCTTACTAAAACACTGTCAAGTCGGACTACTCGATATTTTAATGAAAACATGATTCTTTTATTTTATTCAAACAAAACAACTCCAAATGCAGACAGAATTCCGCATTCGCAGTTACGAAAGTCCTTCATGTGAAATATTGTTCCAAATGCCTGCTGCATTTAATAAAAATCAATTCGCTCAGAATTTTCTGACCAAGGCCTCATTCACACCGTGTAGGCTAAATACTAAAGCAATTGTATTAGTAATTATTGGATAAATTTGTAAAATTCTTGCGTTTTGTTAAATGACTGTTCATAATTGTCAAAAGTCTTGGTCTTGACCGTGAATAAGCTGGTGCCCCGCAGAGCTTGGCTTTCGAGTGGCTCTTTATAAGTTTGGCGTTTGCAATTACGATTAGCATTTTCGCATAATTTGAAACGCCATTTTGTAAAACGGTTGGAACATACGTAATGCTTCATAACTACTCTTTACGTTATTAAACCACTTTTTGAAACGTTAATTTCGTCTTCTTCATTTATTTTACTGGCGAAGCATAATTTATTTCGTTTTGTATCTAAGCTAAGGAATCTATACATAGTATCTAAGTAATAACTATTATATAAGTATATCAAATATTCAATCTTTTATTTCAACGAAATTGTCTTCGATATGTAATATCCTTATTACGCATACTGGCGAATGCAAATTAGGCTAACTTATACGCATACCCCTAAGCCGCCGCCGTTAGCCGCCGAGCCGAAAAAATTTCTGCAAGCCGATAAGGGGCCATCCATATATTACGTACACAAAAATCCGGGAAAATTGGACCCCCTCCCCCCCCTGTTCGCAAGCGTACTTTCTTCCACCCCCCCCTGAGTACGTACATTTGACGCAACCCCCCCCGATGACCAGCTGCAGAAAGTGTCTCCAGGCAGCCTGTCTGCACTTTAGGCCAGATTATTGAAGGGCCAATATAGACAAATTATAGGTGTTGTTCACAGCACAGAATAACTGCACATGGCTTTTATATAATGTAATAAAATGCCATGGGACGACTATAGGATAATACAGAGTTATAAATAGGCTAATGTGGACGTCATAATTAGAAATTTATTTTGGGTACGTACACATTTTGTTACCCCCTCCCCCCCCCCCGTTCGCACCCGTACGCAAAATCGCCAAAATCCGACCCCCCTCCCCCCCTAAGTGCGTACGTAATATGTGGATGGCCCCTAAACCGCCGGAAATTTTGCGATCATGGCCGTCTCATCGTCTGTTGTAAGGGCCCTGTCCAGGCTGTCCTATGTTGCATAGGCCAGAGTTTTTCAAACTGTGGTCCGCGGACCCCTGGGGGTCCGCGAAGGATTTGGCGGGGGTCCGCGAGAGCGTTCTGAAAATAATGTGATGCTTAACACTGTATGGTTTTATCATTAACAGTGTTTTCAAATTCATACGCTACTTATAGGCTAGTGTGCCTGTAACTGTATGATCCACAAGGATCCAATTGGGGGCCTATTATTTCTGCTAATCGGCTGCCAATCATTTCTGCACCCAATGTAAGCGCGATGTATTTGAGGCCTTCATCAGAAGTAGGCCTACTAGTTACAACTAGGTTCCATTTAAAAAAGTTTAAGATATTCACAAAACAAACTTTGAAAGTCTATAAGTGTTTCATTTAGAAAATTAACACTGAATATGAGCCTGATTGTTTTTTCCATGGAAGAAACACCGAAGCTCTAGCTAGGACTCTAGGCTAGTTGTTTTTACATAAACGTTATATTTTCTTCTAATTGTAACTCTGGACTGACTTGGGTTTTCTGAAAAAAAAACACACTTGCTCCATAGTCTATAGCATTAAGTATTACAAGACATAGTTAGCTAAAAAAAATGTCAAAAATGGACTCTAGTGGTTCCTCCAGTGAAGGCTTCATTTGCAATATGCTGGTCTATTTCCGGATTGTGTACTCTGGACTTGTAGAATTAGAAATTTGTGGAATTCGCCTGGTTTTAGCCTTTAGATGAACGATAATACAGAGATTTGCAAAGCATATCCATATTTCGTTCACGTTCGCTGTTATATGCTAACTATATAATTTTGCTGTTTGTATTATGGATAACTTTCTGAAACGTAAGAAAACGGACCGGTGCTTAGGCCTATCCAAACTAACACCAATTAAGGACAGTTTTTACAAAGCAAAGCAGGCACATCCCTCTCGCTGACATTACTGGCTTTAGGCGAAACCGATGTTATTCATTTCTTTTTAAAATGACTGTGTTCCATAGTTATTGCAGGGAGTTAATAACAATTTATTTAGTGTTACTTTTTACATTATAATAGTCCTCAGCGTCATAAACAAGCAAGCGTGTATTGTGGAAATAGTCTATCTGCCTGTAATTTTTATTAAATTTTAAGGATAGGGGCCTAAATTTTGCTTTGTAAATACTGGGGGTCCGCGAGCTATGCCTAGAAAAAAATAGGGGTCCCTGTTCCAAAAAGTTTGAAAACCTCTGGCATAGGCTATATTCCGAGTTCTATTTCCGGTTTTATATTCAAAGTTAAATATTTCTAATAATCTCTCATGAGTCATGCGGGTTAGTGCAGAGTGCACACTCTTACTACTCTGCTTCAAAAGCGGCTGCAGTCTATTACCAGAATTTTAACTTTCTTGTTTCTGTGTATCTGTTTATTTTTTCTCTCGCTATGCGGCTAGGCCTTCACCTATTAATGCATGTCTGGTAGCCCTATTATTTTGTGGTTCTAACTTCCAATCAGTAGGCTATTACATACTCGTAAATCGTAATTGAATGCGAACTCGATGCAATGTAGCCTACGTATGTGAACTGAAAACATGAAATGTCCGTTTGTTTCTTAACATAATTATTTGAATTTAGGGCCTAGGCCTATTTCTAAAATTATTTTCAGACTGAGTGAATATTGTCCACCTTCAATAGTGTATATTGTATTACTGTGTTAATGATTGATGCACTTATAGTCGAAAAAGGTAGTTTACGAGCTTTAATTGCATAAACTACCTTTTTCGGCTAGCCGTAAATTTTTACGGCTAGCCGAAAAAGGTAGTTAACGCTCTTTTACGGCTAGCAGAAAAACCAGCGGTAAATTTGCTCAAGCCAGCCGTTAACCAGAAAAATTACGGCTTAGGGGTATGCTTATACGGATTTTTTTTAATTCAGCGAAACTTAACCACGCAACTTAACCATGCAATAAACGAATATTGATTGACGCCGGTTATCTATGAAATGATCTGCTGATTTGAAACCCATAGGGGCCTACTGTTTTCCGTAATTGTTTTGCAGTCTGTGCGAAATTATATGGACTAATTACAGTTCTGTCAGAAACTATAGAAAAAATGGCTCCGTATAAAAATAAACCTTATCTCTTTTAACGCAGTGATTAAAACTTACAAATTGATGCTATGCTTTTCGAAGTTTCAGACATTGTAAATTTGTAAATTTTAGCGAAATACAATATATAGTGTTTTTCAATTTAGCAAACACTCATAGTTGTAATCTAATGAAACAACTATGTACAGTGCTTTTGTTCCATGACACTGCACTCTGAGATTCCAAACAGGGTTAGATTTGGCAAGGATGTTCTTCAAGGCCTGTCATCACTAGTGTGATGTGACATCTCTGCATCCTTGTGACATCTCTGCATATTGAAACCATATTTGAAACCATACATGTACAGTCAAGGCAAGTAAAATAACACTTTTAAGAAGCAGTTAGGTAACAAGGGTAGGCCCAGAAGGGATATGATCCCGCTAATAGGGTGACCTATTTGCTATGAACAAGAGTTATTTCTGGTTTAAACAGCGCAGTTAACGCCTTGATTTGATTAAACGTTACAGTTAAGCATGCAGTCGATTTCTCCTGTCATGAATGTGGACTTATTTATAGCATACTTGTAGTTCTCTGCTTTTCGGTAGGTTTAAATGTCCAATGGCTCCACCCTTATCGATGTTGGGCTTCCTCCTTCAGTTTATTGTATCCATCCACCACCATCCAGTCCAGCAGCCTTCAGCTATGTCTGCTTCTCTTTTCCCTGTTCTTTTATGTATGATAGTTCTAAGTAGGGAATACCACCTTAATATGTGACCAGTCCACATGTGTCTGTCTCGTATATTAACAACAAGAGATCTTTCCTCGTCCGCGTTATGTGTTTTATGCTGTTTTATGGCTACGATCATGGTTATTAATTATTTCGATAATTTATATTGGCCATATTTTAAATAAGAGAACAAACAAGCTTATTCATTCATGAATTTGTGTTGCTAGACTGCCTATTCCAAACTTTCTGTCATCATATCTTGGAAGCATAATCACACATTTACAAAGGGTAAGAAAACTTTCAAATATCAGACTTACAGATGGTAACAGAAAAAGCATTTCCAGTGTTTAAGTCATCAGTCCTGTAACACCTTGGCTGCACTACCATGCATAATATCATCATTGTAACATCTCTCCATGCTTGTAGTTCATGACTTTGGATTCACAGTTAAGGTTTCATAATTTTTTGTCTACAGGGTCCTATTGCATCCCATCTTCCTTCAATAATTTTATTTTATTGGTTACATTTTCTAATTCATGATAGGTTTGCAATAACATGGAAAAGAAGGTAATTAATTCAACCTATAAATAGTCCACATTTTGGGCTTTGTTCAAGATCTCAAGATGCAAGCAAGTAGCCACAGCAAACCAAACACATATATATGTGATTTTTGTAACAAAATGTTTACATGGAAGTCCAGTCTGATAATCCATGAAAGAACCCACGCTGGAGAAAAGCCACACATCTGCCATTTATGTCACAAAGCATTTGCAGAGAAGACTCATCTGGTATGCCAAAAAAGAACCCACACTGGAGATAAACCATACATGTGCAATTTATGTGACAGAGTATTTGTACGAAAAACTCATTTGGCACGCCATACAAAAACCCACACTGGAGAAAAGCCATACATGTGCAATTTATGTCACAAAGCATTTGCAGAGAAGAATACTATGGAAAACCATAAAAGAACTCACACTGGAGAAAAACCATACAAGTGTAATTTATGTCACAAAGAGTTTGCACAGAAGACTTCTCTGGAATACCATAAAAGAACTCACACTGGAGAAAAGCCATACATGTGCAATTTATGTCACAAAGCATTTGCAGAGAAGACTAATCTGGAATGCCATACAAGAATTCACTCTGGAGAAAAACCATACAAGTGTAATTTATGTCACAAAGAATTTGCACATAAGACTCCTCTGGAATACCATAAAAGAACACACACTGGGGAAAAACCATATATGTGCAATGTATGTTACAAAGTATTTGCATGGAAGAAAGCTCTTGAACACCATACAAGAACCCACACTGGAGAAAAACCATACATGTGCAATTTATGTCACAAATCATTTTCACAGAAGAGTGGTCTTTACCATCATACAAAAACCCACACTGGAGAAAAACCGTACATGTGCAATTTATGTCAGAAATCATTTTCACGGAAGAATGTTCTAGGCGAACATACAAAAACCCACACTGGAGAAAAGCCGTACATATGCAATTTATGTCACAGAGAATTTGCACAGAAGATTCACCTGGAACGCCATAAAGGAACCCACACTAGAGAAAACCCATTCAAGTGTACTTTAGGCACAATGCTTTTATAGAGAAAACTCATCTGGAAAACCATAAAAAATCCACACTTGAGAAAATCCATAAAAATATCCTTTATGTCACAAAGCATTTGCAGAGAAAACTCTTCTGGAATACATGAAAAGGTCCCACTGGTTTAACCCAAAAATGTACTTTATGTCATGTCATAAGCATTTGCTAAGAGAACTCGTCTGGAATGCCCTAAAAGAACCCACACTGGTAAAACCAAAAAATGTAGTTTATGTCACATGTCACAAAACATTTGGTGAGAAAACTCATTTGGAATGCCTTAAAAGAACCCACACTGGTAAAACCAAAAAATGTACTTTATGTCACATGTCACAAAACATTTGGTGAGAAAACTCATTTGGAATGCCTTAAAAGAACCCACACTGGGGATAAACCACACATTTTCAATTTATGTCAAAAGCATTTGCACAGAAGAGTGTCCTAGATCATCATATAAGAACCCACACCAGAGAAATATCATACAAATGTTGTTTATGTGACAAACGATTTGCACACAGTGATGTTCTCAAATGCAATGTGAGAAACTACAGTGGAGAAAAAATATTCAAATGCAATGTATGCAAAAATTATTTGCACAGAAATGTCTTCAGAAACGCTATGCATTAACCCACAATGGAGAAAAACTATAGAAATGCACTTTTTATAACAAAGGAATGGCACGTAGTGACGCTCTCGAAATTCAGAAGACACACTTGGTAAATGCCAAAGAAGTGTATAGTTGATGTGGCATTGCACGGAGTGGGTGTCTCAGCTACCATGCAAGATCCCATACTGGTAAAAAGATTATGTGAGAGTGAACTATATGAATTCGTTGTGCCGAATATGGCTCAAATGCAGGCACGTAACTAGGATTTTTCGTTTGGGGGGGCTTAAACCTTGAACATGGCAACATTTATACAGTGTTCATACGAATTTTAGCCGTAAGCATACAACGGCTTGACTTGTTTGGGGGGCTTCAACTTCGTTTGGGGGGCTTAAGCCCCCCAAGCCCAACGCTAGTTACGTCCCTGCTCAAATGTGCCATGCACTTTGTGTAAGAGATTCAGTACATATAGGGCCTACTGACTACGAGAATGTGTTGATGGAAAACAGTTGTCAAGTAAAGAAATCTTGGAAGATTTCCGTAAGCAGGGGACGCCTTTTGAGAACGATTTTCTGAAGCTATTCTGGCGTTATGTCTGATGTTATTACACATTTAATTTTTAGACCATATTGACGTGGAATGTGACAAAATGTTTGAAATTGGGAAGGATTTCATAGAACATTATTAGGTCTTTTATGTTATATTCACAACACTCTATCATTATGTTTTCATCAGTTCTGTGATGCGTCACAGACAGATATATTTCTTGAAGTATTTTAAATGTATGGGTTTAGTTAATTTGCTAGAGCAAAGAAAACAGATTAGTTTGGAAGTCTATAGTTCCGTCCGTGTTTGATTTTCGTCTTGTCATATTTCATCAATAGGCTTAGGCCTACGGTATACACGGTATACGGCATACACCATAGGCCTACCAGCTATTCATCCGTCTGCCGCCATTGACGTTGATATGGCCGCTTTGCTGTTCAGTTAAATCGTAATCTCGATACTTCTACAGCGCCCCAAAAAAGCTACGTCGCGGGTACCACCTTATTCATAGGCCTACTTATTTTGACGTGCCTTCTGTAACTAGAATGGTATGGACAACTTTGAGCCTGGATAGGGAGAGGGGGATAGATCGAGTTATGGTAACACTCTTGGCCAGGAGAGCAGCAGTACGCGGTTCGATTCCCGCAACTCCCTCGAGCTGGCTCTTTGCATGGCTGCCAAACGCGTGTTTAGTTAAGATATGTCTGAATGTAATCTTACTGCGTTTGTCGGTTTGAATTAATAAAAAAAATAAAAAAATAAAAAGATTATACATGGGGTCACCGAAAACTTCGCGAAAAGCGATGTCCGCAAAGGGTACAAGAGGTCACCGAGATTCGCAATAGGGAGTGCGAAGGTTAGGCTGTGCGAATACGAATGTCCGCACCTAAATTTGGACGTTTGTTATTTCAGGAAGCCTGAGCATGAAACACCCATTATATATATAGTCAAAACACCAATTATCTACAACGTTGAATACAGTTTTTAACTTGGGTAAAGCCGACCTGAATGTGAACCATTGAAAACCGAGATTAAAGCATGAACCGATAGGCTAGCAATGAAGTCATTAAAGTAATTAAATAATATGTTAAATCTAAACGCCTTCTATATCTTCAAGTGAACGTCAAGTCTTTACTGTTAATATCGTGACGTGTTCTTCAACGTCACTGCATTATTAATTACAATCAGCGCCGACATGCGTTACCTCTACGTAACTAAATTTTACCACAATTATATGGCAGAGTTCCACCTGGATCTCATGCTTACAGGCTGTTCCTATTAAGGTAAGTGATAAAATGGTTGCACTGGAATTTGTTGACTCTTTGGTTTAGTAGTTAATTAAAATCGTTCGCTAATTAGTAGTCATAATACTCATCATATTTATTAATGGACCGCCGATAATTCGAAGACACATATTGTGATGTAGGCCTACTCGCATCTCTGCTTCATGCAAATTCTTTACCGCAGCATCCGATCCATGCTCAACTTTAAGGCTGCAGCCTCCGCTACTGCTACATCGATTCATTGTCCACTACAAACTTAGTAGCTGCAATTCCCTCTTCTTCAGCCTTGAATCCACCCAAATTAGGTGTCTGCGACTTATCCAAAACTCTTTAGCCGAGCTGTAACCAGAAACCGCATCACCGTATCACTCACTAGCTGAAAATCTCAGAGCGAATTTTCTCTTTAAAAACTCCAATCACTCGCAATTTCTTATGTATTCCAAGCCCAAGTAGGCCTACCTTAGCGAACTCTTCGTCATCCAGCCTACCCGCCCTTCGATTATTCCCTATCTGCGCCTCTGCGTAGATTCCTTTAAGGGGCGCTAGATAGATAGATAGATAGATAGATAGATAGATAGATAGATAGATAGATAGATAGATAGATAGATAGATAGATAGATAGATGATAGCCCTATCTTCCCCGAAACCCACTCACTATAGTCATCTCAAGTTATCGAACCAAGCCATCTATCATACTGTAGGGCCTACCCAGAGGAGTCTACACCATAGAAACCTTGGAGCAAATGCTCCATCCAAGAAATGGGGGGAAGATCTGTCAGTGTGTGTGCCACCATTAACGATGTGTGGGGGAGGAAGGGGTAGGGAGGAAGAAGGAGGAAATGAAGTTGCTCCAATGACTTCGGGGGGAGGATAGACGCCCCTGACTGTACCTCGACTCTTGAACGATCTTTCCTCTGCTCCGACAAATTTTCGGTTCCTCCGCCATTTTCGTCACTCTTCCATCATCAATTACCTCAGGCTCCTATATCTATCACCCATCGGGCTTTAACTCAAAATTAAAATCTCACCTAGGCCTAGAGATATAGCTGATAGATTTCTATTCATTATATACTTATCTATGATTGTTACCAATTGCAGTGTGTCGAACAGTTAGACGAATAAACGAATATTTGATTTGATTTGACTTGACGAATGTCCGTTTTCAAATCTTCCTCATCTTACATGAAGCCGCCTTAACGGCTTATCTGACTCCTCTCTCATAATCGTAACCATACTGAGATTTCTACAAAGCCCAAAATATCGGAGTCGCGGGATTTGCGCCTCGTGGCGATTTTGCTACTGTTGTTCAGCGTTCCAGAGAATAATTGTTATCTTAATCTTCACATGTCTATCTAAAGCGCCACTCATATGATAATTAATGGCAGGACAGCAGCTTATTCACGAGTGCTGCGTCAAGTTAGAAGGGTTGGCCAGAGATAGCAAATGGAGAGCCAAGTCCGTTTGCCTGAGAAGCCAGATAAGAGATACGGTAAACGTGTGACGGACAGGCCACAGGGCTTGATTGCATGTTTTATTAATAATAGCTTTCTTGTTGACGCGGTATCCGGCGACGTAATGCATCAGAGGGCATCAGCGGCCGATGCGTAGATGGTAGCGCTAGGGCGATATCATAATAGCCAATATTTAAGTTTTAGCGTATTCTTCCCACTTTAGCGATTTAAATTATTGATTAGAATAATATTAGACGCCTTCCGGTCTAATATTTAATTCCTAGAGCTAGGGCGATGCTAGATATAATGTTGACGATCTTTCTTTCTTAGACACCTTTATTTGAGAAGGTGTGGTGTGCGTAGGCGAGTATATAAGGAACAAGCCACGGTATAGTGTGGCGAGGGATAAGTAAAGGCTACCTCACGGTGTTTTGCCTTTAACGTAGAGCGGCGAAGTTGCGCTCTGCATGTACACGACACGGTGCTTTAGTGTCGTTGGTTCGGCGAGTGTTTCGATCGAGTCCCGGCTCGGTTACGAATGATTTTACGGACACGGCGTCCGGTACAAGGCTAATCAGTGCGCTCCCGAGTGACAGCCGCTCCAAAGGCGGTCTGACCAGTGCTAGTAAACGCCGATCCAACGGAGTAAGGGCCCACTCTGTTGTAGATCGCGAAAAGTACTGAGTCTGATCGTGGAAGGCTGATTCTGGGAAAGACCGATCATGAAAGATAAAGGCTCACAGGTCTGTATCGGTAAAGACGGGGAAGGACCCCGCAGATAAACAGGTCTGTATCCAAAGACGGGGAAGCAGACCCCGTAGATGTTCGTTTCGATATATACTGGTAAGACCGATGGATGTCTGGTTTGATATGTACGGGAGAAAGACCGATCGTGAGAAATAAAGGCTCACAGGTCTGTATCGGTAAAGACGGGGAAGCAGACCCCGTAGATGTTCGTTTCGATGGATAGACGGGAAAGGTCCCGTCGGTGTCTGGTTCGATAGTGACTGCTCGATAGTCCGGGGAAAGACCCCGCGGTTCCGTTCGATAAAGACTGGGAAGCAGCCCCAGTCGGTGGCCGTTCGATAAAGACGGGAAAAGATCCCGTGAGGTGACATTTCGGGGAAGGCCACGCTGTTGACCGTTTGATATACACGGGCAAGGACCCAGTGGTGACCGTCTGAGATACACGGGCAAAGACCCGGTGGGTGATAACTAAGTTCAAGTATCGTCCATAAAAAGCTAACCAGTGCGATCCCGAGTTACAGAAAAACTAATCGCTCTTGGGTGTTGGATTGACCGCCGATTCGACAGGGCTGGGGCACACCCTGATGTTAGATCGCGATCCGGTCTGAATCCCGATTGTGGAAGTTTAACAGGCTGAGTAAACCTCGGGGAGAGACCGATCTTGAGTAATAAAAAGAACACAGGTCTGTTTCGGTAAAGACGGGGAAGCAGCCCCGTTGGTGACCGCTCGACGTGTACCAGGGTGATTCCGTTCGAAAGTACGGGGAAGCAGACTCCGTTGGTAATGTTCGATAAAGACGGGGCAAGACCCCGGTGGTTCCGTTCGATGCACAGGTCTGTATAAAAACGGGGAAGGCAAGACCCCGATGGTGACAGTTCGATATGTACGGGGAGGGTGACCCCGTTGGTTCCGTTCGATAACATCGGGTAAACTACCCGCCTTCCTTTTAACTCGCGGGACTAACCGCAATCTCTCAATTCGCGATACAGAAAAGTCTTAGCAATACATGATTTATTAAAAGCCTATACATATTAGAGTATACAAATCACAATGAACAATTATGCATTTCTACGTCTTAACTCGCGGTCTGCCACAAGTTTCTTCCTTTGGGTGTTTTACTTCCGTCATAGTTACTCCCGCGGTTTTCCCGCATATCTTTCTTTTGGCCTACCTAACTCCGGTCTACCGCAAATCTTGGTTCGCGGAACTAACTGCAAGCTTCTGAGTTCGGGGAACTGCCCGAACAATCTGACCGTGGATCG
This sequence comes from Allolobophora icterica, assembly GCA_963556255.1. Lineage (NCBI taxonomy): Eukaryota > Metazoa > Annelida > Clitellata > Crassiclitellata > Lumbricidae > Allolobophora > Allolobophora icterica. The sequence continues at coordinate 4,921,574 of OY744617.1, read as the reverse complement.
TTCAGGTGCGTGGAAGACAGGAAATTCCTGCAGTGGGAAGTGATTACACAGGTCTGTGTGAAATAATGGGGTAACAGTACTGATAGTTACTCCACTGATGCCGTTAGTAGAATCGAGTCTGTGTACTCAGAAATGAAGCCTACGAGTCTGTGAGCTCCCGGGAAAACACAACCGTGTAAAAGGTTATGTAAACCGGGTAGGGATACGCCGCAACGAGAAGATACAGCGGGCCAGATCCCTAGGTGAAGAGTACGCGAGTTCCAGGTAAACAGAGATTAAATCAGACCAAGAGATTAACCTTAAAGTTCGGATCGGGTAGTCGGGTACCCAGGTCCGAAAGAGACACGACCGCGTTTCCCAGGGAGATTCGGCTAGTCAGAGTGCCGAGGTGAAGTGTACGAACGTCCCAGATTAAAGGGACATTAAATCAGACCAAGAGTAAACGATACGTGAAAGTCCGGGTAGTCGGATACCCATGTAGAAACATAATTGCTTGTCGTAACACACAGCTCTGAGGACTGACTGAAGTGCGAGGATGGGCCCCCTCGTGCGTAGGTCGGAACGAGGTTCTGTGTGTAGATAGGAAGGTTATAGGGAGAGGACCTTCCTATCAGAGTGCCATAGATACCCTTACCGTTATCTCTCGCAGCAGAATTTATTACTGTGTTGGTCGATAATTGCCAACACAGAAGACGGGTAAGGAGACTTATCCGTAAATGTGGTGCATGACAAAATACGTGTGAGGCCGGTATGCCCTGCACGGAAATGGAGCGAGAGACACGTGACGGTGGGAAGACAGTTGTCAAATGGACGGGTGCCTAGACGACATGACGAAGAGAGGCACCATTGACAGTTGCCCAATAGACCGGTGTCTAGGACGATGTGATGCAGAGACTTGTCACGTGTATTCCATGTTCCCGATACTTAGAAAACGTTTGGTGTCCCTTATAAAAATTTAATGGCGATAGTTCGAGTCACGAGATGTAGAATGGTACGCCAAAGTTCAGATCAGTTGGAGAGTTGGAGGAAGCCCGTAGCTAAGAAGGCACACAAAAGAGGATGACTTCTGCTGGTAAGAGAACGAACCCTGTTCTGAAGGACGGCCATCCTGCAGGACGTTGCCCATCCGGCGACCGCGGAAGAAGCAGAGTCAGACCCAGAGACAGAAATGTATAGTGTTGCCTTTCTTAAGCGGCCAATCCTGAATCTCCTCTGATAGGAACGTTCACTATTGGCAGAGATAGAGAACAGCCATTTTACGTTAAAAGTAGACGAGGCAGTGACTCGGGTGGCTCCAGACGGGCAGTGGGCTGGAGTCACCACCACACGGAAACCCGCCCGGCGCAACGACAGTGCAGGCGTCCGGGCGGCCGAACGCCACAAACGCAGGCCCGGATTTAAGCATGGTCACTATGTGCCAGTGCACAGGGGCCTCCACCACACATGGGCCTCCATAACAAAGGCGCAAGAAGTATTTTTACTTGTGTTTCATAATTGTTTATAAAATATTTCAGCAGTGTGCAGTGCGCACAGACACAATTTAACACAAATATCTAAAACTAAGAAACCGTTAAAAGGTCAGTTTGTCTCGGGCGTGGTCATGTGAAAATTAGTGAAATTTGCGTGTTTTCTTCTTTGCAATTTCGGTCACCAGATCCTCTAAGTTGATCTCACGCAGAATCTCAGCTTCTATGCTCATCAGAGCCAGGTAGGACAACTGCTCATTGCCCATCGATGTGCGAAGTCTGTTCTTTGTTTCATTTTTGAGAATGAATGTTCCGCACTACAGTTACTGACCATCAGAACCAGATACATGCGGAATGCTATCTCCACATTAGGAAATGATCCCTGAACTTGTTTCTGGAGTATCAACCGATACATGAAATTCTATCGAGAGACATCTTGAGCTTCTTTGTCCTTGAATGTGTCCACAAAGTTAACAAACTGGACATTTACTAAGCATGCACCAAGGTCGTCTTATTCTTATAGACCTCAATGAGATTCGATACCGCTGCCCGTAGTTATTGTGATGAAAGCACATCCAATTTGCGTAGGAAGCTGAACCGAGACGAAATAAGCTCGTACGTCCCAAGCCGATGAAGCAAAGCAGTAACCCACCCAACTGATCAATGACCGGCTGGTACAAAGTTTTGTATTCGAAATTTATCTGAATGCGTCAACTCCATCCGCGGAATTGTGTGACTATGGGCAGGGACGTCATTGGGGGTGGGGGTGATTTGCCCCCTGACTTCTGGGGAAAAAGATGCAAAAAAGAAGGAAGAAGAAAGGGGTAAAAATGAAAAATATAGGCCTACACATGGGCAGCGATCCCGAGGGGTCGAGGGGAGAAGAACCCCACCTTTAACAGCGGGGAACACAGTGTACTGTTGTCCCCACATGCCGAACAAAATTTCCTCTCTTTTTTTACCTCCACGTGGAAACAGGTAAAATGACGTTCTTGACTATGGGCCTCCACCGCGATGGTGCACTGGGGCCTCCACCTCAGTTAATACGGCCCTGGGCATATATATGCAGGCGGGTGACCAGTCCTCCATTGCCATCTCATCTTCCCGACAGTGTACTGTCTTCCAGTCAGTGTGCTCATTATAGCTGAGTTGGCTACGGGGTGCAGGTGGAGCAGAAATCTCGAACCAAATTTCTGGGTTTCAGTTAGGGTTGCCAGGTGTCCGGTAATGAACCGGACAGTCCGGTATTTAGACAATCTGTCCCGTCAGAAATTTCAGACGTTACCGGACATGGCGGTGTCCGGTAATTTGCGGTAAATAATTATTGTTAACAATAAGTGTTGGAATACATCATTCTCGTAGGATCTGGACATCATAAATATCTATCGTAAGTTCGTAACAGTTACATTTACAAGTATTTATTAAATTTTATTTGAAATTTACAATGACGAAGTTACGAACTGTACTGTACAGTGCGCGCGCGTTCGTTTATTACGATTTACGAGTTAACTCATCATAATTGTAGTTGTAATTGCAACCGAACATTTATATCGATACTCAGATCAGCGGCGCTCTCGACCCAAATCATTGCCAGCACCGGCCAAAAGAGAAGTTTTCAAGCGTCTGCGGAACTGAACAGGAGGAGAGAGGGCAAGAAGCTCTTGGCGGTGGGACTGGGAAAGACTGTTCCAGGCTGAATGACCCACACAGGCAAAGCTCCTAGATTGGGCCGTGGAAGAGTACATACGTGAAACAACCATAGGGCCACGAGCCGAGGGTCGCAAGGAGGCCCTCTCATGCAAGGAAGAAACCAGGGTGCAGAAATTCATTAGGTAAGACCCAGTGAGGCAGTTGCGCATGAGGGTGAGGGTTTTGAACTGAATTCTCTGTTAGGCAGAGAGACTGTGAAGGGAGTCACGAATAAAGGCAAAGATGTGGGCAAACTTAGGAATATCACCTCTACGTACGCTGAGCAGCAGCTTTAAGACTAGACTGGAGTTCTTGCATATTGGAGGAGGGAAAGCCAATGTATAGAGCATTGCCAAAGTCTACCCGTGTGCAAAGCGTGGACCAGTGGCAGTAGTGGGAGCATGAACCAAAAGACACCTGCGGATCGATCGAAGCTGGCGTAGTTGAAAAAGGGGAATAAAAGGTTAACCTGATCGGTGAAGGAAAGGGTAGGGTCGAGGACAATCCCCAAGTCACGAACACAGGAGGAGAATTGAATGAAGGGAACCTGAAATAATTAGTTTCCAAATCAAGCTTGCTGTGTAGGCCCCTACAGAGTAAATTGTCTAAGTGAGGTCATGCGCCGAATTCGCCGATAAACGGTAGGCCTATGGTTAACATAATTGTTAGTAATTACGTCCGAATTACAAAAGAGAACATTTCAACATTTTTCTACATTTTTAAGTTTCTAAGCGTTTTAAGCTACGCTATTATTACTTTTCTCAATAGTAAAAATCAAAGTGTAGTAGGCCTATATTTACAATTTGTATAAATGAGACGCTTTTTAATGTTCATTTAAAAGTAACTTTTCAATTTTTACTGCTGTTTCCTTATATTGTCAGCTTCTGACCTCTGAGGGTCCTGACCAGAGGCTTACCCAAAGTCCCTGGACCGATCTGGGGGCATCCACCCCAGACCCTCATGACGCGCTCGCCATAGTCCGGTAATTTCCTCAAGAGTATACCTGGCAACCCTAGTTTCAGTGTGCGTAAAGTTTGCCACTGCAAAGTACTATGTTTTTGGGAAAATAATTGTAGGCCAAGATGGAATAGCAAATGAAATGTAACATTTTTTTAAATATTGAACACGCGCTTCTTAATTGTGCCGTCCAATGTGATAATTGTTTGATATTCTACATGTCCATTATAACCACTCTACAGAGGTTAGATTATAAAACTGACAACTTTTCTGTTATACTGGAACACTGGATCCTTTCATCTAAGCCTACTTAGTCAGCCTCTGTAGCGGGTTTCGTATTTCACAACATTGGGGCTAGAATTGGCAGCGTTGGATTGCATGGACCCGCTAAAGCTGCTCTTATAATTATGCGTTAGCAAAATCATCCAGAAAGTGTAAACTCCACGCGTTTGATTCAGTAAGCATCAAATAAACGGCATCAGCCGCAAGACATCCCCTAATTATCCTAATACACGACAGCAGCCTTTGTAAGCGTATCATAAAATCCAATAAGGACACATTCTTTTAGATCGAAAATTGGCGACGAACAAGATGTCGCGAAATTCTATCTGGACGTCTTCACTCGATGGAACACGAATCGAGCCAGGAGAGACACCGAATATCCAGTTGACCGACTCTCGAGGAAACAGGTAGGCCTAAGTTTGCGTTTGTATGAAAATTTGCGACGAATCCAGTAGAGCGGTTGCTGATGAAATCCTAAGGCATTTTTTATAATATATGGCCTATTAATAATAATTATATTTTTTATTATTTCAAACCGACAGACGCAGTAAGATTACATTGAAACATCAAAGTACAATCAATATCTTAATTAACACACGGTTTGGCAGCCATGCAAGGCGCAGCCCTAGAGGGTGGTAGCTGAGTCAGGGTCAGTATATAAATCAGACTCAGGATCAGGATTTATTTACATAATCGCTATTCTGCCATTGTGTAGGCCTATTAAAACGCGCATGTTAATTTCAGCCAGAATTATGACGTTTTTGCTCGAGTTTGTATGGGTGTACTCGGTAGTGTGGTAGTTAGCGTGGTGGACTGTCATAACATAGGCTAACATAACATTACAAGTATTTTAAGTTTGTGTTAGAACCACTGAAATTAACCTGAAACGCTTAATAGGCCAATTTTCCCAATAGCCCCAATTTTCAACTGAATTCTTCTTAAAATCTGTGATAGTGCACACTGAGACCGTGCTGTCATCCAAACCATTCCACAGGTCTACAACTCTTGCACTGAAGAATTTCTGCCCTAAATTATGTTCCTGTCGGCTTCTTAAATAATTTATACCTGTGCCCCCGAATTGCCCTGTTTGGTGCTAATTCAAAGAACCTCTTCCACTTCAGTGCTTCCTTTCCAATGATAATCTTATAAGCTTAGATTAGATCTCCTCTGCTCCTCCTCTCCAATGTTGTTAGTCCACACCTTTTGAACCTTTCTTCATAACTGAAATCCTTGTAGCCCCAAATCAGTTTTGTAGCTCTTCTTTGCACTTTCTCCAGTTTTTCCATGTCCTGTTTCAGGTATGCATTCCATACCTGGATACAGTACTCCAACTGTGGTCTAACCAGCAATTTGTATAACCTCAGTATTGTATCCTTGTCTCTGGTGACTATTGTCTTTCTTATTACACCTAAAGTTGTGTTAGCCTTTTTGTTGCCTCAGCACATTGCCTTGAAAGTTTTGCACTCTTGTGCATAATCACTCCCCAAGTCCCTTTCTTCCTCACTCACTTTCAAACCTTACCACCCATTTCATATGAAAAGTCGTTGTTTCTCTTCCCCATGTGCATCACTGAGCACTTTTCCAAATTAAAGAGCATTTGCCAATCCTGCGACCATCTGAACATCCTTCTTGGATCTTCCCGCAGTACCTCCGCTTCTTCTTATCATCCACTACTCTACATAGTTTTATATCATCTGCAAACTTAGACACTTTCGATAACATTCCATCGTCTGAGTCACTAATAAAAAGTACGAACAGCAGTGGTCCAAGCACTGATCTTTGTGGCACTCCACTTAGCACTGTCGTCCAGCTAGAGTGTTTATCACCTACGCCCACCTCTTATCTTCTATCTGATAACCAGCTTTGAATCCGTGTTAGTACTTGCCCTCTATTCCCACTTGCTCGCGACGTTTTGGCTGGGGGTTCAGATCCACAACAGGGCAGAAATTTTGTGCAAGATTTCTCCTCCATCTGCGTCCCTAGCCTACTCAGATATCAATGGCCGTACCTATCGTTTGGAAGATGAGACGGCGAGGCAGAGGACTGGCCACCGGCCCACATATGCGACGGATAAGAAAATGAAGCTAATACTTCATGCCTATGGTTGCCTCAGGGCTAGCTTAAGGGACTGCGCTTCTTCTTATTATTCTTTTTTGAGTTCTTTTCTTTTTGTTCTTGTTCTACTTGTTCTTCTACTTCTTGTTCCTTTTGTTCTTTTTCTTGTTCTTGTACTTTTTGTTCTTTTTCTTTTATGGCGCTTTGTGACATAAGAACCGAAAGCTGTCTGCGATGTTATCATTTAAAAGGGCAATGTTCTATAGTCGGTAGCAATACGTACACCTGTTTTTAATTTTTACGTGTATTTATGTGTTGTCACAAAAGAACCAAAATCTGTATGTATTGTGTCGTTATATATGTAAACAGTGTTATTTTTAAAATCTATTTCATCGGCAGAATGAAGAAGCTCTTCACGTGATGGATCGCAATTCTAGTCAGGAACGTCTAAGGCGAACCACCTGGTGCAGTTACGTTTGAGGTTTCATGAGGACACATCCCAGAAATAGGTAAGTTGCTGATTTTCGCTGGGGCGGAAACTGGTTCGGGATTTCTGCTCCACCTGCGCCCCCTTGCTAACTAAGCTATATTGAGTACTCTTACTGTACACTATCGGTTGGAAGGTGAGACGACGAGGGAGAGTACTGGCCACCCGCTCTCATATGCCGAGGCTAAGAAAATGAAATCGCGAACACTTCATATCCATGGATGCCTTAGGGCTGGCTAAAGGGACTGCTCTTCTTCTGATCCTGTGACGCTGTTTGACATTAGAACCAAAATCTGTCTTCACGATCATTTAAAAAGAAATTTTTTGATGGGCATCATTAGTAGCAAACTAGGACCTACATTCAGTATTCTATGCGTAATCGGCGCTTTTGGTAGGACCTTGTAGGTCTTGGTAGTAAGGCTAAGTAGAAACACCAGAAAGTCAATTTTATTTACAATTTCTTTGGCTATCGTGGGTTTCATTTAGTTTCATTGGGTAGGCCCTATAATTCTTGCCGTATTATTAGGTTTCACTAGGCATTTCTATGTTTCATTGGGTGTCATTGGATTTCAGAGAATGAAATAGCCGACTCATTATGCAAGGAAGCAACTTCACACCCCACTGTCAACATTGAAGTGAGTAAGGAACTTAGAGATGCTTATAATGGCATAGATAAATATTTCAGGGGCTCATGGCAGAAATAATATGATAGCCAAACATCAGGATTCTACTATTAACTCCAGAGCCGACGGTTAGTAATAAAATAAAAATAAGTATAAACGACAGAGAAAGAGTAATTACCAGATTAAGGCTTGGGCACTGGAGGCTAAACCATTATCCCTATAAATAGGCCAGCATCCAACCGGAAATACGACCATTGCAACACTCAGGAAACGATAAAACACTTTCTATTAGAATGTAAGCACTATAACTTATAGCAGCACAAATGTATGAATTGCTAAGATTATTGGTGGATCATAAGATCATATGGCAATCGGTCATATGACCACGAACGACCATAATAAGGAACATATAAATTATTAAATAGAATCCTACAGACTTGTATGTCTTTTAATCCAGTTGCTTATAGAGTGATTCCGCAGCTATTTGCTGCCCATTTATTTTGGTTTTTCAGAAATACAATATGGAAAAGACAAGGCTATGAAGATCCCAACTAACAACATTATATACGTTGGAAGCAGCCTGAAACAACAAAGCCGAGCTACAAGAAGACAGCTGAACTGGGGAGGAAGAGTAAAGTTCCTTCAGCTGGTGTTGAGTACAGGAAAAATCTCATCCTGCAATGTTAGGGACTAGGGTTGGGTAGCCGGCTTGGATTATACGAAACCATTAACTGATAGTGGAAGAAACTTTTCTATGTAGGCCTATGTTTTAATAGACAAACATTTAATATCATGTCAACTGTGTAAGGGAATCATCATCTTAGTCATGCGTAGGCCCTACTCCCCAAAGTCCAATAAAGAAAAAACACCTGGAGTTGTGCTCGAGTTAGCCTGATTTAGAGTTAGACTAACTTAGAGATTTAGTTTATTTCAAAAGACGCTATAACAGGCCCGGATTTAGCATGGTCACCACGTGCCAGTGCACAGGGCCCCCACCACCACATAGGGCCTCCACCACAAAGGCGCAAGAAATTGTTTACTTGTGTTTCATAACACATAGGGCCTAATGATTATAAAAATTTCAGTAGTGTGCATAAATAATAAACGAATATACATATACACGAAATTCTCTCTCGAGACATCTTGAACTTGTTCGTCCTTGAATGTGGCCACAAAGTTAACAAACTGCACAAGCTCATTTCCTAAGCATGCATCAAGGTCGTCTTTATAAATAGACCTCAACGATCGAGATTCGATGCCACTGCCAGTAGTTCCTGTAATGAAGGCACATCCAATTTGCGTAGGAAGCCGAACCGAGACGAAATAAGCTCATACGCACCAAGCCGATGTTGCAAAGCAGTAACAAACTGATCAATGACTGGTAGAAAGTTTTGTATTCGAAATTTATCTGACTGCGTCAACTCCATCCGCGGAATAGTGTGACGAGGTCGATCGAGCGGATGAAGTCGTACGTTGCGTAACTTGCGTTGCCGTTCTCTCTTCTGAATGTATTAGAAACTTTGACTTAAAGAGATTAGTAAAATAAAGTAGCGGCTGTAGCCTAGTTATTAGTTCTAGCTTCAATTAGTACAGCTTTGCCTTTGGGATATGCTGGAGACGACGCGTCGTGACTCGTGAGCCCATAGGCGTCCAATTTTTGTTGGGGGCGGGAGGGATATTTCTACGTGGGCAAAATTTTTACGGGGTGGGGCAAATGACGTTTTTGCATGGAAAAGCTGTTCACGAACACAGAAATCGTAACAACTTTCAAAATCCAGGGGGCAAATATGCCTCCTTTTGCCCCTCCGGACGCACACGCGTGAGCCTATCACTGCAGGCTATCAGGCATCACCCGTGCCTGGCCTGTGACGTGCTATGGGCCTCCACCTAGGTTAATACGGCCCTGGGTAAACGAATGCATTTTTATTCCCAAGGGTTGATTATAGAAAGAAGGTATGCATGCAAGGATTACTCTCTCCTGCTGAGGCTCGTCTGATTGAAGGTATACCTAAGTTTTGGCATAGGCTCTATATGTCGAGCCCCATGCGAGAGGAATAAATATTGGACTGGTTTCCGATACACGGGTATTGTATTGTATTGTATTGTATTGTAGGCCCTACTGTATTTATGCATTTGTGAAGCGCCTCTCGCAGTACAACCTAATCAGAGGCGCTCCCAGTGCGAAGATCCCCGTGAGACAAGAAAAGTCTTAAGGCAGCGATAAGTAACAGAATTGCCCCCAGTTAGAATCTGAGAACGAGTCCAAGGAGGAAGATCATTCCAAAGGAACGGGCCAGCAGATGCGTATACGCACGGTGTTGAGCCATAGAAGTCCAGGTCCGAGAGACCAAAAGGTTATGTCGGCCTAAAGAACGGAGAGGACGGCCAGAGGCAACCGACAGAGGTCGACAGATAAGATCACAAAGATAACAAGGAGCTTTGCCCTGGAGCGCTCGAGAGGTAAGGAAAAGAATTATTAAACTGGATACGCGCGGTGAACGGAGCCAATGCACACAGATGCTCGATAGTGTAGTGGCTAGCGCGCTGGACTGTCAATCGAGAGGTCGGGGGTTCAAATCCCTGCCAGGGCAGAAATTCGGTTCGAGATTTCTGTTCCACTTGCACCCTCTAACCAACACGGCTATAATGAGTACAATGGGAAGATGAGACGGTGAGGTAGAGGACTGGCCACCCGCCATCATCATCATCTTCTTCTTCTTCATCGACGCATTGCGTTTGATACCTTATTGCTTATGCGTAATTACCTCGCGGGCTGTGCTCCAGTTCATCTTAGGGAGTTTCGGGTCTCTGTCTCACCCATTCCTGGCCGTAGATTTCTTCGCTCTGCTGCGCAGGGCAAATGTAAATGTACGTGATTGTATATATATATATATATATATATATATATATATATATATATATATATATATATATATATATATATATATATATATATATATATATATATATATATATATATATATATATATATATATACATAATTTCAGCTTCTTATTCCAACTGGAAGATGGTGCTCAATGACAAGTAAATATTACCATATAGTAGTATTTGCTGTAAATTTCGATGCCGTATAACTTGGTCAACATTTATCATGGAGATGAGCTTGAAATAGTTTATGTTGTGTTATCAGACTTACTTACTTACTGGTACTTGAAACAAAAAGTGTAAGTTCTTGTTGAAGGTCGTGGTGCCTACTTCCTGTGTTTTGGGCTGACTTGTTTTCAGAAGTGAATTTTTACATTATAATTGCTGCAGCGCTTGGCTGTGATCCTCTGCCCTGCCACTTTCGCGTAACAGAGTGCGTAAGAAAGCCAGAATAGAGCATGCTGAAGCTGAAGCTGTAAGATCTGAATTTGTACCAGATTAGCCACTGGTACTATACTGGGTTGGGTAAACCCCGCCTAAGATCTTTGGAGCAGGAAATGTAGATCGCCTGCCAGTGCTGGTTTCCGGTGATGGTGTGAATAAGCCAAATTAACCTTTGGGACAGGATGCAATGAATTCATGGTCGTTCATATTCTTCTAAAGTTGTGAAAACTCACAGTTGACAAGGTTCAAGCCTTGAGCTTTGATACAATGTCTGTCAACACTGGGCATTTCAACGAATTGTGTGTTCCACTGGAAGACAAATAAGCTGAGAGCTCTTGTGGTTGGCCTGCCATCATCATGTAATGGAATTGATTTTAGCCGAAGTATTCACCTTGTGCTGCAGTCCACCTGTTCTCCATAAATTCCAATCTTCAAAATATTTAAAGCTGCTGGGAAGGTGTGACATGTGTAAACTTCCGAGGACTGGAAGTCATATACGGCACTGAAGACCCCATATATATATATATATATATATATATATATATATATATATATATATATATATATATATATATATATATATATATATATATATATATATATATATATATATATATATATATATATATATATATATATATATATATATATATATATATATATATATATATATATATATATATATATATATATATATATATATATATATATATATATATATATATATAGCGACCGTATATTGCCTCGACCTGCTCATTTCTCAAGGAATTAATCGGGTGAGATCCTTCACCACCGTAGCGCCTGTTTGAATCCTTAAGTATACGGACCGTGCTAGCCCAAGATTTAAATCTCTGAAATAAGCCACCTTCGAGAAGCGAAACGCGATCCGTATGCTCTCTAACACAGAGGCGCAAGAGACGTAGCCTACACTCTTACCGATGTAGCTAACTGGGCCTGGTTGTCCCCCAGCCGCAGCATCCACAATGCAGACCCAAAGAGCAAGACTTTTGGTCTGAAAGCAAAGACCAAGACATTTAAAAACGAACTCGAGTGCACTCGAGAACAAGACCTTGATCTCGAGGACAATAAGTCTGTCATCATGTGATGTAGGCCTTGTCAATATATCAATGTGTGTATAATTATTGCCACCGGCCCTCAATCATCCGCGTCAGGCTCCTCATTTATCACCCAGGATTTCCACTCAAAACTGATTAGTATCACCTTTTCAGGAATCCCTGCCCTGACTCATCTCATCCCCTGCCTTCCAATTCTTCTGAATCGACCTAAATGACACTCGCCTTAACAGCTTTTTTGCCTCCTCTCTTGATCTGGACCCCTGGATTGACCAGAAAGCCGGACTCGGACCTCCTTTGACTACCCTCAGAAACCCCTCTGAATTGACGCAGCGCTTGTGAATGAGCTGGTGCCCTGCAGCGATTGTACATCTGGCGCTTTATAAGTTTGGCGTTTGCGATTGCAATTACGATTATTATTCTCGCATTTTGGACGAAATTTGGCAAAACGGTTGGAACATAATAATGCTTCATAAAGAAAACGATTCATTAAACTACTCTTTTCGTTATTATACCACTTTTTGATACGTTAATTTCTCTTCTGCTTTTTTTTTACTGGTAAAGCATATTTCGTTCTGTATATAGCTAAGGAATCTATGGTATGTAAGTAATAACTATTATTTAAGTAAGACTTATAGGCCATGTATCAATCTTTTATTTCACCGACAATTGCCTTCGATTTGTAATATCCTTATTATGCATGCTGGTTATTTATGTTTTCAATAATTATATTATCCAGATCTCGAGGTAGCTACTATAATATAGCGTCCTGGCCTTTCTTTGCCATATTTTAAACAATCTTATTCAGTCATGAATTTGTGTTGCTAGACTGCCTATTCTAAACTTTCTGTTATCATATCTTGGAAGCATAATCACAAAGGGTAAGGAAATTTTCAAATATCAGTTCATGGATCTTAGATTTACAGATGGTAACAGAAAGGCATTTCCAGTGTTTAAGTCATCTGTCCTGTAACACCTTGACTGCACTACCATACACCCTCTAATATCATCCTTGTGACATCTCTGCATACTTGTAGTTTATGACTTTGGACGCACAATCATAGGCGCCGACTTCTTGGGGGCCTTGGGTGCCAATGCACCCAGAGAGAAAGTTCAGTGGGTGCCTGGCACCCAGAAGAATTCGGACCCCAAATTCAATTTCTTACACATAAGCAGTAATCTCACAACGTGAGAAGTAAGACTTACAGCTCCAACACAAATACCCAACATTGCATGATCTCACAGTCACAGCCCATACATAAATAAATTATTTATTTATTTATTATTTAAAATAAATCAATAATAACGCTGGAATCCTTGACAAGAAAACACTTTTCTCTCTCCGAAAATCCGCCAAAACTCACCTACCTAAGGGGAAGGGGTATGGAAATGGAGGGAGGACCCATGCACCCAGTGGCACCAGAGACAAAAGCAAAAGTCGGCGCCTATGCGCACAATTATGGTTTCATTATTCTTTGTCTACACTCTACAGGTCCTATTGCATACTTTCTTCCTTCGATAATTTTATTTTAGCAGTTACATTTTCTGATTGATGATAGGTCTGCAACACCATGGAAAAGCAGTAATTAATTCAACCTATAAATAAATATAGATCTCAAGATGCAAGCAAGTAGCCACAACAAACCAAACACATATATATGTGATTCTTGTAACAAAATGTCTACAGGGAAATCCAGTCTGAAAATCCATAAAAGAATCCACACTGGAGAAAAACCATACAAGTGCAATTTTTGTCACAAAACATTTGCATGGAATACTACTCTGGAATGCCATAAAAGAATCCACACTGGAGAAAAACCATATATGTGTAATTTGTGTCTCAAAGAATTTGCGTCGAAGACTGCTCTGGAATACCATAAAAGAACTCACACTGGAGAAAAACCATACAAGTGTAATTTATGTCACAAAGAATTTGCACATAAGACTCCTCTGGAATACCATAAAAGAACTCACACTGGAGAAAAACCTTATTTGTGCAATGTATGTCACAAAGCATTTGCCTGTAAGGGTACTCTTGACCAACATACAAAAACCCACACTGGAGAAAAGCCATACATTTGCAATTTATGTCACAGATCATTTGCACAGAAGAGTGGTCTACACCACCATGCAAAAACCCACACTGGATTAAAGCCATACACGTGCAGTTTATGTCACAGAAAATTTGCACAGAATACCATAAATGAACCCACACTGGGGAAAAACCATACATGTGCAATATATGTCAGAGATGATTTGCATGGAGTAGTAATCTGCAACAGCATAGAAGAACCCACACTGGAGAAAAACCGTATATGTGCAATTTATGCCACAAAGAATTTGCACAGAACACTACTCTGGAATACCATAAAAGAACACACACTGGGGAAAAACCATACATTTGCAATTTATGCCACAGAGGATTTGTATGGAAAGCTTCTCTGGAACATCATGGAAGAACCCACACTGGAGAAAAATCATTTATATGCAATTTGTGTGACAAAGCATTTGCTGAGAAGACTCATCTGGTATGCCACAAAAGAACCCACACAAGATAAACCATACATGTGCAATTTATGTGACAGAGAACTTGTAAGAAAAAGAATCCACATTGGAGAAAAATTATAAAATGTACTTTATATCACAGAGTATTTTCAGAGAAAACTCATCTGGAACACGATAAAAGAACCCACACTGGAGAATAATTATAAAATATACTTTATATCACAAAGCATTTTCAGAGAAAACTGATCTGGAGCACCATAAAAGAACCCACACTGGAGAAAAACCATTAAAATAGACTTTATGTCACAAAGCTTTTGTAGAGAAAACTCATCTGGATTACCATAAAAGAACCCACACTGGAGAAAAGTCATAAAAATGTACTGTATATTACAAAGCATTTTCAGAGAAAACTCATCTGGAACACCATTAAAAACCCACACTGGAGAAAAACCATTAAAATATACTTTATGTCACAAAGCTTTTTGTAGAGAAAACTCATCTGGAATACCATAAAAGAACCCACGCTGGAGAAAAACCATTAAAATATGCTTTATATCACAAAGCATCTGCAGAGAAAACTCATCTGGAATACCATAAAAGATCCCACACTGGAGAAAAATCATAAAAATGTACTTTATATCACAAAGCTTTTGTAGAGAAAACTCATCTTGAATGCCTCAAAAGAATCCACACTAGGGATAAACCACACATTTGCAATTTATGTCACAAAGATTTGCACAAACGAGTGTTCTAGATCATCACATGAGAACCCACACCAGAGAAAAGTCATACAAGTGTTGTTTATACTGGTAAAAAACTTTAAGTGAGAGTGAACTGTATGAATTCGTTGTGCCGAATATGGCACATACATGTAGGCCTATGCATGCAAGCACTTTGTCCAAAACATTCAGTTCATTTACTGAATATGAGAAATGTGTTGATAAAAAATGGTTGTCAACCAGTGTTATTTTCGTTCCTAAAATCATTTTAGTTTTAGTTTCTATTTCTGTCAGGTGTCAATCATTTCTATTTAGTTTCAGTTTTAGTTTTTCATTTTTCAATCATTTTCGTTTCTATTTCGTTTCTATTCCTGAAATCATTTTAGTTTTAGTTTAGTTTCAGTTTCTCAAAACCAAATCATTTTAGTTTTCGTTTTTCAAATCATTTTAGTTTTAGTTTTTGTTTTTCACATCATTTTACTTTGAATGTAAGTTCAGAAAAAGTAGGTTAGCGTATACCTTTAATGAAGAAGAAATTACTTGAGACCCTTATTAGCGGGACTTACTGTAGGTCCTTTCAGGTGCCCCAATTGTGCCCATCCGAGCATTCATAGTGTAAGACGATTTGTGTATAATTTGTACTGTAAACGTTTTGATAGTCGCCAATAAACTGGTTGTTATGGTTATGGTTATGATAAAGTTGGTTATAGACTCTAGTCGCTTAATATATTCTGTAGAATCAGTTGTTTATGAGGTTCTTTCCTTGAAATGCAGGCATCCAGTATTGACGGGCTCTCCCTATCCTCCACTTAACGCTTAGACTGTGTTTTCTTGTTTCTATCTTCCTTTGAATTTAAGAGTGTGTGAACCTCGGCATGGTTATGACTTATGTGTGCTTTAAGATTTGTTGGATTTTTACCTGCAATAAAAAATTACAAAACATGTTTCTTATTGTGATTACTACTGTATATTTTCACATACTAAAGTAAGGGTGTGTAGCCAAACGACGAATGCGGAAAAAGTAGCGAGTATGATGCGTAAATTGCGTAGTTACGTACCAGCTATGCGAACCCCACACGGCTCTCCTTTGTCATTCAGAACTGTACATCGGCTTCTGTCGTTATCTTCTTCATATATAAATATTCCCATACAATACTTTCGCGTCTCCTACCGGATAAAAGCTTTACTAGACTCGTTATTAATAACAAATTTCGTAAACATGCACCGACAGTTTGACATAAATTGTAGACCGCAAACAGAAAGTTGTATCCTGATAATAATTTTAAACATGTAGACATGCGCCGTTCAATTGCCGCGCCGATAATTTAATAATAGAGATTGTTTGGATTTTCATTTTCGAATCACGTTTTTAATAAAATACATGGTTGGATTTTCAATACTTTTCGTTCCAAAAATCATTTTCGTTTTAGTTTTTATTAGTTTTACATCCATTCTTTTTCGTTTTTATTTCGTTTTCGTTTCCAAAATCTTTTTCGTTTTCGTTTTAATTTCGTTTCGATTTCGAAAATCTTTTTCGTTTTAGTTTTCGTTTTCGTTAACGATTGTCTTTTCTTTTTCGTTTTCGTTTCGTTTTCGTTAACGATAATATCACTGTTGTCAACTACAGAAATCTTGCAAGATTTTCCTAAGCAGAGGACGAATCAGTCCAGTAGACTGAGTAGAGCATGATTTTCTGGAGCTATTCTAGCGTAATGCTGATGTCATTACACATTTAATTTTTAGACCATATGGATGCGGAATGTGTAAGAAAATGTTTGAAATTGAGAAGGATTTATGGAACATTATTATGTTATCATCAGAACACATTATCATTATGTTATCATCAGTAGGTCTACTGTGAGTCTGTGATACGCCACAGACAGATATATTTCTTGAAATATTTTAAATGTATGGGTTTCATTTCCTAGAGCAAAGAAAACAGTTAGTTTGCAAGTCTATAGTTCCGTTTGTTGACTTTACATGTTTGATTCTCTAGTCATATTTCATCAAGGCTTACGGTATACACCATACATACCAGCTATCTATTCATCCTGTCTGCCACCATTGACGTTGATATGGCCGCTTTGCACGTCAAAATATGAGTTATGATATTTTGACGTGCCTTCTGTAACTAGAATGGTATGGACAACGTTGAGCCTGGAGTTACATGGGTTCACCCAAAAGCGATGCCCGCAAAGTGGAGAAGATCGCGAGGTCGCCCAGATTCGCAATGGGGGAGTGCTAAGGTTATGCGATCGCAAACGTTCGCATCTAAATTTTGTAGGCCTACGTACGTTTCTTATTTCAGGAAGCCTGTGCATGAAACACCAATTATATAGTCAAAATAGCATACTCTCTCTACAACGTTGAATATAATATTAGAGACATTTTGCACGGATGCGGAACTATCAAATTACCCCGTGATATATTAATTTCTTCCAAACAAGCAGTGCGAAACTCATCCTGTAGGCTAGCTTCCTCCTTATTGAAAGACTGCATCTATCCTTGTTCCAGTCATTACCAAATAAACCTCTCCTTATCTACTGGCAATTCCCCCTCCCCTTCAAACACTCTTTAGTCACTCACTCGATCCACTCTTCAAAAAACCATCGCTGGATAAAGAAATCCTTTCGAATCACCGACCTGTCTCTAACATGTCATGCATCTAGGCTACTTAGCTTACTGAACGCATAGTCCTGTCTCGGACCTGACCTCCAACTCACTCTTCAACACGTAGGCCTACCAGTCTGGTTTTACCAAGATAAGAGAAGATAAGATAAGAATATTAAACCAATTGCTATGTATACGCATTTTGGTGTACTACCGTATCGGCCTACATTATTCCGCTAATCGTATACATTTTTCTGCTACCAACAATCAGTTCTAATCTAGGTCTCATATACTTATATATACACAGACATTATATGCATTATATGATTATGTTCCCATATAACAATGTAATAATATAATATGTTTTCCTCATCAAGTTATCGGCAGGTGGGATAACGTACGCGATCCATACTAACTACGTTTGCGAGAGAAACTAATCTTAGGCTTTCAAAGTGTGTGTGCAGAGGCGGCGATCTTGTTCGACAGGGGAAGGGGACACTTTTGAACTGGGTCAACATTTAGCCTATTGGTGCGTGGGAAAATATTTTTTGACCGTTTTTGTGCACAAAAATTGCGTTAAAAAAACAAGTGGCAGGCACTTTGTAGTCTAACGGCATATAGGGGAGAGTTGCCATAATTGGACCACTTAAGGGAAACTGAGGTTTTCTGAATGAATGCTACTGAATTTCTAAAAGGAAATTATGCCACATGATGGGCTAATATGTCAAGTATGTTGTTAATAAGCAAGGAACAGATAGTATTCATGTAAATATGAAAAATAACTAAAACAGCTAGAGCTGTAATAGGTCCAATCAAGGCAACCTGTTGCCTTAAATGGACCACATGGTTGCCTTGACTGGACCAGTTGCCCTGAAAGGAACACATCATATTAAAGATGTTTTTAAAAGATAAGTTGCAAAAAAAACACACTTGAAACGTTTAAAAACACTTATTGTCTACAAACATACAATAAAAGTACAATGATGTACAAAAAAGACGAACAGTCAACAATGAAGTAAGACAGTAGCATGTTCAAGGAACAAATCAAAATAATTAAATAAAACCAAACAAAACCACGAGCAAGCAGGGCACAAATACATATACAAATACTGTGATGCATATACAACAGAAAGAAAATGTTATTTGACATAATACAAGCCAATTGTAATTATTATTATTTAAAGAATCAAAATATAACATTGCAAGTGCCGGTGTCCTTAAATAGACCACGCGATATTATCGGTCCAATTCAGGACACTGAATGTGGTCCATTTCAGGCAACATGGACTACTTCTGTTTACACTGCGATAGTTCAACGCTCATCAGTCTTAGCGTAAAATCACTTATTGTCGCTCAAACATGAAACCCGGCTATAGCTAAAACAAATATGATTTCATTTTTAAAAGCTTCCCTAAAATGTGTACACTCGTTGTCAGGTACGTCTAAAATTAGATCAGCACCACATGAAAAAGACTTAACCGCAATTTTAAAAATATATAGTTTTCCGTCAAACTGCCTGTGTCAACACGATCAATATTCAAGTGCGCAAGAATACAACAATTGAAAACGAGGCTATATATGTATCTAGGGGGTAAATAGGCCGTGGTCCAATTGAGGCAACGGTCCAATCGGAGAAACTCTCCCCTAGGCCTAGATGTAATTATATATATATTTTCATCAAATTGTACAATCACATGCAAACTAATTCAAATATAAAGTTAATTGATTTTTATTAGTTACTAGCATAGTGCAAGAAATATATACAGAATAATAATAGGCCTAAACAAAACTCATTAATTTTTGTTTGTTGTTGGTGGCAACGTGTTCACGTATCAGCTGCCTGGTCTTAACGGTCAAGTTTCCATTTGGCAATTATTTAACAAAAAGAGCAATCAAAAAGTTTCTTTAAAAATCGGGGATAACTGTATAGGCCTACTAGCTGTGTCCTCCCTCAATGTTAAATGTGGAGTGGACTTGTCCCGCTCCACCCCGGAATCGTCGCCCCTGTGTGTGCTAGGGTGGAATAGGCCCCTATGTAGGCCTACTGATCAGGACTTTAAGCAAATGACATGATAATTATTAGATGATAAGAGCGTGAGGAATTCGGATGAAGAGAACAAAGGCGCGCCCTTTTTTGTTGCTGCCACTGGCGTAAACTTGTCCAAAATATGGGGGGAATTTGGTTATTCATTCTACACTTGTTGCATTGGGTGTACAGTCCAGATGAGACTCAAACCCCATTTCTACAAAATCGCTTATCCTGACTACTCGTTAGATATTTAAGCGCCGTTACAATGCTGTGTTACGGCGCTGTAGAAATTGTCGTGTTCATCATCATCATCATCATCGTCGTCGTCGTCGTCGTCGTCGTCGCCGCCGCCGCCACCACCACCACCACCACCATCATCATCATCATCATCATCATCATCATCCATCTCCATTATTGGGGGACCACGTGCCCCGGCTGCCCTGTAGACTCTTGAACTCTTGACTCTATTCTTCCGTAAACTGTTCATGATGTATCGGCAAAAATTTCCTCTGGTTCTAGACCGGACTCACCCTGGAATTTGACAACGTTAACGATTTTTCCCATTGGTGACCACCGACTGATGCCCTTATTATGATCACAGTGGCACTGAATAAATTCTGAGCTTCAGGGCCGGCGCCAGAGTATTTGGTGCCCTAGGCAAACCTGTCGCACTGGGCCCCCGGTTAGTGTGATAATTAATTAATATTAAATTAACTAAGTTAATATGACCTTCAAAGTTCAAACAGGAATGCAGCCGAATGCTGCATCTTTAATTTAGTATCGCCGATTCGTAGTTCATTATAATCATCTACGAATCATTATTACTTCTAAATAAAACAAAAATATGGCACTTAATAATTTCTAAATTTAAAAGTTAGCCATAATTAAAGTAATAGTCTGGAAACTGCATTACCTATGCAACCTATGCTGTATGGTCTAACACGTTTAATGGGAATTTTAAATGTAAATATTAAATTATGAGACAATTGTTATGCACATTTTCATATGAACACTTTGTAACTCCTACTGCTACGTGTAGCCTATACTAAGTCATAGTCCTACCTACGTACTGAGTCTATTCAAATACTAGAGTATTTGCCCGTCATATGACGGGATTGATATAGGAAGAGAAAAAAATTTGTTTATTGGAATTGCTTGATTAGGCCCCTATTAGTCACATTGCGAGTGAAAATTCGAGGATCATTTAGCAAATGACCTTGACGGTCGGTTTTCTTGACGAGTACTTTGATGTTGTCTCTGTTTCGTGAACGCAGAATCAGTCTTCCCCTCGTCCTGCTCCTCCTCCCTCTCACCCTCCCGTCAGATAGTGTGCCATATTGAGGGATTGATGCCGGGAGGAAGGCAGGCAGGCAGGCAGGCAGGCAGAGACAGACTTACTAACCGCTGTTTGTCTGTCTATCAATCCGTCTGTCTGTCTATCTGACCGTCCGTCCGTCTGTCTGTCTGCCGAGTGGCGAGTGTTCTTTGGCTTGGCCAGTTTGGGTAGGCCGTCTTATACTGCGTCGGGCTTCGGCCGATATCCCTCCGTCTACAACAGGTCTGTCTGGCTGTGCGTCTGTACGTCTACCTGCCGAGTGCCCAATGGTCGTGGGGCGGGCCAATTTCCTTTCTTGTTTTATTCTGCAAACTGTGGACATCATATAGAGCAGCGGTTCTCAACCTTTTGAGACTCAAGGACCACTTTTAAACTTTGTGTCTAAGTCGCGGACCACCACTAAAAATTGTGCAACAAACAAATTAATACAAAAGAAATTTTTGCCATAAATCCGCGTATTATTAATTTATTAGTTTAATTAATGATGCCATTTAGCCGATTCTAGCGGTTGAAATGTTAAAAAAATTAAAAATTGACAAAATTTGTCTGTTTCTATGTTTTAATTATAAAAAAATATAAATTGTAGGCCTTGCTCGTGGACCACCAGGCAGATGGCCGCGGACCACCAGTGGTCCGCGGACCACAGGTTGAGAACCGCTGATATAGAGGAAACCAAACGCAGAACCAATTCCTTGCATCAGCGTGAATCATTCTTCAACGGATTGCATTGCCATGTCAAAAAAGGTGAAGTAGGCTAAAAGTTGACTTTGAATTTGTCTTTGGGATCCGGGATAGGTTCATCGTCTCCTTCGTATGCAATCTCCTTCTTTTTTTCTTCTGATACGGGTTGGTTCAGGTTCGAAAAGTGCTGGTATCTCTAAATCGACAGCAATTTCAGTTGAATCTCCATTTCTGAGGTTTAAGGGAAACCTTCTTTGTTTCCCCAGTTGTTTGATAGCGCTATGTATATCTAAACCCAGAGAACCCAAGGTAGGCCTACAGCTGCGGGTCTGTGATGTCATGTGACTTATTTCACTGACATGCAATATTCCCGTTTCGCATTTTTTTTATAATTCATTTATTAATAAATGGCGGCAAAACGGCGGCAATGTTTAAAAAATATTTCTTTATGTAGCTTTTCTTTCGCCCCCAGAAATGTGCCGCCCTAGGCGGCCGTCTAGTTCGGCTAGTGGTTAAACCGGCCCTGCTGAGCTTATTTTATGATTTCCGGTTTATTGAAGGCTGAAGCACATTTTGCGCGAAGATATATCCTACTGCGTTCTCATATTCGTTCTCATCCCAAGAAACCTGGTGTCCTATTAATTTGAACTCATATCTGATAAGCTATTAAGACCCACTATATAGCTATAATATTTACTCGCGAAAGTTTCAAAATTAAATAACTAGTTGTGCGCAAAGTAAAGTTTAGGGTACCGGTACGTCAGAGTAAGTAAGGGCAAAGAGCTGCAATCTTAGCCTGAATCAAAGTAAGACACAGGAGATGGTAGTCCGCCGTCCAGGGAGGGGGCAGGAAGACGCACCTGCAGAGGTGCCGGGACTCCGGCGGGTCCAGAGTATGAAGATTATGGGAGTGGTGATGACTGTAAAACTAGGTTTTGAAGCGCATAAGGAGCACTTGCGTCCAAGCAAAACAGTCGATTTGCTCTGCGAATCATGACAGCGCACGGCCTGCGATGCCAAAGTTTACATGACGTGGTTAAAATGACTACATTAGCCCGTAGGCCTATGTTATACGCGGCCCCGGCATGGTGGAACTTCGCGGGTCAACAGGAGCGTGATAGACTGCAGTCCGTTTTAGACCGTCTGGTGCGTCTGCACTATCTACCTGCGGATAGCCCCACCTTCAAGCAATTATTTAGCCAGGCAGACTGGGGCCTCTTCGCAGCGGTACTGCATTACGAGGGCCATGTGCTGAACCATCATCTCCCACCGCTGAGGCCACACCACTATTCCATGAGGCCAAGACTGCATGACCGATTAATACCTAGAGCGGACAATTTAATGAGGAAAACATTTTTGACAAGAATGCTTTATTTTGTATAAACTGTATGTAAATCAAAGTGCGGTATAGGCAGTCGGTGTTTATAAAGAATATACTTACTTACTTACTTCTAGTGCTGATTTGAGACTGAATTTGAAACCTCTCACATCTAAGAATAGGCAATAAAATCTCAGTGTTTATGTATTATAGAGCACAATTAACTATGACGCATCAACCCAATATACGTCGATGCTGTGACGTCATTAATTTCATCCACATTCTATAAGGTAAGATTTCAAATATCTACCCGTTGACAATTTAAGTTATCGTTCAATAATGAATCAATTTCTACAGATCTGTCAACATTTTAACTTTCATTAGAATGTGCCCTTAATTAAGCAAATACTTTCGAAACTTATAATCGGCCTCAATATTGTACCGTTAGGCCTAGCTGTTAGTCGTAAATGTGAACACGAGCAGAGCAGGTCTCGTACTTCAACTACAGCGTTTCGTACATCGGTGAGTCAGTGTATGTATGCGATTGCTTAGTGATTATAAGCGATAACCTTATCGGGTTCTCAGTTCACAAATCGCGGATTCAAATCTCCGCTAAAACACAGACATTGTTATGGCTCGGCGATCATTCAGCTAACATGCTGACCATGTCCTTCAGTCGTATACGTTTTATATGCATCGACTCGATCATGTGTTAAGGATGTTTCTTGTTCTGTAGGCCTACCTTTTAAAATTCCTCAACCTTCCTTGATGATGCCCCTTTTATTTAAACTCTACTTCTGACAAACACGATCTTATTATCGTGTAAATAAATTCTGCTCACACTCTGATAGGCCTAATCTATGGCGTGACTCGTATCTTTGAACCTTGAAATCTCTTTACCGAATGCAAATGCATTCGTGAACATAAACTTCTCTTTTATTTGCTCTGGAATCTACCATTAACAGATAGAAAATGGAATCTTATATTGACCAGTAAAACATTCTGGGCATATTACCCTGCTAGTAACTGATTATGAAACGCTGATGAGCTTACTTCCATACCGGCAATTTTATCGTCTATAAGGTCATATACTCGTTTTCTTTTTAGAACAAATTTATCCATTTTCCCTATCAGCAAAATTGGAACACGACGTGTATAAGTCAAAATCAGCGACGTCTTAAATACTTATGTAACGTAGGGCGCTTTCTTCAGCTAGCCGGCTCGGATGTGGTTAACCAAGGACAGTTATTGATTCTGAGATTGCGTGGAGACTGAGGGGTGAAGAGTCATGTCAAGGCCGACAATATGAGTGTGGATCCATATATGGATTTGTAACTGATGATTGATGAAGGACATAGAAGCTTGCGCTTTTGACCTACATCTCCACATCCTGATATGACTAAGATGACATACATAAGGCGGAGAGTGAGGGTGATGTCAGATCTTTGCAAGAAGCGTACAGCCGAAGCCCAGATCTGTGGCGCCTGAGGGCCTGTTACAGCGGTCAGTCTGTCGGATGACCCGTGTGGCTGAAAGTCTGCCTGTGTGAGTGCCTGTGACTCAGTTCGTCTGGTTCTCGGTTTACCTGTGTATTTAAGTACTTTCGTACTTTGTGGTACATACTCCTCACTCTGTCTACATACACGAAGCAAGGCGGAGACTGCGATCTCTTGGAAGGCACAATAATAAAATATCGATAAGTATTGTTTAAAAAGTGGGGATACAGTACCCCAGTCCAAAAGGTATGGGGTACGGTACCCCTAGTACCAGGGCTGTAGTGGTAAAATTTGAGGTGAGTATACGCTACCGGTGACCAGCGGCGTAAAAAAAATTTGAAGACCTGTTTTTAGGAATTCGTCTGAGAAAAATTTCTGAATTTCACAAATTCCCTTAACATTTTCTGACTTTTTACGATTTCGTCTCTGAAAAAGTTGACTTTTTTTTTTTTTTTTTAGTCATTCGCCCTAAAAACCTTTAAAAACCTCTCATTAAAAATTTTCGTTCCCAGAGGTAAGTATACGCTGTATACCCGCGTATACCCTCGACTACAGCCCTGCCTAGTACACCGGGTACACCCCACAAATTACGCCTATGGATCTTTACCTAAACTCTTCTTCGCCGATGAACTAAGTTTTGATGCGGACGTCCGCATTGGGCATAATCCGCCTTCTTCGCACTTGAAAGACCCCTTCTCTGTCTGTATGTCTGTCTGTCTCTCTGCACTCTCGTTGAAGACGCCCTAATTAGAGGAGCCCTATTTTAAACCGCCTAATAGGCTAATGTATAAAATCTGCATAAATCTCTTGCAAATAAACAGTACTAATCTGAATCAATTAAACTTCCTAGATTGGAAACAATGCATGCTCGGTTGTCCCTGCCATCCTTACCATTACTACTAGGCAGGTCAGCTACCATATTGGGCATCGGTGTCCTGACCTTAAGCGGACTTTCCTTGATATTTCTTGTACGTTTGGACTCTTACTCTTCCGAGATAATGCAATCAAAATAATATTTTGTATATATGTTATTTATTACAATAAGATATATATTTATAAAATACAATAAAACTTAGGCTATATAATAATTGTAATAGCACTATTGAATACCAAGCGTATGACATTCCTTCCATTGTATGACGTCACAATATATAGCTTCAAGACGCCATTATTCATTTCAACGTTTCGATTGCTGTTTCAATTCGACATACTTTTATTTTATTTTCTGTTATTCTTTCATGAGTTTGTTTTTCTATTTCGATTAAATCAGCATTTACCGATCGACAATCGATTGGTGTTTCTTGTTGACTGTATTTCAAGAGACGACGTTTGTTCGTCTGCAGATCCTAGCGTTGTCCTTATAACATGTCCAAGAAACGAGGAGCAGCCGAATCCAGCGATGACGAGCAAACGAATGAAGGCTCAGATCGTAAGTTAAGGCAAATAAGTTTTCAATATTAGGGCCTACCCTTTATAGTTCGGTATTGTTTAAATAATCCAACCCGTTTTACAGTGTGAGAATCGTAGAAAAAAGACTGGGGGGCCCGGGGTTTAACATTTTATCCGTATTTTGCAAACTGATGTCAACGAAATTTGAAGCAGCTGATTTCAACGCTAGCAGTTTTGCAAGTCAGACTTCAATCAAAATACAATTCCTTTATTGCGAAAATTCAAAAATGCATACATGATACACGAAGGAAATTTCTTCTCTTTGTCAAGGTCAAATAATGCTAACTCACACTAGAACAACTAGTGTGGTTGGAGTTGGAAACGACCCCTGGGGTGTGCAATGAAGACTTAACTGGGGAGTCCTAAGAAAGACTAGGGGGTTAGGCCTACCACCAAACCCCCGACAATTCCCACCCTGGCTCAGACGACCAGCTGCTTACATGGCTATATATATCATAGCCTTATAATACCAAATTGTACACAATAATTGAGGAAATTATTCGCATTTAGGGAAAATTGAATTTATTTTTCTTGTAGCCGTATTCGAACATCAACGCAAGGATGAACGAGCAAAACTCGCCCCATTTTGTGACACAATGGTAAGTTATATGACATTAAAACGCAAATCATAAATCTTTTTAATCGATCCTTTGTGGATTACTGGAGGAGTGTGGTTTAAAGTCGGAGATTTGACTGCAGTTTTGTCTATTCAACTAGTTTTATTTGTACCTAGAAAGAAAAGGACAGATTTGACGCGAATTCAGCAACATTTATCTAAATGAGTCTTTTACTGGTTTCAAACAAGAATAAGTCAACTTTACACTCCAGTTACGACTTATAACCGATCGTGGTATTTTACGAAGCCATGCATATACTACGATCTTCACTGACCGTAGTACACGTTGCTGAGTATATGTTGGCTTAGTCATATGACTGCCATCGCGACTTCCAGCATGACGTTTGAAATTGGTATAAAAAGTGAATATTCGCAAAAATCGCGATAACCACAAAAAGAGAAACTTTTTATGCAGTAGGCCTATTCTAATGCCAATCAAGGTAAAGTTGACAATAATATGTACGACATTGCTTACTAGCATCCGTTTGTAAACCTCTAGAAATGCCAATTACCCAGCATTAGCAGTAAAGAAGAAAGTCCTGTAATGCTGCTTTCATTTCGTTTTGAGTAATTAACTTCCTAAGGTAAGTTGAGTTTTAGAGCGTTCTCTGTCTAAATTGCTGTGGCGTTTACAACTGGTCTGATTGATCTTTCCACTTTTAAAAATGCATACTTAGGAATTCTAAAGAAGTGTACGAAAGATGTGAATTGTCTTTTACGTTTTGTAGCTGCAAGATCTACCGAATGAGCTACTTCAATGTATCCTCATTAAAGCCGTTGTTATGGAAGTGAAGGGTAAGAAGCTGACCAAAAGTGTGTGGAAAGAAAAGGCTGAACTTGTCATAGCCCGACTTGAGACTGTCTGTTCGCATTGGAGCAGCATTCTTAGGACCAACTTCTTTCGACAAGAAGTTCATAGAATTCTAGATGACACTGGTTAGTTCAAGGATTAATGAGCTTTGCTACTTTTCTTAAACAAGCTTTATCAATGTGTGCGATAAACGAAGACCAGAAATTGGAATTACAGTCGTTGCTTGAATGATTGTTAAGCTAACGCCTAGGCGCCCACAGGCAATTGGGTTAGCCACTTTGTAATAATAATAACACGGACAATTTATAAAGCGCCGTAACGCGACCATGCCGTTAAGAGGGCGCTGTACAGAAACCACTTACAACCTAATGTAACCAGTCCTATTCAGCAGAAGGATAGGGCCTATGCCTAGGTATACAGAGCAAAGGATACATTTTCTTAACCTCGGCATATCCTGTTCGGCGATCGTGAATAGCTGGTGCGCTCTAGAAATTTCGAGATTACGGTAACGATTAAGGCGGGTGTCCAGTGCACTGCCTCTCATTGCCTGCACTTCCCTTGACGGCGTACGATCAGTGTATACTCTCTAGCTGAATTGGCGCAAAACGAACCGAAATCTAAAAACAAATATTTCTCTGTTGGGACCTGAACTTCCGAACTCTCAACTGAAAATCCATCGATCGGGAGAGGCCTAACCGCAAGCCTATAGCACATCTCCCTTCTAACAAGTTGCATGAAGTCCCATGAACATAGAAACGTAACATCTGGGCGTTGTCTGTGTGCGAATTTACAATTTCCCACACGTCGTCCTCAAAGGTCCGCAAAGGTTCACCAGTCACTCTAATACAGAGTAAAACGGGGAGGCGACCTGACCGACGTCTCTGATGAGCGTAGACTCGGATCCGACCTGGGCTGGTGAACCAAAGTCCTCCGTGCCCACCTTCTCGTGGTGCGGACCGTTAGTACCCTTCCTAGGGCACGGCAGGCAAAACCAGGGGAAGGCAATGGCAAACCACCCCTGTTAACTTGCCAAGAGAATCGTCATGAGACACACTAAGCCGTCCTCAATATCACTGATAATTTTTCCGTTCATTAATCTTTCATCATCTATATAAATAAAGCGAGAATTCTGTGTGTGTGTGTGTGTGTGTGTGTGTTTGTGTGTGTTGTTTGTGTGTCTGTCTGTCTGTCTGTCTGTTTGACCGGGATTAACTTCTACAATTTTGCACCTTTTCACTCGAAACCTTCACTACTGTTTCGGCCTCGGCTTCGGACACCCAGTGGAGGGGTTCGCGTCCCCCGTTTTCACCCCTACCATGGTGAAAATGCCCCAAAACTCTACCCACCCGACAGTCCATCACGCGCAAGTTCGCCTATTCCACTGCCAGGCGGTTATATTTATGGTGCCGGTATTCCCCAACGTCATTAATAATGCGCTTAACGCCACCGCGGTTCTATTTATGGCGCCGGGATTCCCCAACGTCATTAATAATGCGCATCAGTTGTTTACTTCGCACAAAATTTAATGACGATCGATTCGAAGTATATTCATCGTTTTACAACAAAATTTTAACACATGTATGTTCAAAGACAAAGATCTAAATTATTTACAGTATATGAAACAACCAGTCTGCTCTACTAAGGGCGAGGCCGACTACAGACCGGCAGTGAGGGCTAGATTTCTGGCGTTTTCTTTAACACGCCAACGCCCGGTTCACCCTCTTCGACGGCGAAGCAGTCAGTCCACGGGAGACTGCGAAGCAGTCTCCGCCACAGGTCGCCAGACGCCACAAGGGCCTCCAAGACTGCGAAGCAGTCGCCGCCAGAGGGCGACTGCGAAGCAGTCACTCCACGGAAGAGGTCGCTAGACGCCAGAAGGCGTATACAAGACTGCGAAGCAGTCTCCGCTGTACGCCAGAAGGCGTCTACAAGACTGCGAAGCAGTCTCCCCCACAGGTCGCCACACGCCACAAGGGCCTCCAAGACTGCGAAGCAGTCGCCGCCAGAGGGCGACTGCGAAGCAGTCACTCCACGGAAGAGGTCGCTAGACGCCAGAAGGCGTATACAAGACTGCGAAGCAGTCTCCGCTGTACGCCAGAAGGCGTCTACAAGACTGCGAAGATGTCTCCCCCACAGGTTGCCACACGCCACAAGGCCCTCCAAGACTGCGAAGCAGTAGCCGCCAGAGGGCGACTGCGAAGCAGTCACTCCACGGCAGAGGTCGCTAGACGCCAGAAGGCGTCTACAAGACTGCGAAGCAGTCTCCCCCACAGGTCGCCACACGCCACAAGGGCCTCCAAGACTGTGAAGCAGTCGCCGCCAGAGGGCGACTGCGAAGCAGTCACTCCACGGAAGAGGTCGCTAGACGCCAGAAGGCGTATACAAGACTGCGAAGCAGTCTCCGCTGTACGCCAGAAGGCGTCTACAAGACTGCGAAGAAGTATCCCCCACAGGTCGCCACACGCCACAAGGGCCTCCAAGACTGCGAAGCAGTCGCCGCCAGAGGGCGACTGCGAAGCAGTCACTCCACGGCAGAGGTCGCTAGACGCCAGAAGGCGTCTACAAGACTGCGAAGCAGTCTCCACCAGAGGTCGCCAGACGCCACAAGGGCCTCCAAGACTGCGAAGCAGGCGCCGCCAGAGGGCGACTGCGAAGTAGTCACTCCACGGCAGAGGTCGCTAGACGCCAGAAGGCGTCTACAAGACCGAAGCAGTCTCCGCCAGACGTCGCCAGACGCCACAAGGGCCTCCAAGACTGCGAAGCAGTCGCCGCCAGAGGACGACTGCGACGCAGTCACTCCACGGCAGAGGTCGCTAGATGCCAGAAGGCGTCTACAAGACTGCGAAGCAGTCTCCGCCACAGGTCGCCAGACGCCACAAGGGCCTCCAAGACTGCGAAGCAGTCGTTGTTGTTGTTGTTGTTGTTGTTGTTGTTGTTGTTGTTGTTGTTGTTGTTGGTGGTGGTGGTGGTGGTGGTGGTGGTGGTGGTGGTGGTGTGAAACTTATAACCCCGGGCAACACCGGGTAATCCAGCTAGTTATGAATAAAGAGTCCGCGATAATCACGTGTCTTTGGTCTCTTTACTTTGAATTATTTTGATTCTCTGTGTTCATCGTAGTTCTATAATCCATCTGCAATAGCCTATAATAGGCTATAGTGTTTTCCAAACGCTGATATCTTTGATCTGACGATCTTCTTACATGTCCAAATCTTATAGGCATAGGGGGGGGGGTGGGGGCTACCAACCCAAAAACACATGCTGTCAATAATTTTTCAAATTTGATTGTAGTAGAACTCTTGAACAGGGTGTCAACTATCAAATCTTAATGGAAATTCGTTTGTTTGCGTGAGAGAGTGTGCACGAGTTTGCCAGTGGCGAGGTCTAGTTTTCTGAATATTTCAACTTACAGATGAACGCGTTATGCTCACCTGCTTGACAAGTGGGGGACAATGACACTTTGAACTGATCTGGTAAAAAACAGTGGGGGATCTTGCCCCCTCCACATCCCGGATCGCCGCCCATGGTTAAGCTAATGAACTTTTAAACCATATGTCCTAAAAGCGCTCGTAGCACCTTTCTGAGGTACTTTAAAGGCGCTAAGTTAAGTGTCTGAACACAGGCACGCACGTACGCGCACACACACACATGGGCTTACGGGATTTTAAGCTACGCCAGAGGCCCTCTGTCTTAATGAGCTTACGGGATTTTAAGCCACGCCAGAGGTTCAGCAAGTGCTACACACACACACACACACACACACACACACACACACACACACACACACACACACACACACACACACACACACACACACACACACACACACACACACACACACACACACACACACACACACACACGCACACACACACACACATGGGCTTACGGGATTTTAAGCCACGCCAGAGGCCCCTGCCTTAATGAGCTTAAGGGATTTTAAGCCACGCCAGAGGCTCAGCAGGTCTTACACACACACACACACACACACACACACACACACACACACACACACACACACACACACACACACACACACACACACACACACACACACACACACACACACACACACACGCACGCACGCACGCACGCACGCACGCACGCACACACACACGCGCGCGCACGCACGCACGCACACACACACACACACACATGGGCTTACGGGATTTTAAGCCACGCCAGAGGCCCCCTGCCTTAATGAGCTTACGGGACTTTAAGCCACGCCAGAGGCTCAGCAGGTCCTACACAAACACGCACACACACAAACACACACACAAACACACATATGCATGCTTACATAATAATAATAATAATAATAAACTTTTCTTTATTAATTCAAACCGACAAACGCAGTAAGATCACATTGAGACATGACAGTACAATTATCAATATCTTAACTAAACACACGTTATGGCAGCCATGCAAGGCGCCCGAATCGAACCGCGTACTGCTGCTTTCCTGGTTTTGAGTGTTACCATTACTCTATCCCCTCCCCTAGGTGTGTGTGTGTGTGTGTGTGTGTGTGTTACCATTACTCTATCCCCACCTCTAGGTGTGTGTGTGTGTGTTACCATTACTCTAGCACATACACACACTTAGATCTATACGTATACATACATACAAACATATATGCCTGCATACATTCATATACACATTAATACGTACACATGCATGTGTTCGTAAATACATACATGCATACATACATACATACATACATACACATACATCTGATTAAATGCTTGAAATACAATGCAACGTAACAGAATCATATTTATTATTAGACCTACTTTTTGTTGTTTCGTCATCATCATCGTCATTAACAGCAACATCGGCATTTCAGTGCAATTTTGTACGATATTAAATGTGCCAGCAATTACGTAATATACTAGAATATATACAGCTAACTGAATTCAGTGGTCTGTTGTGTATGTGATTTATACAGTTTATCGTCATGAGAGCATTATTTTGTTTAACACGTTGCATTTTTTTCGCGCATTTTAAATAAAAGATTAACATTTTTAGCTCAGGAGACGATTCGTTTGGAAATTTTGCATCATTATCCGATCCATGTAGAAATCTGCACTACGAAGATCAAGTTAGAAATCTTCACTACAATGAAAGACGAAATGTTTATGCTCTGCAAACCACAAGATCAGGACTACGCCATTAATATTCACCACCGCAACAATGTAGGAGAGGTGATGGGTGTCATCCCGCTGCCAGGAATACTTCCAGTGGACATAGCAGCGTGCACCTTGTCAAACTGTGTGTATGTACTTAACGAAGAATCGAATTGCTTTTCAGTGTTACGCATTACGAAGGATGAAGAACATGGGTTTAGCATAGCACCATGGATTAGCGATCTGAGGCTGTCATTTGATAGGCCTACTATATCCGTTTCCGCCAGTGGTAGCCTGGTAATCTTTTCAAAGCATTATCCTACCGCGGTGAGCATATACAATGCTAGCGGTTTATTGCAGCATGAAATAATGTTGTCCCCAGATATTTATGATTTCAGAATGGTTTTCGGTGTAATTCAGAAATCAAATGGAAACCTTGTATTGGCTTCTTGTAAAGACTACGAACTTAGAACAGACTTAAGAGAGATCGATACGAGTGGGAGAACTGTACGCCAATACCAATCATCATTCAGAGCATGCAGTGGCATTGGGATTGCAGATACCTACGATAGAATTGTGATAGCTTGTGGCAACAGATTCGAGTTGTTAGACTCTGAGTTTAATCTCTTGGATTTCACTGATCCACAGCCGCTTGATAAAGAGTCCTTTTATCCCTCTAAATTGCACTACAATAGTGACAGAAATGAGATAGCGCATATGAGCCTTTTTATGGTTGATAAGACCAGAGCTTTAACTATCTTCCGTTTCACAGAAGAATAAACCAGACTGAAGGATGTTAACGATGGGGACAATTTGTGTTAAATAGTTTGAACATTTAGTATAATAGCCGTATCCTAGTTATTACCTCTAGTCTCAAACAACTGTGTTTCTAAATACGTTTTTTTCTTTTACATATAAGTTGAGAATTTGTTTACATTAATCGTATAAATAAAAGACAAGTTCCTTCTTCTTTGCGTTATTTTAAGAAATTCTGCTCTTATCTCTAATGGCATTTGCTAAGAAGGATGGTGGCTCTGTCCGAATCCAGTCCTCAGCGGTGTGCCTCTGCAAGGGGCTTTGCCGTTACAAAAACACTTTGTCTGCTGTGTCTTTATTCTGGACTCGTCTATACAGGCTGAGCGTAGTTCGTCCTTACCGCACGTTTTAGGCCGCATGTAGTCCGGATCAAATGCATGAGCAAACACACTATCCTCACTGCTCGGATGAATGTAAGGTGCGATACGGTTTCGTCTTGCAGCCTGATGCTTAAAACAAAAAGATTCAATTAGTGTCACATCCAGTTTGTAAACTGTCATTGGCAACTTGGAACTCCAGAAATTATAAGAACAAAACCAGATAAGGAACAGATGAACATAATTTGCCAGACATTAGTTGCTATCTTTACGTCTCGGTCTCGCTGAGGACCTCAAACTCAGCAACCGCTCCTTAATCTACGTTGCGCCTAACTCTTTAGTACAAACTCTCGATAGGCCTTCACCAGTTCGTCCAGCCTCCACTTCCACCGATCAATCTGAGCATAGGCGTAATCTACATCGATACGAGGGGTACCCGTACCCCCACTTTTTGGACTGGAGGTACCGTACCCCCACTTTTGATACCAATTGTGTTTGCCCATTATTAGTTTATCCTCCTTTTCCTCCTTCTCCTCCTCGACAATGGACGAATCCTAGGTTCTTGGCAATCGAAACCCGAGTGTATGTACGTGCCTATAATTAGTTCGTTGCTTATTTCCTTACTGATTTTATATTATTCAAGAATCTCCATATTGACTTGGTTTACGGGGTTTACGCCGCGACAGGGACCCTAAACCCCACTGGAGCTTACGGGGTTTTACGCCACGCCAGAGGCTCCAGGTGGTCCTACGACAAACCATACAAAAATGCAAACAGGAGGGCAGGAAAGAGAGAAAATTAGGGTGAGGAAGGCATCGTGGCAAGGGCGTAACTTTGGTCTAAAAAGTGGGGGGTACCAATTCCTTACACACGAAGCAAGGCGAAGACTGCGATCTCTGGAAAGGCACAATAATAAAATTTGTATTGGCCCTGTTTAAAAAGTGGGGGGTACGGTACCCCAGTGCAAAAAGTGGGGGCACGGGTACCCCTCGTACCCCCCAAATTACGCCTATGCATCGTGGCTGAAAATTATACGGCGAATTCGTAACTCGTCTCAGCTGATCTTTGCCACCAAGAATGTGGATTTGCAGTAAGAAAGTTAAGCAAGTCTTTATGATTGTATTACAACATTACGCCATACGCTTTGGGTGAACAACACTCTGATGAATATTGTGTGCTAGAACCAGGGTGAGAATTGTTGGGGGTTGGAGGGTTCAACCCCCTAGTCTTTCTTAGGACCCCTCAGTTGACTTATGTTGAACACCCCAGGGGGTCATTTCCAACCCACAGTTTTGCTAGTGCGATTATATTTTAGCATTTTCTTTCACAAATTGCTTTGTGGGTTACTAATATATGCCTAAAGTAGTGATCTGGTTTATTGTGAGATTTGTGACCACGTGAATTGTATAGGGGCCTACTAATGGGCCTAAATTTGTTGATGTAATCAATTTATGGAGTTTAAGCTTTCTATTGCATTTTTAAACTTTCTTAATTTGCAAAACACGGATAAAATATTCAACTCCACATGGATCAAACTCATAAAAGTCTAACCCCAAGTCTTTTTTCTACAATTCTCACACTGGCTAGAACAGGGGTTCAAATCTCGCTAGGGCAGTCCGTATAGGCAGTCCGTGAAAAAAAGTCAGGCGGCGAGGGCAGAGGCGTAAAGTTGGTCTAAAAAGTGGGAGTCCCAATTTCTTACATAGGCCTACACGAAGAAAGACAGACGGCGACCTCTGGGAAGGCACAATAATAAAATATTGATTGGCATTGTTCAAAAAGTGGGAGGTACGGTACCCCTCAGTCCAAAAAGTGGGGGTACGGTTACCCCTCGTAGCCCCATAAATTACGCCTATGGGCTAGGGAGAGGGTGCATGTCACCCACCCTTCATACTTGAGGCTCAAAAAGTGAAGTCGCTTACGTTCAATTCATAACCATGGCCGTCTGTCGGTGCCTGAAGTCTCAGGTTAAATTAGACTTTTTAATCTATCAATCTGATGCCTGAAAGAACTCCTCGTCCGGAATCTCACGGATCTCTAACATAGTTCCAGTAGATTCTGCAATGCGGTTATGCTTAGAAACCAGAAAAGTTTCCAGTTCACGTTTTAAACCTTTTCATTTATCGATCTATCAGGTATAGGCAGAGGGGAGCGAAATAACGTTTTTGCATAGAACACAGAAACTGAAACAATTTTCAAAATCCAGGGAGTTATGCCCCTTGCACCCCCTGCGGACGCCCATGGCCTTTCCTCCTCCAATATGCACAAACTCCAGACTATCCTTAATGCTGCTGCTCGGCTTATAGGTGACATTCCTAAGTTTGCCCACATTTCTGCCTTTATCCGTGATTCCCTCCACTGGCTCCCTGCTCAACAGCGAATTCAGTTTAAAACCCTCACTCTCATGCGCAACTGCCTTACTGCCTCTGCTCCGTCTTACCTAATGAATTTTTGCAACCCAGTTTCTTCCTTGCCTGCGAGGGCTTCCTTGCGATCTTCGGCTCGCGGCCTTATGGTTGTCCCTCGCATGCGATCTTCCACGGCACAATCCAGAAGTTTCGCCTATGTTGGCCCCTCTGCTTGGAACTGTCTCCCCTTGTTTCTCCGCCAAGAGCTTCTTGCCCTCTCCCCTCTCCAGTTCCGTAGACGCCTGAAAACTTTCCTTTTTGCCGGTGCCGGCATTGATGCGGGTTGAAAGCGCCACTGATTTGAGTGGCGCTATATAAGTTTTCGGTTACAATTACAATTACAATTACAATGGGTATAAGCTTAGGCTATAGGCCTATATTGCTGAATGTGTGTCATCAAGTGAAACATGCAGTTCTCACCTTTAACATGTTAGGCTAAACATGCAGTGATTTTCGGTTCGAGATTTTGATGTCGATCAGTCAGTTACTGATCGATTCGCGTCATCATTTTGAACAATTCTTACCCCCTCCCCGTTTTGCTTCGAAATTTTGCTTCTTTCTTCTGATTGACGAGTTTCGATTTTCGTGCGAAATGGCAAAGTTGTTTCGATAAGACGATTATTGGTCGATTCGTCTTCAAAAGGGACAGTTCTAATTCGTATTCGAACTTTACATCGAAATTTCTACTTCTGATGATCGATGATTTTCAAATATTTTTTCCGTTTGAGAATTTCTAACAATTTAATCTGTGTCGATATCATTTCTGTCCAAAGACGCATCGGAGAAACAATAGGAACGTGACGTCATTAGGCAACAAAATGACGTTTTTTAATTCAATTACGTCATCATCTTTATCAGTGATTCGCAAAGTAGGCCTAAGTAATTTACAGACGATGACACTCATAGACATAGCCTACGCTTATTTCTTCTCAATGTCCAACAGAGCTGTCGTGGAACATAGTGTCATAAATTAGTAATTGCAAGCCTTTTGTGATTATAAAAGACTGCCTGAAACGCAAATCATGATTCATTGTAGACATACCTTTAATCTCGAGCTGCTCTCCCTATCACCAGAGCCGAATTAATCACTCGAGGGGCCGTATGCTAATTATGCACGGGGCCTTTGTCGTACTGAGCATTGAATGATGGGGACGCCGTAAAGACATTATTATTATTATTACTACTACTACAGATGTTTTATATAGCGCCCCTTCAAGGATATATACTCAGGAGCATGAAAACCAACTTGTAGTAAAGCAGGGCCAATGTGCCGCGCTGTTCAAATTAGTAGTCAATGCATACAACACAGCATTTTGGGAATAGATTATCTGTATCTAGGCCCTAATAAGGTTGTTTCACATGTTGTATGTATGTCAATACTGTTAGTGTAAAATTATAATCAAATTCGAAACTGTTCTCTTCATTGAATCATTGTTAACAGCTCAGAAACACTTGCGACTTTTAGCAGCTGTAAACTATGTAATAATGTTCATCAAATTAAACGAATTTAAGTATAGGGGCATCACTCTCAACACAGGCAGTGAAAATCGATCTCTTCGGCTACTCGTAGGCAGCCTTTGGAAGCAGGTGTTACCGAACTTTGAAATGGGCTGAATCAATCAATCAATCAATCAATCAATATTCGTTTATTGCAAAAATTCCTGTCGACACAAACGCGACAGGATTACACAATACACAGTCTTTAAACAAGAGAGAGATTAATTGCAAATGAAAATAAATCAGATAACAGTCAATTAAAGAGTTTAAACAGATGGGGTTTTAAATAAGGTATAGGGCCTATGAAAGAAAACAGCATATTACTAAAATAGAAAGCAACAATTTTCTTAGTTGACGCTCACTGGCCAAGAGTAAAGCAGCTTATTATTGAACTGGCGATTTTTTCCTTTGCACAAAGTGGGTAATCATTGGACTCGAACGTGTTTCTGCAGGTTTCTGATTCCTTTTCGAGCCAATTATACTCAATAGTGGCCGCTGTAACTGGCAACAATTCCTAGGAATCAGTCGAGAGACAAGGAGGTTTGTGTACTTTAACGATTCTTTTTCAGACGGATGTGGAACAATTATTTCAGTAAGTTTAGTATAATTGTGAGTCTCACCTGTATGACCATGACCACCATCTGTGGGTCAGTGTTTAATATAATCCCCTCTCCTGGGGGGGGGGGGGGAAACTAGTTTGGGTCTGGGGGGGGGGGGGGAAACGAGCGTCCGTCTGAAGGGCGGTCGCCACAAACAAATTTTTTTTTGTAATTCATCTCTTTCATGACTTTTCTACTTTTCTTTTAAGGAATTCGTCTCATAACAATGTGATGACCTTTTTTAGGAACTCCTCAAAAATATGTTATGAGTACTTTTGTCCTGGGGGGCATGAATCCAGGGGGTCAAGATTAGAGGTGTCTAGAATAAAGACTGCCTGTGGGTATATGTGTAGTGTAACGCATGGCATGTAGTCACAGCTCACAGTTAGCAATGGAGTTGATAATGGGAGAGGGACATGACCATGTGTGTGAATTGTAGAAAAAAGACGGGGGGGGGGGGGATTTTATCCGCATTTTACAAACTGGTGTCAACGAAATTTGCAAGCAGCTGATTTCAGTGCTAGCAGTTTTGCAAGTCAGACTCGAATCAAATCAATTCCTTTGAGTAAATTCAAAAATGCATATGGGGGCATGGAAATACACCATGGAAATGTCTTCTCTTTGTCAGAAACTCAGAGTCATGGGCGGCGATCCCGGGGGGTCGAGGGGGACAAGACCCCCACCTTTAAGAGTGGGGGGGACACGCCATACATCGGACCCCCCAAATTTTGAGGAAACCCCAAAAAAGGTCATCAAATTTTTTCGCGCTCACATTTTTGACCTCTTTTTTTCACCAGATCAGTTCAAAACTCTTTTTTCACCAGATCAGTTCCAAAATGTCCCCCCCACCTGTCAAACAAGATCGCCGCCACTGCTCAGAGTCAAATACAGTAATGCTAAATCACACTAGCACACCTGAAGGGTTGGAAACGACCAGGGGCGTAACTTTAGTCTAAAAAGTGGGGGGTACCAATACTTTGGTCTAAAAAGTGGGGGGTACCAATTTCTTCTCCACTTTCGCTTTTCGCATGGTGGCCATTTTGAACATATTCCCTGTCAGTATTCTCATTAATTTAGCTCTCGGTTTACACGTGTATCTAAGTACTTTCGCACTTTTGGCGGAGACTGCATTCTCTGGAAAGGCACAATAACAAAAATATTGATTGACATTGTTTAAAAAGTGGGGGGTACAGTACCCCCCAGTCCAAAAAGTGGGGGGTACGGGTACCCCTCGTACCCCCCACAAATTACGCCTATGACTGTAACTATAACTAAAATGAAAAATCACTAACTATAACTGTAACTATAACTAAAATAAAATCTGTAAGGAGAATCACACTGGGTACCCCCAGTCCAAAAAGTGGGGGGGGGTACGGGTACCCCTCGTACCCCCCACAAATTACGCCTATGCATATACGCAACAGTTGGTTACATGATTAACATTTCAAATTTGCAATTTGCTTAGTGCAAATAATTCTCGCTTAAACTGAAACTAAGGTTAATAATTATGACTAAATAGTTATTTGGTCATAATTTCTGTGTCTGTCCTGCAGCATTCTGACTCAGGCCGGGGGCCCCCTATAAGCGGGGACCTCATGCTAAAGCATAGGCCCTATTGAGCATACTGGTTAATCCGGCCCTGCCTATCACTCCTTAGGCTTACGCATTCAAAACTAAAGCCCAACTTTTCAAAAGATGTTAATCTGATATATGATTTATTATTATTATTATTAAATTTCTCAGTCCCACTGTCCCACACAAAGGCTGCGTGATGTAAAAGCTGGTCTCTCTGACGTGGTTTTTGTGTGGCGCAGAAAAATTTAGATACTTTCTAATTGTAATTGTAATTGTAATTGAACATTTATATAGCGCCACTCAAATCAGAGGGGCTCTCGACCCGCATCACTGCCAAAAACCGGCAAAAAGAAAGGTTATCAAGCGTGTACGGAACTGCATGAAGAGGAGAGAGGACAAGAATGACAATTAAGATTTACATTTAGGACCTACATTGTATACAACGTACATAATGGTAGGCCTACATCGTTGTAGGCCAATATATCTAAAACTATCGTGAATGTTGCTTTGTCAATATATTGTGGTGCTATACAAATTAGCAAACGGTCCCGTAGAAATAGCTCTCGCAAACATAATTTAATTAATTATATTGGATATTTCATTTCTATTAATATTATAACCGCTACGGCGCTACCGGTACCCTATTTTATTATTTTAATAAGCGCTGTTATCGATATTTATAAATGAGGTGAACCAGGTTTTTCGAGTTTTAAATATAAATGACGTCATTTCAATGTCTGTTCATATATTCCGATGACGTCATCGTCTCTATAGTTTCCGCGGCTTTAATTGTTGCAATATTGTTACTTTGCTGCGAGTGTTTTCTCGGGGACGGATGTCTGGGGTGGACGAGGCGCTTTCTCGTTTCGACGACGGAGCTTTCGCCTCTGTCATTAGTTTGTTAAACTTTTCCCTGCTGAGCCTCTGGCGTGGCGTAAAACCCCGTAAGCTCATTGTTTGGCAGGAGGGCCTCTGGCGTGGCGTAAAACCCCGTAAGCCAATACTTTGTCAGTATAAAGTTATATTTTTCAATGCTGAGCCTCTGGCGTGGCGTAAAACCCCGTAAGCTCATTTGTTTGGCAGGAGGGCCTCTGGCGTGGCGTAAAACCCCGTAAGCCAATACTTTGTCAGTAGTTTGTTATACTTTTCCCTGCTGAGCCTCTGGCGTGGCGTAAAACCCCGTAAGCTCATTGTTTGGCAGGAGGGCCTCTGGCGTGGCGTAAAACCCCGTAAGCCAATACTTTGTCAGTAGTTTGTTATACTTTTCCCTGCTGAGCCTCTGGCGTGGCGTAAAACCCCGTAAGCTCATTGCTTGGCAGGAGGGCCTCTGGCGTGGCGTAAAACCCCGTAAGCCAATACTTTGTCAGTAGTTTGTTATATTTTTCTCTGCTGAGCCTCTGGCGGGGCGTAAAACCCCGTAAGCTCATTGTTTGGCAGGAGGGCCTCTGGCGTGGCGTGAAACCCCGTAAGCCAATACTTTGTCAGTAGTTTGTTAT
The DNA here is from genome assembly GCA_963556255.1 of Allolobophora icterica. Lineage (NCBI taxonomy): Eukaryota > Metazoa > Annelida > Clitellata > Crassiclitellata > Lumbricidae > Allolobophora > Allolobophora icterica. Next base: position 4,880,214 of record OY744617.1, on the reverse strand, counting down.
ACTTTTCCCTGCTGAGCCTCTGGCGTGGCGTAAAACCCCGTAAGCTCATTTGTTTGGCAGGAGGGCCTCTGGCGTGGTGTAAAACTCCGTAAGCCAATACTTTGTCAGTAGTTTGTTATACTTTTCCCTGCTGAGCCTCTGGCGTGGCGTAAAACCCCGTAAGCTCATTTGTTTGGCAGGAGGGCCTCTGGCGTGGCGTAAAACCTCGTAAGCCAATACTTTTTTGGTGTTTTGTGATGTGTATTTCGGGCAGGGAAAAGTATAACAACCTACTTTTTTGGTGTTGTGTTGTGTATTTCGGTCACTTCAATCATGCACAGATCTACACGGGCGTTTAATGCCTCAAGTTCATAGGCGTAGTTTGGGGGGTACGAGGGGTACCCGTATCCCCACTTTTTGGACTGGGAGCACCGTACCCCCACATTCTGAACAATTTCAATCAATATTTTATTATTGTGCCTTCCCAGAGATCGCAGTCTCAGCTTTGCTTCGCGTATGTAAGAAATAATATTGGTACCCCCCACTTTTTAGACCAAAGTTACGCCCCTGGATATATCCACTCCGCCGCATTTCAATTTCTGTCACCCTAAACGCACGTAGGCGTAATTGTGGGGTAGAGGGTACGAGGGGTACCCATACCTCCACTTTCTGGACTGGGAGTATCGTACCCCACTTTTTAAACAATGCCGATCAATATTTTATTACTCTGCCTTCCCAGAGATCGCAGTCTCCGCTTTGCTTCGAGTATGTAGACAGAGCAGGATGTGGAGATGTTGGTCAGAGCGCAAGCTCCTGTACCCTTCATCAGTTACAAATGTGTATATGGGCACACTCATGTTGTCGGCCTTGATACGACTCCTCACCCCTCAGTCCCCTCACAATCTCAGAATCAATAGTAGGCCTATGACCATCTAAGATGTCGTTGATTTTGGCTTACACATGTCGTATTCCGATTTTGCTGATAGGGAAAATTGATAAATTTGTTCTAAAACGAAAATGAGTAGATGACATTATACTGTACATGATAAAATTGCCGTTCTGGAGGTAAGCTCATCAGCGTTTCATACTCTTACAGTTTGGTACCCCCACATTTTAGACCAAAGTTACGCCCATGAATCTGAGCTCTCTGGACTTTGCCTACTCTCCTAGAGCACTGCGAGGTAACTATAACACACATTTACAGATCTACTACCAACATCTGTGTGTCTTGCTGGGATTCGTGAACGGCGCTATATAAATTGCCACATGCATACCGTACATACAATACACACTATCCGTAATGCTGAAAACCTTTTTCAAGCTATCCTATCCTGCTTTCGCCCTGTTCTCATCCACCGGTTCTGACCTGGTTGCAGAAACTGACCAACCGACCTGGATCTTGTTGTTTTTGGTTGTGGTGAAGGAGAGTACCAGCCATTCACTCTTATGTGCCGAGGTCAAGATAATTAAGACGTTAACATTAACTCGGACAGATTCTCATCTGCCGGCTCTGTTCTACTCGTTACACGATTAGCTCTCGAACTAACAAGAATGTTCATCGAAATGGAAATTGCAGAGGATGTAAATCATTCATACTCTGTCCAAACCATCCAATATCATTAGGGGCTATATGCACAGTGGTATAGATTTCGAATACACATGTCTTTCCGGTCTGGTCTTCAAACCCTGCTGCTACATTTATTACTATCATTACGTATTTATTATATGTCACAAATCTACTGACCAAGCACCAATCAGTGGCGCTGAGTAATTGTGAGTGAAGGACTTGCTCAAGGTTCCTACACCGTAACTGTCTCAGAGGAGGATAGAACCCATACTCTCTGCATTACAAAGGCACGCGCTCTAACCAATCGGCTACTGTGTCGCACATTTGATATGATGCCTTCAAATACTCATGTTCACTGCCTTTAACAAATCCCACAAAGTTCTAAATAAAGTAGAAACTCCTTACAACACACGTCATTTATATTACGAATTCTGATACAATGCAGACCAGTACACAGATCTGAAATTTAACTCAGCCTAAGTACATGGATCTGAAATTTAACTGAGCTTAAGTACACGGATCTTAAATTTAACTCAGCCTAAGTACATGGATCTGAAATTTAACTGAGCTTAAGTACACGGATCTTAAATTTATCTCAGCCTAAGTACATGGATCTGAAGTTTAATTCAGCCTAAGTACATGGATCTGAAGTTTAATTCAGCCTAAGTACCTGATCTTAAATTTAACTCAGCCTAAGTACATGGATCTGAAATTTAACTGAGCTTAAGTACACGGATCTTAAATTTATCTCAGCCTAAGTACATGGATCTGAAGTTTAATTCAGCCTAAGTACCTGATCTGAAATTTAACTCAGCCTAAGTACATGGATCTGAAGTTTAATTCAGCCTATGTACATGGATCTCAAATTTAACTCAGCCTAAGGAGTTGATATCCTTGTAGCACAACCCCCAATACAACTTGACAGGGCTCCAAAAGCTAGCATGCACACAATTTCTTTCTTAACAGACATCACTGACTTTAACAGTCCAAAAATATTTTAAAGAGAACTTCGGCCAACACAAATTTAGACATCCACTCAAAAAACATGGATAACCTCCACACCATTCCCATGCTATTTCTGAACTATTTCCAAACTATTTAATAATGGCAGCAATCCAGAATCGATTTGTCAACAAAATAGCATTTATACAACAGCACGTTTAACTGCATAAGTTACACTTGAACACCATCGCTCAGAAAACAAAGTTTTACCAATTTGACCAAGAATACACAACTACACACGCCAATTGCCAAAAAAACAGCAAAAACTACAAAATACATTTCCATACAGTTATTAATACAGTCGATTTTATAAATACGTAACATTGAATGGAGCAGCGGCTAATAAAACGTAAATAGAAGTTAATACTACTATGTAAAATCCTACACTTCACAAAACAAGAGAAGTTTATCAGCAGCATGGAGTTCTGTGCCAAGTAGCCTACATAATTAATTAGCTAACAGAGTAAAAAACCTGGCAGCTGATACACAACGCATTTCGAATCTGACAAGTTTTAGAAGTAATTTCAGTGATATGTATGACGATGACATTGATTGCATAGATAAATACTGTTGAGAATTGTGTTCAGAGCTGCTGAGTAGTAAGTATTTGGAGAAACGTCCGAGGTAAGCAAAGAACTCGTTATGTTTAGACGCAGTCCTCCTGCGACATCAGAAGCGGATTGATGTATTCGAATCCGTCAAACTCTGTTTGGTCGATCTTTGAAATGACCCTCCTGCCACAGCAAAAGAACAACAAGATTAGAAGCCAAATTACACTCCAAATGACAGATATTTACCTACACAGCAACAGCTTTAGCTGCATAGTTTGTGGTCAATTTAGTACAATGAGACTTACAACGCCAGCGACATCTCGCGAATAAGAGAACAAATACAACAGGTTGTTGCCAGTGGGGAGCAACCAAGGACTTTCTCTAGAAGGGAGTTTTCACTGAACTAGATCAGAGATGATCTGTGTTACCAGAGACCCAGGTAGACTCATGAAAATGCCAGAATAAATACTGAACTTTGAAAATCAAGCATTTCTCTTTCAACACATGACAATTCTGAGCTTCAGAACAGTTCTCTTTGAAGGCACATTCATTGAATCGGATACCATCAAAGACTCTGGCTTCTCCACAGCAATGCATCACAAACCTTTTTGCAAAATCTGAGGAATCCTTTCTACCTCAGGTAGAAAAAAAAACCAGAGGCAGCCACTGCACATGTCTTTAATAGACTCTGGGCATTACACTTGTCTTGGATTAAAAACCACGGACACGCATGAAGACTAGCCATTTAAACAAAATGCTGTTAACAATATCCTGGTTATTGGAGATGTTCTACATAAATTACCTTAATAAATAATTAAATAAATCAAAAATTTACAATCCTGAGGGATCATAAGTAAGTTGGGTAGCAGAATAAAAACAAGCAAGCAAATATGAATCCCTGATAATAGGGTGGCAATGGGTGGTTTTATTTCCTGATCTTATTTTCCTGAAATAAAAATAGGTGATCATTGACTTACGAGTCATCTGGTGTCAGCTGGACTGGTTCGCAGGTGAAAGTCGGATCGAAATGATCAAGATCTGACTCGGACTTGAGCAGAGGTTTGTATGGCGGAGTGATCTGCTTGGCATACAGTTGTTCCCAGTCGATTGCTTTGAAGAATGGATGTGACTGGATCTCCAATACTCCGAGTTCAGGGTTGCTGCCCAGACGCTCACCCGGATTCTACAAAATTGGTTTACAAATCACACAAACGTTCTATATTTCGCCCCTGAATTCAGATGCATATTGTCACTGCACCCAGCTGCCTTAAATGCTAATTACAATATCTTGTATGCATAGAAGAAAGAACAGCAGTCCAGACTACCTCATGTATTTTGATTCTTTATTTTGCAACCGGCACCTTTTGCCCTCAGCCGCTCACGTCAGCCTCCACATCCCAACTTGTCCAGAAGAGGACTAAATCATTCATATAGTTTCACAGTTACTGTACAGTCTGTCTGGAATAGCCGACTGCCCTCTGGCATCCATAACCGACTGCCTGGTATCCATACCACCAGTTTCGATCAAAAACTAAAGACGAGTTCATACTGCCACATCTTTCAAGTGTTGGTGTAGCTGTATATGTTTAGCTTCCCTGTTTAGAAGGACATACAGATCCCATGGACAGCTATTCCACGTAGATGGCCCAACCGCTGAAAAGCCAGCAATAGTCATCCAATGGTTCATCCCAGGGTTAAAGAATCTATTGTCCAAAGTACAAATATCTTTATTTATTTACTTATTAGGTTTGCAAGGCCACGAACTCTGAATCTAAGGCAGAAGACAGTTGTTGTTCACCGCTGAGTACGTCTCCTGAAGAGGCGCTATATAAATATCCAGAATGAATGAATGAACAACTTGTCCAGAATCGTTATGCAGAATCTGCTCTGCAGGCTCAAAGCAGAAAAAACGTTGGATGACAGACCTGGTATGTTACCGGATAGACTATTGTAGTGCAAAAGCAATGTTTGTCAATGATGAGGAACTGAGATTTCTACCTTATTCAAAAACCCTTTGAGTATGCTGGCAGCTTTCACGGACAGAGAACGTGGAATGCGAATCGGCTTTTCCAGAATGACTGCAACAAAAGACAACACAGAAATTAAACCAATCCAATCACACGAATCAAGGTCAGCAGATCATTGGCCATTTACTGATATGTCTCTTTAATGATAAGTCTTTCTCACCAGCAATACAATACAATACGATACAACTGTCTTTGATATTGCTCTCCTTCCAAAGTACATACAAGCACACACAACAAAACATCGATGGCACTGGGCAACTGTGTGTGAAGAAACAAATGATTAAGATCGAATACCTACCCTGAAACAAGTAGTCTTCCGTGTTCTGATCTGGATTGTCCGTCTGCCCAACGATGTCGAACGGTGACCGACCGACCAGCATCTCAAACGACAGCACGCCCAAAGCCCACCAATCCACACCAAACTCTACAACAAACGAAAACGCATTACAACTCTTTAAATTCAACTCTTTCAATATATTTCCTCATTTGCATGTTGGCATCTACTCATATCCCTGGATCAGAATGATGGAAAATTACAGAGCAAGCTCAGAAATGAGTTTCATATGGAGAGTTGCAGTTATCCCAAGACTGAGAAACTTAGGAATAACAATATATGACAATCCTTAGAAACACATACAACTCTGCCTGATAATATCAACTGGCAAATCTTTGATGCTTTGAACTCATGGAAAGAATGCCATTTGACGAAATCCCACACAATGCATTACATTCCAAATTTTTTATTATTGTAATTATTACCCGTATGCATCTAAGTGCCACTATCAAACATCAATATAATGGTGCCAAGCAACTGTGAGCAGAGAACTTGCTCAAGGTAACTGTCTCAGGGGAGGAGGATCGAACCAGTATTTTCAGTGTTTCAAGATGATACATGATAACCTAATTTGAAGGAAAGAGGAAGAAAAGAAGACTATGATTATTCTGGACAGACAAGCGAAGACAAAACAAGGCTTTGACTAAACTTGAGAAAAGGATTTGACTAGATAGGTAACCGAAGAGTCGAGTCAGTTCATTCCCATCCATGGCTGCCAAACTGGCAGACATCAAGAACTGATCATGCTCATACAATACACCTCTATTTGATATTGCTCTTTTTCAGTTCAGAAATGCACACACACCAATGGTGCTGAGCAACTGTACTAGAAAGATTTGTTGAAGGTCACTACACAGTAACGACCTCAGCTGAGGCTCAAACCCATACTCTCCACGTTACAGGTCGAGCACTCTACCCAATCAGCTACCGTGCCCCATGTGGAATTCTGTGATGCAGCATATAAAACCTCCATAAAATCACACGATCACTTCGCCATGGCCAACCCTTCATTCTGGAACAAATTGAGTTTCTTGTCCTTTCTCTGTCTCTATTTTCTCAGATGTCCCAGACCATTCTCTCTGCTCACAGTCTTGTTTTGTCAGCTCAGAAGTCTGAGCTTTCTTGAAAAGGTGCTACATAAATGTACAAAAATGATTGCAGTAACAGTAACAACTCCAAACAGTAGTAAATCCAGGTAGGTACAAGCGTAAACAATGCTACAAAACGAAACTACTTAACAGAAGGTGATTCAAGTTCCTACCGTAGTCATCTCCTCGGAGGATTTCGGGTGCAATGTAATTGGGGGTTCCACAGAAAGTGCTAGTGCTCTCCCCGGGTCTTAAGCCCTCCTACAAAACGACGATGTTAGCAGAATGTCATGCATATCGTGTGAAAGTGAAACAGAAAATTAGTGTTAGTGAGCAGAAATTGACTGTTAAACTGACGATGATCAACAGTTGTTAATGAGTCACTCATCATTGTTCGTAGAACTCTGCTTTGGTATAAATCTGGAAGGAATTTATTTGATATGGTTTGGAAACTGATGCTTAAAGTACTACGCAAAGGAAACAATGCTAATGTTGATCATCGGTCACAGTTTCAACACCCCAATGCATAAAAGAAGCTTTCTGAAAACCTGTCATAGAAAGAAAATTGTTTCCAGAAATCACAAACGTCCATCAAACAACCCAGTTGTTCATTAATTAATCCCTTGATTAATTAATCATAATGAACTTCTGTGCCAAGCACAACAACGAGGAGGCAATCTCTCAAATGCCATACGCATATTTTCTGATTCAAAACTTATCTAATTCACCTACAATATAAACTTTAAAAAGTTATCTCCATGTACTACATGAACCATAACCTTGAAAATGTTACCTATTTCACCAACTGTATATTTATCAGCATGTATTATAATCCACCCAAATCACTTTGCAAGCTAATTAAACAGGTCTGTTAATTAATTTAAATAAGAGAAACTGAAAATTCAGGTTAAAGCCCTTATAAGTTCTACATATGACTGCTGTCAATTGAATTACAACTAGGGCATCTAACTAAAAACTAAAACTCGAGGCACAAATTGCAGAAGCAAATGTATCTCAAGCTCACATTCAAAATTCAATTCTTTAATTTTCTTTATCCCCAATTCAAACAGAGCGACTTAATGTTCTTTAGTATTCTACAAATTCTCTGTAGAATGCACGTCACCTAAAAATTCTTATTCATCACAATTTCAAGTGGAAGGAATGTGATTTTTATGATCTATAGTTTTAATGCAGAATAAAATGTGGTTTAAGTTGAAAGCACACTGAATATAATTATAATATGCTGTAACTTTCAAAGCAGAATGAATGTGATTTTTAACATTCTGTAACTTTCAAAGCAGAATGAATATACTTTCTGTAACTTTGAAAGCAGAATGAAAGTCCATTCTGTAACTTTCAAAGCAGAATGAATGTTATTTTAAATAAGACCCTTTAAGTTTCTAAATATGATTTTCAATTTCCCATTCCTTTGCAATTTACATCCAATCATTCAGTGCAAGTTAATGCAAAAAGTGACTGCAACATATACTATGGTAAAAGATTCCATCAAGAAATCAATCCCATAAACACAGACGAGACAACAGAAAATACACGAGTTTTGACCTCTAAAACTGAAAACAGTCAAAACAGATTGAAAACCGAAAGTCTGAAAGAAAGCACCAAAAACCACAAAGAAAAGAATTCAACCAACAGCTACAAAGAGCCACAACTGACTAACAACGACAAAAAAAACGCCAAAGCAGAGCGTTCGTATGCTGTGAAAAAAGCGAACATTTCAAAGAAGCGAACAGATGTGAAAACTAAAGCAGAGAAAGCTGGTTCTAGGCAGAAGTGCCGTTGCGTTCGGCCACCACCTGCCGATCGTACCGTAGTCCTCTCCGCGAAGCATCTCTGGCGCAATGTAGCTCGGTGTTCCACAGAACGTGCTTGCCTTGTCTCCAGGCATCACGCCTTCCTGATTGTAATGCAATGTATGGCAAAGAGGACAATTGATATGAACAATGGTAATGGCAACTGCAAATTTATATAGTGCCATTTCAAGAGATACTCATCAGAGGCGCTCACATCACAGCTTGAACAGATTGTAAAATGGGAAAGCAATGTCAAGAGTCATGTAAAATCATGTCTTGCCTGAAAATGAAGATCACTGCACAGATTTAAGACAATTTTACACAAAACAAAGTACAACAGCTTACACAATGTGCTCTGCATTCCCTCCCTCGACCCTCAACCAATCACACAACCCTGCTCTTGCAGACTTGATTTGATACAGCAGCAGTGGATCAGCTGGTTTTCTGAAGAAGCTATTGTGCGCAACTGAGAAATTAGGAAACTCACATTTATATTTATAGTAAGCGTTAAGGGTACAGCAAGATTCTGACAAGCAGATGTTTTGGTGACAAATAGCACCAAACAAGAAACACGAGAACCCAACAGTCTAGTTAAAGGAGTTCAGATTGTTTGCAGAGAATGGAAGCACAACATCAGTAACCATTTACGTGACAGTGGACAGAGAGTGAAGGTCCTCCTAAGATCAACGTCTTCAAATATCATGTAGTTTCATGCATCTTTGCATGGCCATCTACTCTCCACTGAACCGGCTTTGATTACCCTGACCCATTTCAGTTCTTCTCAACTGAACCGGCCTTGATGACCTTGACCCATTTATTTTGGTTCTTCTCCACTAGACCCGCCTTGATGACCCTGGTCCCTGACCCATTTATTCTGGTTTTTCTCCACTGAACCGGCCTCGATAACTTTGACAAATTTTTGTTCTGTTGACTGTAACATATCATATCTTGAATTATATTCGGTGATATAACCTCGACATAAAAACCTTGACCTATTTCTGTTTGGCTAAGTCATATGCCTTGACTGATTTTCAATTTCTCTGAAAGAAGCAAGTACTTCAAACCGTCTAAAATACAAAGTGCCTGTGACAAAGCGTAAACAAACCTTGCACATTCCGTAGTCTGTTAGTTTAACGTGTCCATCGGAGTCTAAGAGGACGTTGTCCAGTTTCAGATCGCGATAAATTATGCCTGAAAATAATATAACCATGTTTACATAAATGCTTCCTCTTTCCTGTACAGTGATTAATTCACACAGCAAGACATTCTCTGGACTTTTAAAACGTTTCCAATCCATTTTACACACTGCAGGTTATAATCGGCATGTGACGTCTCAGTAATGATCCAGTGAATAACCTAAATGGACCAGTAACATGTTGACCATGAGAACGGCTAAGGTGCCATTTTCTGCCACAGTCAAGAGGTGCACAATGAACTCCTTTGGACATGCTGCAAGGGCCTCAAAGATAGGGGCCACTGTGTGACAATGCATGCACTACAAATTTTTGTAACAATAATAATGAGCAAGCCCTGAAGAAGACAATACTGCTGACCTAGGACCACTTGAAATAAAGTCGTGCACAAGAGTCTGACAACCTTGAAATTCGGTCTTCAGACAGTATTGAGGGAGGCTAATGGACAGAAAAGGCTGGCATCGCATCGTTGAAACGGCTATGCTCGGTGGATTTTGCTACCCGAAGAAAGTTATCGGTGGGATTCCCAAGTTTGGTCATGTGTCTAACGCCAAGGACACACTGCATTAGTTGTCCACTTTGAAGGTGCACATAGTTTAAGATTCTCTCGTGCTGGTGCTTAACTGTCAGTCGTGCACCATCCTATGTTACGTTATCCTAGTTTATGTCTTTGAGTGCCGCCTGTAGCTTAGTTGCAGATCACTTCACTGAGCAGGACAATGAGATGGTAATTGCAGAATCTACATAGCACCTCTTCCAGAGAGACTCAACAGGGGCGCTTCCGACTCAACACATGGAAACCACGATCGAACAAAAATGGTCTTCCAGCACTTGTGGAAAAGACGCAAAGAGAGGCTGAAAAGCTCATATCACAGGTTTCTAGCAGCTTGTTCTTCGAGGAGGATGGGCTGATCATAGCAAAACTACTATGCTGGACTGTGGAAGTCTGGGCCGGTGGAACAACCAAGTTGACATGCATTGCAGAGATCTGGCTATCAACCTGTAACTTCCAATGCTTTTTGATTCTTGAATAGAACTTCAATTGAACCAACTATCAACCGATGTCTTGTGCATTACGATGGCACAGCAGAACTCATTAGATTCAATTAGAAACCATTTGTTTAATCATATGCTTGTGTTGTCAGGTCGGGATCACCTCTATGGGGTTTTCTTGAGGTCATGCCATGCAAATCTGGACTTAAAACTACAATTACTATTATAATTACTAAATCACTATTACAACTACAAAATTACTATTACAATGACTAAATTACTATTACAACTACTAATTACTAAATTACTACTACAATTAATAAAAAAATAAATAAATAAATACAATTATGAACTGGTCCATTTCTTCAGCACACAGAATTCATCAGTTGCTTGCCTTTGTCATGAAGGAAACTGAGAGCGAGCGTTATCTCGGCCGAGTAGAACCGAGCGTGCTCTTCGGGAAGACGCCTCTGCCGCTGCATGTGGAACATGAGGTCTCCACCGTTCACCAGTTCGATCACAAAGAATAACCTACAAATAGAAATGACCATGGTCAGTTACTGTAGTTCATCACCTGGACATCACCTTCTAAGAAACCCTCCAAAGAACTGCTCACTGGCCGAAATGATGCTACAGAATATTAAGTAGTACTGGTAGTTTCATATGAAGTTTGTGAACGCAATTCTTGGCTGATGCTGTGCGGTGGCAACGAGTCTGCTGGTTTTGGGAAAAATACATGCTTGTGTAATAGTGTCAAGTTCGAAAAACCCACACTCGTGCAATATTGCGTAGAGTTCTGGCACAGCCATGATCACGTAACAGCAGGTTTTCTCCCAAGTGCATAACACTCGCAATGAGACATAGACATGTCCAATCCTGTCTGTTACGACGCAGAAGAAACTTTACATAAAGTCGTCATAAATGCGCTGTTGAGAGAGCACAAAAAGACTGTTGGTTGGTAGTCTGAGTTACAAATGTTGTTGATAGATTTGTGCGTGTAGAGAATTCCCACTGAACGCTAAGCTTCTATTGTCGTTGAACAGTCTGTTACCTATTTATAAATACCAACATCAATGACAGGTGTCTTACCTTGAGACAAAAATATGCTAAAAATTGGGCGAGCCAATAGTACATAAAGCCCAATTGATTGACTTTGGAAGTTGTGGACAAAGTTGTATGATGTTGACACAGAGACAGACAGACATATAGAGAGGGGGAAACGAAGAAGAGCCACTGACCGACTGGGGCTCTGAAAGCAGGAATGTAATCCAACGAGGAACGGATGGTTGGATGCCACTTCGAATACGTGCTTCTCAGTCTGAACCCAATCGATATCCTACCAGAACAAAATCACGATCAGCATCATCTTTCTTTGCATCTACCTTGGTCTTTATGTGGCAAAAGCACTGTCTATCTCACTATCACCATCAACATCATCATCATCCCTTTGTTGCAATCAAAGAAGATTGATCAGCTGTTTGTCTAGGACAGTCAGGCCGACTGATGTTGGGTAAATGTGCATCTGTATACTTGTGTGTGTGTGTACAAGTGTGCGTGTGTACCTTTATACTGAGTGTGTGTACCTGTATGCTTGTGTGTATGTGTACAATTGCTGTGTGTACCTGAATGTCGATGCTTAAGTGTGTGTACCTGTATGCTTCTGTGTGTGTGTGTGTACCTGTATACATGCTTAAGTGTGTGTACCTGTATGCTTGTGTGTGTGTACCTGTATGCTTGTGTGTGTGTGCCTGTATGCTTGTGTGTGTGCATGTGTGCACCTGTATGCTTAAGTGTGTGTACCTGTATGCTAGTGTGTGTGCCTGTATGCTTGTGTGTGTGCACCTGTATGCTTAAGTGTGTGTACCTGTATGCTTAAGTGTGTGTACCTGTATGCCTGTGTGTGTACCTGTATGCTTAAGTGAGTGTACCTGTATGCTTAAGTGTGTGTACCTGTATGCTTGTGTGTGTACAATTGTGTGTGTGTGTACTTGTATGCTTGATTGTGTGTACCTATATTCTTGTGTGTAGCTGTACACTTATATAGCACCTTTTTCAGAACCTTACAAAGTAAGAGATACAAGTGTAAAGCTGTCAAATAATACCGAACCCTTTCAGAGTCATAGAAAAGCTGTGTCCGACATATCCTAACCTCATCGTCGTTGACCAATTCCTTCTTGACGACCTTCATCGCATATTTCCGTTTTGTTCGTTTCTGCTCCACGGCAAACACTTTGGCGTAACTGCCACGTCCGATAACACGAAGCAGCGTGAAATCTTCAATGCCAATCGCCACCGCTCCACCACCAACTGCATGGATTTGAGACGATGGCTAAGAAAACACAATAACCAATATGATCATGACAACAGTGTATCCATCTCTCATATCCTGTCACGGGATTTAACAATCGACCAAATTTCTGTGGCCTCTCAGCAAGGTTTCTTTGACCTCTCTAATATTTACATTGCAAAGTTTTAACTTTAACTAATACACTATAATTATATTTATTAATCATCATTTTGCTTGCAGCTTTACATTAAATTTAATGTTTAATTTTTACATTTTGCTGCACTCTGGAACGTGTCGCACCTAGGCCGTGGCTACGTTAGTTTCTATAGTAAATCCAGCACTGATCTTGCCTTTGTTCTTCAAAATGTAGCTCTGGACTACTTTGCTGACTTACTGCAGTGACTGTCAATGGGGCATTCCACGTCAAATCAACACACTTTAGAAAAAAAATGGACGTCATCATCTCCAATTTTGTTGAAATTTGGCATGGTGACAAACCACCATGAAAAACTTTCAAAACAAAAATTTTTGATTTTTTGGTCGACCGATGTCCGAGATATGGGTCAATGAACATTGACCAAAATAGGCCGATTTTCGCTGACCGCCGATGTTCAAACTGCTGTATCTCAGTTTCTATTGCACCTAGAGACACAATTAAAATACCAAATTGAAGGTATTAAATAGCTCTATTTGGGCAAAGCATTCCGAAACATTCATATTTAGTAACAAAAAAATTTCAGCAACTGTAACCTAGTGACACTGACCTAGGTCAGTTTGTCACTTCAGAATTTTATCAAATTTTTTCCATGCAAAGCTTTCGTTGTTCTTAACAACTGTTGAAAATTTAAGAGTGGGCGCTCTTATAGTTTTTTTACAGTGATTTTTTAAAGGTACAGTCCTGGTAGCTATTCGCGACCATCATCGCAACCGTTGATTTGCCATGAATGTTTAACTGCTGAATCCCAGCTGTTAACATCAATGATTTTTGTTCAGTGTACTAACATTATCTCACACAACATGCTGAACAAAAATTAGGCTTACTTACATGCCTACTCATTTTCTTATTTAAATGAAATCTTGTTTCAGTTCTAGGTTTCATAGTATTTCCTGTTTTCCTGTTGTCTGAATGTTCGCGTGACATAAATTACAATTTTATAGAACTTTTTTGATGTTATTTTTTATAACTGAAGTTATGAGAAACTACCTAAAATAGACAGCTAAGTGGAGAACCTTAAATATTTAAATTTTCAAGTGTATGTGGCAGGCACACAAAAGCTTCACTGCATCTGCCCAGTATCAACTGAGTCAGTTGAAGTGAAAGACTTCCCCCAGCAGCCTGGATAGTAGAATTGAAGGTGTCTTGTAGTCTGTAGAGGTAGACAACAAGACCATGATTAAACTCTCAGATATCAAGGGCTACATCACTGCGAGGTATGACGGGCATTGGTGGTTTGGCTGTGTTCTGCAAATATTTCTGGACACAAATGAGATGAAGTCAATTTTTTACACCCACATGGACCAGCTCGATCATATCGATATCCGCTTCCAACAGACATCTTAGTAATGTCATGCCAGGACATATTAACAACTGTTCAACCAACAACCATCACTGGAAGAATGTATTTGCTGACATCCGAGGAAACTACTGCAGCAAACCAGGCTCTTCAAAACAGTTCAGATCTATCAGGCGAGAAATGATGGTCACATTCGCGACCATGACTGTACATTTAAAAAATCACTGTAAAAAAACTATAAGAGCGCCCACTCTTAAATTTTCACCAAATGTTAAGAACAATGAAAGCTTGCATGGAAAAAATTTGATAAAATTCTGAAGTGACAAACTGACCTAGGTCAGTGTCACTAGGTTACAGTTGCTCAAAATATTTTTGTTACTAAATATGAATGTTTCTAAATGCTTTGCCCAAATAGAGCTATTTAATACCTTCAATTTGGTATTTTAATTGTGTCTCTAGGTGCAATAGAAGCTGAGATACAGCAGTTTGAACATCGGCGGTCAGCGAAAATTGGCCCGTTTTGGTCAATGTTCATTGACCCATATCTCGGACATCGGTTGACCAAAAAAATCAAAAATTTTGGTTTTGAGAGTTTTTCATGGTGGTTTATCACCATACCAAATTTTAACCAAATCGGAGATGGTGATGCACGATGACTGTGTTGATTTGACGTGGAATGCCCCCAATATCTGGTGTTGTGCACTTAGCTACTAAGCAGAGCTTTAGAAATTCTTAACTTAATGATTGCGATTCGTACTGATCGACCAAATTTCTAGCCCATCCTTTCAGAAAACAAACGATTGTCACCTGCTTGTCATTGTATGCGATTCCTGAACTACTGTACAATCCGGTTGAGCTGTCGAATTTACCAGAGCCTGGAAAATAGAAACACATTAAATTACAGCATTAGTTTGGATGAGCAACACAGCCATGTGTCTAGTGCTTTTGAAAACTGAAACAGAGAGTGCTACGGAAGATATGCCAACTTAAATGTCAGTTGTCAGCACAAGTACTTGGTGTTATATAATTGACTGATTTTTATTTGTTTATGTTTTATTAAAGCACGAACACTTCTTGGGACATGGAAATCGACTGGTTAGTGTGCTCACCTTGTAGTGCACAGCAAGGTTCGACCCTCCTTTAACAAAAAGCTGCATTGGTCTCCCAGTCACTTTTAGTACACTCTCGTTGTTAAAGTGTTAAGATGGCTGCTGCGTTGAGACCTTGAGCAAGTCCTTCACTCTCAATTGCTCAGCACCATTGATTGATGCTTAGTCATTGGATTGTGGTACTTAATGAACGTGTAATAATAATAATTATTCTGACCTGCTGGAAAGATGACAGATGGCTGCTCCACACACGTGGGCCATTAACCCTAAAAGGGGCACTTGAACCACAAGACCTTGATTAATTCACAAGACCTTCTGGCCATTCCGAAACTTTCTCTTAGTCTTTGGGGAATTTTTAAAGTCTTGCAGGCAAAAAATATTAAAATAGTAACGACAGAGTAGTAATTATCAGATGCTTACTTCTTGTTGAGCCTTCTCCGTTATCGTGTGAGCTGTAAGATGAGGACGATGTCAGATTTGGATCCTACAATCAACACCAAGAACTCACTCAGATGAAACAAACAGTGACATCCAAACGCCAAAACATAAGGACCAGGTCAACGGTTAATTGTAATTGTAATCGTGCATTTATTTACAATTGCTTCAACAGAAACTCCTCAGATGAACTCCTGACCTCAAAACAATAACCCACAATCTAATCGAATGACTTCTAAAGTGCCGTTATCATAATGCCCAGAACATCCGCCAATGGTCACTTCAAGGGAAATCACAATCAGAAATCATAATCCAGTGGTGAATTAGGGTTGAAATTCGATAGATCGGAGAAACCGGAAGCCAGGCTAAGATGGATAAGGAAGTTGCCTATAGATGTGGGTCCTTCAGCGTGGAACAATCTTCCCCAATCCCTCCACCACGAGCTTCTTGCCCTCTCTTCTCTTCAGTTCCGTAGTTGCTTGAAAACCTTTCTCTTTGCCGGTGCTCGCAGTGTTGCGGGTCGAGAGTGCCGCTGATTTGAGCGGCGCTATATAAATGTTCGGTTACAATTACAATTACAATTAAGTTTAGATGAATGGCATCAAAGAACTGACAGAATGAACTGAATTGGATAGCGAATTCCAGAGGGCGGCTACCCAAAAGAGGAAAGGAAAGACCAATGAGTCATGGTTTACTAGGCAACCTATTCAAGAAAGATGGACCAACCACGGCATTATGTACATCATTTGTATTTAAGTGCATAAGAAATAGGCCACTTGAGCCACTTGAAACCATATTTGACCTAGAAGCTGAAAATAACATCTGGACAAAGAAAACAAAGAGGCTCTTAAGCAAACTCCCTAAGGCAGCTCTGTGAGTATGAAGTGTTAGCCACTTCCTTCACATCTTAGCCTCAGCACATGTGGCCTCTTCCATATCATCTAATCTTCTCATGAAAAGCCCATTCATTTCTCCAACTAGTTTACCAGGAGGCTGTTACATTAGAAATCTCAAAACATCATTCTGTTCTGAATTTTGAACCCTCAACTTCCGGGTTGACAAGTAAGCGCGCTAATCACAAGATTGGTTATTAAAATACTCGGCATGTAATGTGGAGAGTATGGGTTGCTGTGCAGGGACCTTAAGCAAATTCTTCACTCACAATTGCTTTGCACCTCAGATTCAGATTGATAAGTAACCTTGTGCACAAAACTGACATAATATAATAACAATAGAACAATGACTATAAGATATTTCAAAGAACAGTTCAGTTCATTTCCAACAATAGCATCAGTAGCTGAGTTTAAGTGTTACGCATGTATGCATGGATTTATCAAAGCATTTATAAAAGCACCTTTAGAGAAACCCTCAAATGCACTCTGTTTATACGCCTATCTAACGGTTCTAAACACCAGAGTGTTCATATACCCAGACGATTATGTTGAGGTGGATAATTATACCAATCGAGAAAGTCCAAGAAAAATGCATGATGAGCTCATACTGATAAGCAGAAGCTAGGAACCTGCAACCCCACTCAGAGGAACCAAATAGCAGTGATCCCCAACCAGGCCAACCGGATACTGGAACACATACAGCTCTCTGCAACATGTCAGTCTCTCACTCTAAGGACCCGCCAGTGCATTTGAAATGCCACGTCCTCTGTTTAACTTTGACAAGAGCCTTGAAAGTCACAGATGGCTACCGCATACTTAACTCAATTAGGGTAAATGAGATAACGCCTTATCAGGTCTTACCAGCCATCAAAGAATGAATATAGATTCTGGGTCAACCTCTTCTCCAAAAGTATCCCTGACTGTTTGAGAAATTGAGAAATAGTCTAATTTTTGACAATGGTTTTACTAGAAGTGACCATTGATTGAAATGAAGCGCATCATGAAAACGGCCCTATAAAAGTCATTAGATCATTCATTCATTCATTCATTCAAAAATTTAATATAGCGCACCTTCAAGAAACCTACTCAGAAGCGCTCCCAGCCCAGCCACGGCAATAGAGATTAGACTTGAGCAGCTTGTAAAAAGCAGATGTGTTACCCCTAGGGAGAAGGCGAATCTCTAATGGAAGACCATTCCAAATGGAGGGCCCAGCTATAGAGAAAGCCCGGCGCTGCCTAATTGTGGAGCGAGCCCGAGGGACTAAAAGTTCTCCCCCGGAAGAAGACCGAAGAGCACGCCGACCAACTGAATCAGAGACCGGGCGGCAGAGCTCACACAGATAGGCCGGGGCACAGCCTAAGAGACAGCGCCATACCAGTACAGCAACCCTATAGCAGATACGCTGCGGGACAGGGAGCCAATGCAGCACATCACGCATGTATGCAGAAATAGGGGCATATTTAGGGATGCGTCCAATAAGCCGAGCAGCTGACCGAAGAACCCGGTCGAGGCGGCCAATCAATCCAAGCGGCAGACCAACCAAGATCGCACTGCAGTGATCCAGCCTGCTTGTTACAAAAGCATGTATAAGGATGACAGTAGCATCATGAGACAGAGAACGAGAAATAAGCCGCAACTGGCGCAGTTGATAATAACAGCTACGGGTAAGCTGGTTAACATGTTGGGAGAAGCTAAGAGTACGATCCAGGAGGACTCAGGTTCAGGTAAGTAATTAGTATATTCATACACAATTTTACACATCCAGTCACAGTCATTTCAAATTCAACCAAATTCACCCAGTCTGAATGTAAAATAAGTGGCTAGATTAAGGAAAAACCCAGAAATATAATAAACAAGAAACCCTGGAAATCTTGAATATAAAAAATTTGAAAATCATAAATACAATAAACTTGAAACTCTTAAATTATGTCAATGTACAAGGAATGGTTAGAAGCATATAAGAAGAAGAAGAAGAGCAGTCCCTTAAGCTAGCCCTGAGGCATCCATGGGTATGAAGTGTTAGCGACTTCATTTTCTTAGCCCCGGCATAAGGGGGCGGGTGGCCAATCCTCTCCCTTGCTGCCTCATCTTCCCACCAGCAGTGTACGGTGAGTGTACTCATTATAGCTGAGCTGGCTAGGGGGCAGAGCTGGGGCAAAAATCTCGAACCAAATTTCTGCCCTGGCGGAGATTTGAAATCCCGACCTCTTGACTGACAGGACTGTCACTAGGTTAGCAGGTTAGAAGCATAAGTGAGCATTCAAATCATGGAGATCTGAACAGTACTAGTACATAGGTCTCCACGTTCAAGTTTATCGATGTTATGCTTCGCAAAGCATTTTCAAACCGTTAAAAAAAGTACAAACTCAAGTCTAGGATAAGACATAGTGTAAGCATAGGAATTTTTAAGTACCCCCACACTGCTAAGCAAGAAAAAACTGGCAAAAGCAACCCAGCTGTTCAACTGAAACATCTCTGAAACACTGTCCCAGAGTAGAAGCCTGGTATCACTACCATGATGCTTGGGAATTTCCTGTCATGCAATGTTTACATGACATTTACTAAAGCTAAATTAACTAGTAACTAATTACAAGGATATCTAGAACAGCCACCAGTTTAATAATAAAACATGTTCTTCACTCTACAAGCTAAAATGTCCCATGCGAAACTGTCAACTAAAGGTTGGCTTCCATTTTAGTTTTTAAAATGTATCTACCCTATTTATTTCAGAACTTTTGATTTCCCATGTTCACAGAAAGGCAAGCTTTCTTTCCATTAAATTTATTTGCTTAAAATGTATATTTCATTGCTAACAAAAATTATTAGAAAGAGGGGTGTGACAATTAGAATTCACTCTTACATGTCAAACTCTTGTGTTTGTCAGAGATCGTCAAATCCCTCACCATCCACATTACAAATCGAGCACTCAACCAGTGAAGCAGATTGAAATTAAGCGCATAAGCAACCACAACAGTTGGTAATATAATGCAACTCAAAATAACCGAAACCAAAGCTTTGGAACTTGAGACTAAACAGAAGAAAACAGCTTTGCTGGTTAATTGTAAAAAAGCCAACGAGCTATCACAATCACTCGAAGCTCTTTTGTTACCTGCATCTATCGACTTATTCCATCCGTACACTTTGGCAAAATTTGCATCTTCCTGTCATTTCACATCAGACGATTTATTACTTTTGTGAACAACAGTTCCTTATTAATGTCAAGCAGATCCAAACTTAATACTCCCTAGTTTCCACTTCCAAAAACACAACATAACATAATAATAATAATAATAATAATAATAATAATAATAATAATAATAATAATAATAATCTTCGTTTAATGTTTTCAAACTGACAGTTACGCAGTATGATTACAAATCAGTATGAATGGATGATCACAAGTTATTACAGAAGTCGAATTTTAACTGTATACGGCAGCCATGCAAGGCGCCCATCACGTCCTACATCTCATTTTCACAATGCGCCATCTTGCGAATGATAGGCTGAGTGGACCTTTGGGAGGGTTGCGGGAAGCAATTCCACTACCTACTGCACTTCACGCCAGTGATGTTACCACTACTCTATGGACTCCCCACTTCACATAGTACATTCTAAGTAGGGTTGTTAATATCGTTTTTTTTGGCAAACCGATTATCGATTTTATAAATCCGATATTAAACCGATAATCGCTTTTTTGGCCTTCATAGAAATATACTATAAATTATAATAAAATGCAAGTTACTTAATGCATTACGTACCGTAACGTACCTACTTGTAAGCAACGCAGTGTCGACACTGATTTGTTTATTTTCTACTTAGAGAGTTAAATGTCATGCTATTAACTATTAACTAGCTATAATGCCTTTTTAACGACCGCTCGACTAAGCTATTAGTAGTATTGACGTCAATTAAACACCTTATGTATTCATTAACAAACGCGCTATCGGGGTCCCTAATAGTAATGAGATCCATCCCTACCATTGAGGTATATAATAAGCACTACAGACCGAAATTCAAGGGACTATATATACAAGAGGTTACACATTGACACCAATAAGCCTAGTTAAATGGAAGGTTTACTTGTGCATCAATGATGCTATATTACGGTGAGACCTCTTGTACCAATAATCACTAATTTCGAATACCGCGAGGTTGCACAATTAGGGATCACAATAGCTTAAGTTTGCCAACAAATTAAACAATCTAATGTTTTTCTGGTACTTTTTGTAATTTTTCACTACGAAAATGATAAAAACTAAATAAATTCGATAATCGTTTGTGAATAATAAAAACCGATAATCGTTTTCAAAAACGATAATCGGAATTCCGATTTCCGTTTAACATCCCTAATTCTAAGTAACTCACACAAGTTCTGCCCCTATGAAAACCTAATGATCTCAACTAGTGTGTTTTACAACAGTTTGAAAATTCATGTTGCTTACAGTCAAAATCAACAGCACATTACAGAAATGGGAGCCTGTTTCCGAAAGATGGGCCAGAGGCACGATGCGCTCAAGTGATATGCGGCAATTGTACAATGCAGTTGGCATTGTAATTAGTAATTTCTAACAAGCCGATGTCAACTGCACAATGCAACAACTGAGTAACGATAGCGCTGAGCTCTTAATCAGGTGCTACACAAATTTGCAATTAGAATTTTTTTTGAGTAAGAGGAGACTCATTCCTGCTGTTAATGCATCATTCATTTGCTTATGAACTCACTCTCCTGATTACAGGCCAAACACTATAACCATGTCCCAATATCTGTACATTATACCAACATTTGCAACTAATGTCGACAGTCACACATTGCTGACGATCTGCTTAGCATAATTCAAATGCAGTCTGAATACTCAAACTGACTGGCTGATTACTATTACTCTAACTCTAACTTAGTCACATCCTTTCACATCAAATAAACACATAAAATGCAACACATAAGTTCACATAAGGTAGCATAACATAGACAGACAATTGTGTAGCTCCTTTATTTCCGCACAAGGAAGACATAAGACAACATACCGTGTTCGTTCCACATGTTAACTTGATGCGTTTGTGGCATTTCTTATGGACATGAAGCTTACAGTCGACACACTTGTAGCCCTGGCGACCGAGACCCCAGATGCGATCGGAGCAGTATGCACAAAACGCTCGCTGTTGCCAAACAACAATAACAAAGTCAACAACATTAGCAACATTCATCCATCCACCATTTACTTTTGAATCATTTAAATTGAATATCACCATCACAGCTTTGGCACCAAGCACCACTGAAAACTCCAAACTTCTAAAGCACTACTCTAAAGCACAGGGCATCATCTGCACGAGCCCTGCATTGTGTCGGAGGGTCTAGAGATACCAATTGAAGGTCCAAAGCCAGTTGCCAGAGAAACCAGGCAGGAGGTAGAGGAGCTTCTAAGGGGGTTTTGTTGAGTTAGAGAAAGGATTGGAAGGTGGAAGATTGGATGGAGTGGGGTAAGAGTTTTTTAAGAGGTGGGACTTCAGTTTGAAGTGGAAAGGCTGCGGGGTAACAAGAAGAGGAGTCCGAGGCAGACAACAGTGGGTCAGCGGCGGTATTGGTGGAGGAAATGAGAAGCAGCATTTCTTAATTTCCCTCTCTCAGAGAAACTGCACACACACCTGATTCAAGTCTGACATTTGGCATGTTAATATTTTATCATTATTATTATAATTATTATTACTATTATTTTTACTATTATTATTATTACTATTATTACCATTATTATTATTATTATTAATATTAGTAATAGTAGTAGTAGTAGTAGTAGTAGTAGTAGTAATATTATTACTGCTCAACTTGATGTAAAAGTTGCAAGAAAGAAAGATGGGAGTTGTAGAGAGTAATAAAATAGAGTCTGAAACCAGAGTGCATTGACAAAACAAGAGAATAACTAACGCGATTGAATCGTTTTGGTTGGAAGAGATGACCGTTGACTCTGTAGAGCTTGCGCCATCTCCTCGCACCACGACGATACATGTTACCTGTAACAAGAGATCGCAACATGGTCAAATATAAAAAACTTAAATAATACTACATATGCGTGTATATTCACAAGCTCACTGACAAACTGATCTGTCTTAGCGGACTGGTCGTCTCAATATTCACCTGATTACGGTTTAGCTTTAGTGTCTTGTGCATTAGACACCGGTGCTATCAAAAGTTACAAATTAATAATAAAAATAATAATAATAATAATATTATGTATAATAAAAATGATAATAAAGAGACAAAATACGTACGGTCTTCTCCTGCGCATGGTTGCCCTGGACCAAACGGGACATTCGGAAAAACTGTAACAACAACAAATCAGCCATCTAAACATTTAGTAATGTCAGTAAAACTTAAATCAAGAATTATTAGAAATTTATACAGCTTCCTCAAAAAAACAGATTCAAAACTGTAATTAATGTTACAGTTAAGTTTAGGGGTAAGTTAACACATTAGGCACATTAATATGTGACAATGCACTTAGTCTATTAGGTAGCATATCTGATAATTGCAAGTTGTGCTGAGCATACTCTGTAGACAAGTTGTTTGCACACTTTGCCTTCTTCACCAAGCAGTAGAATTTGTTAGCAGCATAAGCTGGGAGATGAATGCAATCCTTTGATGTGCTGGCTTATGAACTCACTCTCAGGACCTTGCGATCCATTCACAACTCGCTAAAGGGCCTTAGAGTAGGAAATAAGCACCTCCCATAATGCCTCTGAATCGTCGAGTGGCGCTTTTTTGAAAGTTCGATTACAATTACAGTGTTGCATGGGAGCTTTACTTTACACACTAAGCTAAGATAATGTAATGTTTTGTGACAGGTAGATAAAGTGAGAGGTAGATAAGTGTTCACAGATGCTGTCAACAAATGTTGTTAGTTTGCACTCAAAGAGTATACAAGGAAACAGAAAGTTAAACACTGGCCAACTTGTTTTCATTTCCTATTCTTGCGCTAGCACCAGCTCCCTGATATTCCTGTAACTGTACACATAAAGTTGCTCAAGGTCACACCTCTTAACAAGGTCAATCCAATTCAAGGTCGGTCACTCACTCAAAGGTCAATGTTACTCACAAATCACGTAACAGTTAACTAGCAGACTTTGCTAATGGCTCCAACCCATTAATTTGAGGATCACATGTAACAAGACAGTTGTTTCATACAAATCATGGCTGAATTTAAATGAGTCTAAATGAAATGGGCGAATTTAGTGACTAGAACAATGTCTATGTCAACTAAATTCAGTTTTCTATTCAATTCAATGAGTGGAATAAAATTCAATATTATTTGAACAGTCATACAGATTGCAATAATTGTAAATTAAATAACTGAAACAGTATATATTGCTATATAACTGAAACCACTGGATATATCTGGCAAGGCAGAAAAACTTAAATGAGCTTATCAACATTCCCCATAGGATCACACAAGATTTATAACACCCTGGGCACTCTAAAATCAAAGGAGTAGTGATTATAGGATCACACAATTTACTCAATTAATGTGATGACAGATTAAATCTTTGCCTTCCAGTATAAACAGGCCAAGGACTAAAGAATCAACAGCACCAATGACTACAGAACCTAGTTTCTTTCTGTAAGAGGCATCAGAATAAATTTTTTTATACTATAAAACATCAATGGTTAACTTACCAAAAGATAAGGATTTCAACAGAGCATTTAGGATATCAGTGGCATTCATGTCACAGACTTTGAAAAACGACCATTAGCAACACAGATAGAGCAGATAACGTTAACACTGCTGCACACAGGAGGAGGTATCTTGCAGGGTATTATATTCCACTCATCAGTGCTCAGGTAATTAGCGTTCCTACACACAGACTGAGTCACTGAATCAATGAACCTCTTTGAAAAGAGCCACCATAAGGCACCAGTGTGGGCTGCTTCCAAACGCACAGCAGGTGATGCCAATAGAAACGCCAGCTGCTGTAGCCGCATCTGACTGGGTGAGGCCCAGAGCAGTGAGCCACTGAGCCGCCCCCTTCGGCTGAGGCCCCAGACCGACCTGACTGCATAATCACAGGTGGACTGAATCATCCAACAACATCATGCCAAGCAGATAAACACACCAACACAAAATATACTGAGTACCGATGGACGCAAGCAGCCACACGTTTCGAATTACATAGTATGCAGGAAAAACTTAGCAGATATATATTCACCAAGCTGGTTTAATAAAAGATACAGTCTTCTTACAAGTACTTTTCTTTGGTTGAGTTAAGGCTTAGGGCTAGAGTCCAGGTTACAGTCTGGGTTAGGGTTATAGTCCGGGTTAGGGTCAGAGGTTTTAGGTGTACGGAAGATAAGGCGGTGAAGGGATCCATCCCTAACCACAAAATTAGAACCTCCAAATGCTGAAACCACTAGCATGATTCCCAAATGTTGTTTTACCTAGATAATGTAATGCAGTGCTGTACTGCACCAGACATTTCTTATACCCGACACTCGTGTAACTGAACACAAATAACTGAATTGATCACAATCTGTAAATCATTATCAAATTAACAGTCCAGTTGAAAACAGTCAAGAGGATTGTAACTTATACCAGTTGAAAACAATCGAGAGGATCGTCAAAGTATCCCATTCCAGTGGTAGTATGAATAACACTAATCTACCAGACATCAGAGATGTGGATTAAATTTTTTTTGTAAAATACGACTCTGGTACTTAAGTTCATTCTGAGTGGGTTCCCAACTACCCATCACTTGGATAATACATCAATTGTCAGAAGGGCTGCAAGCAAGTCATTATGCACTTGGGTCTAATTCCAAGATAGTAGAGCAGTCACATTTCACAGGGCCAGGATATCTTCCAGCACACCAATGCATATGGCAGCAAACACTAAGTTTAACTGACTAATGATGACATTTGTCATTCCACATGTTTCTTTTATTGATAACTCTGCAACTGCCTCACAATCAATGGCTTCACAGGCTTCAGACATCCGAACCTGATACAGGAGTGAGCCCGTGACTAATACTGCAACCTGCCTAAAATAATCATCACGCCAGTCATCTTTGTTATGACTGCTTCGTTAAATAAACATATCATCACCAATAATCATTATGGTATGCTGCCACGGCTGGATTTCTGGGTATGATTCATGGCTTGGGTGCCAAGTTTTTTCTGACCGGAACGATTCCAGGTGGGACTGCCCTGCATACAAACCATATACAATGTGGTTTTCAATCAGCAAAGGAAACAAGGATCGACTAGGCGTCAAGTGCTTAGGTTTCTATGTAACAAAACCATAAAACTCAGCCTCTACACTGAACAGCACATATACCATAAATCTGTGAAATTTCTCAGCACCACATCACAGTAGACTAGTATTAAGCAGGCATTTCGTAATCGTAATCTCCGGATTTCTACAGCGCCCAAAAAAGTGAAGTCGCGGGAACCAGCTTATTCACAGGCGCATTTGTAATACGTACAATTGTAATACGTACAATTAAAGCACGGTCTCAGAGGTTAGACTAGTACACAGTATATGTTCAGAATCACTACATGTCCAATGTGGCACAACAGACATTTCCAACACTTCAGAAAAGCATCCTTTCCAATCATAAGCCATTGGAATAGCCAGGTGGAAATCCGATAGATCGAGTGTTTACAGGTTTCAACGAAACCACAGGAAGTCTATTTTAAGCCCAGTATAGAACAGATTTAGAAATAAGCTCTGTAAGTCAAGTCTAGCGAAAGCAGTCACAAGGAAGTGTTAAGACACTTGTAAATATCCACTATCCATATATCACCAACAGTTACCGTGACACTTATTAATATCCACTATCATACATCATCAACAGTTACCAAGATACTTATAAATATCCAATATCCAGCTACTGTGGCCTTAAGGCAGCCAGAATTGTCTGACTACGGGTAACATTGACTGTACAGTGTACTCTAATAACAAGCATTGTGTATGTAAGCAGTTTTGCTGCGTTAGAATCATTGCAGCTACAGTCTTTAACAGTAAACTGTACACAGATCTGGTAAATATGAGACTTGGAAGTTTAGAATTTATGTACCGTTTCCAAAAAACCCAAAAGACACTTGTGACATAACATATACAGACACAACACAGAATTTTCAATAATAATCCATAATAATCAAAGAACTTCTATAGTGCCACTGCAATCGTACACTTAAATTTCTACAGCACCACTCTAAAGCTAAGCACAGGGCACCAGCTTATTCAAGAGTGCTGAGCTTATTCACGAGCGGAATATTCAAGGTAATTGTTGATGGTCGCTACAAGCAATATTGCTGCCCATCTATACAATGTCCTTATATGCAAATTTGTCTGTCGCAGGACGCTACGTCACAAACGGCTTCTGTTCTATAATTGTGAAACCGTTTGTACTGCCGTCTTGACGACGGTCGTCTTGACGGCAGCGATCAGAGCATTTTAACAAACGATACATATAGGCCTATAATGATACAATGTCGTCACGTCATAATTTATGACGGGTTAATACACTAGTATCAAAATAAAGGGTAAGCAAGTAAGGCCAAAAACCAAATCAGAAATCCAAGAAGACATTTCTAGTGTCCCACCTACACCTTTCACACTTAAACGACGAGCTGCATTGGTTTCCCAATCAATTTTA
The DNA here is from genome assembly GCA_963556255.1 of Allolobophora icterica. Lineage (NCBI taxonomy): Eukaryota > Metazoa > Annelida > Clitellata > Crassiclitellata > Lumbricidae > Allolobophora > Allolobophora icterica. Next base: position 4,852,789 of record OY744617.1, on the reverse strand, counting down.
GTACCGGCTCATCATTACTAACATCCTACAGAACGACCTCATGAGGTATATTGCAATTGTAATTCAAAATCTATGTAGCACTACTCCAGGATATATGTGTTTTTAGTTACAATACATTGCGATACAAATGCACAGACTGAAAACCAGAATGAACAGTACCTTATGAACCAATATGCAATTGCCTTCTTGGCAAAATCCCTAACATCTGCATCGGCAAATGCTGTATTGCTGGTTCAAAGATGCTTCATACATCTACCCCAAGTTAAATTGAGTGGGAATCCAGGGATCAAACAACGGAGCAAAGATCCACAGATTTCGACATGGCCTTTCCAATGGCTTAGGATTCTTAACTGTGATTTCACTCAGAGGCATTATCGGCGAATGTTTTGTGTATTATAACAACGGTGCTATAGAAGTCATTAGATTAGATTAGTTTCTTTGTAGATATCAATCTCTGTAGGCCACAGTGATTGGCACAATCACATAACACTTCTTGGCGTTCCAATAAGTGGCCAGTAAAAACCAAAACCCAAACGTTGGAAATGATTATTCACTGACCGTGAACGAGAATTTCGGTATCCTTGTTAATGTCAAACAGACGGAAAGCCTCTTCCAGTTCCAGTGGAGACGAAATTGTACACGGATCACCTGAAAATCAATAGTAAGATCAAAATCACTCTGACAATTTGCAAAATTTAAAAAAATTAACACATGCTGAAATAGAGAATTTCTTGTTTAAAAACCGACACTTTCAGTGTTTCATTGTAAATTGATTCATAATATTATTACATAGATAAATCTTAAAAAACACACTGGGCCAGTTATGCCTCTGGTGGCTATGGACCAGACAATTCTGATCTTTGTCCCTTGTCTGGTTGCTTGAGATTAAGCTCAAACAAAATGGATATTTTCACAAATTACTACCAGTATGAAATTTTTAATGCACACATAAACTTGAATCTGAAACTCGGTATTAAGTCAGTCAGTCGCCAGGTTCATCCAGATGTTCGAAAGCCAATGAGAAAATATAAGTTCTGAGGCATTCCCTCAAATAAATCACAGGTGAAATGCAAGTGTAGGAACATATGTATTTAATATTAATAGATTTCTGTGCCACACATCAAACAAATGTACATTGCATGCAAGTGTAAGTATGTATGTATGTATGATTGTATGTATATTACAGTATGTATGTACGTACGTATGTACATATGCTGTGTATGTATGTGTCAACACATTAGCACAGCAGTTAAAAGAACTGGTCAAGTAGAGACAATGGATCGTGGCTATTTAAAAACTGTGCATCTTAATATCTGCTGTAAATCTTTCATGCACATCGGTCAGTACAGTTGCTTTGCAGCAGAAGATGGTTCCAAACAGCAGTAACAAGGAACACTGCACTCCATATCATCTTAAGGTGATACGCATTCCTGGTCTCTTCCATTCCTGGCCACAGCTTTCATTGCTCCGATGCGCATTGTGACCTGGTTGTCATGATGAACCAGCATAGCAGGTCATTTGCTGTTGTGGGCAATTCTTTCTGGAATAAGCTCCTTGCAACCTACAAAATGAGCTTCTTGGTCTCTCTTTGCCTTCCGTAAAAACACATTCAATGTTATTGCTGTTTTGTGTTGTCAGGTTCGGAGCACCTCTGAATTGTTTCTCTTGAAGAGGCGCTATATAAATGTGTAATTACAGTCACAAAATTACAATTTCTTAATTACAACATGCCTCTAAAACCAACAAGATTTTTTCCAAACTAGTTGTGCTTACTGGAATAGAGGCATGGTAGTGCTGTTGAATAACTCTTAGCTTAACACTATAGCATTGGTTTCCTAGTTGCTTTTAGTACACTCTTGTCATTAAGTGTTAAGTAAAGATACAACAACAGCTGACAAAGAACTTGGTCAACTTTCATGAAAGGCTAAATGACTGAACACAAAATTTCCAATTTCATGTAAGTTAATAAGTAAGTAAATGCATTAGCAAGTAAATGCGTAAGTAAGTGCATGTGTAAGCATGTGATGTTTATTAGCATAAGCCAATTGTCCACTCTAAAAAAAAAATTCATACTCATATGGAACAAAGTAGAAGGTGTACAATGACAGTAAACTCAGTAGCACACTGGGATTTCACTCCAGATACAGAGCTCAGAGACAAACACGCGAGCAATCTGTCGCCATGCCATAACTATTATTCAAATCAATTGTAATTACAGTGGTAATTACCTTCTTCGTCAACCCACTTAATCGTAAACGGCTGGCCCTCTTCGAACTTGCACGTGTCCTTCATCTCAGCCAACAGACCTTCGTACGATATGTCGGCATCAATGCTCGTTACGAGGACATCTCTAAACATTCAAAAATAAATGTCATCAACAAGGTAGTCTGTTTAAAATTTCATAGTTAAAGCTACACCATTACAATATACGCACTAGCCAAGTTTCACCTGATGCAGTATGACATCTATGAAAGTGTATGCAGAACCTTGTAAGAACATCTCAACATCGCAGGAACATTCTATTCAATTGAATCAAATCATTTATTCAACAAAAGTATACATTACACTAACATATCTTCATCAAACATAAATATGGAAATGTTTACATAAATGGTATTCCTACAGTATGTAGTTTGAATCATGAAAATTCATATTGCTATTACCATGAAATGCATAAGTTCAATCATTATTACTAAACAGTAACTTCTATAGTGCCAGTGTCTAAAATGTGCACAAGACATTGATCAACCAACGGTGCACCAAAAAACCCTAATCAAATCAATATCCAGAAAATCAGTTGACCAAGTCAGTGGCTGAATGGTCGATATGCCATTTGAAGCAGGTAAGAATGTGAAAAAGGTATATTCTGATGAGGAAGACAAATCAAATCAGCTTACTGAAGCCCACACCAGTATACATAACTAGTACAGTGCTCAATACTCTGACAGTGAAAGTACACAGGATTATACAAGTACATAAGTACTTTATTCATGATATGCAAAAGTATGATCGTAACATCAAGGCATTTATCAATTGGGCAAGACTTAACTGACAACACTGAACTGAAAGAGCAAACAGAAGAGATTGATAACATACATCAAATCATCCATCAACTCTGGACTAATCAAATCATCCATAAATTCTGGATAAGCCAATCAAATCATCCATAAACTCTGGACTAATCAAATCATCCATCAATTCTGGATCAGCCAATCAAATCATCCATAAACTCTGGACTAATCAAATCATCCATCAATTCTGGATCAGCCAATCAAATCATCCATAAACTCTGATAAGCAAATCAAATCATCCATAAACTCTGCATCACCCAATCAAATCATCGATAAACTCTGGATCAGCAAATCATCCATAAATTCTGGATCAGCCAATCAAATCATCCATAAACTCTGGACTAATCAAATCATCCATCAATTCTGGATCAGCCAATCAAATCATCCATAAACTCTGATAAGCAAATCAAATCATCCATAAACTCTGCATCACCCAATCAAATCATCAATAAACTCTTGATGCCGATGATATCAGATTATATGTACAAGTCTGTCTTTGCAAGTCATAGGTGAGAGACGACCTACCCGGAGTACAAAACTTTAAGACGTATTTTGTGGTCATTTTCATCGAGTCTCTGACCCATTTCTGTAGGTAATCGTTGTGAACTGTTGACTCTTGCAGTCCAAAATATCAACAATTCTAGTTTCTGTAATGAAAGCAGATATATCTAAAAATTTTACCAAAGAAGAAGAATAAGAGCAGTCCCTTCCTACCGACTGTGTATGGTCAGTGATTATTATATGTGAGTTGGCTAGGAGACTCAGGTGGAGCAGAAATCTCGAATCAAATTCTGCCCTGGTGGGGATTTTAACCCCGATCTCTCAACTGACAGTCAAGCTTGCTAACCACTACACTACCAAGCACCCTGCCATTGTAACAAAACTACTAGTAAATCCCTGCCAGCTGCGGTATATTCACGTGCAACATTCACTTTACCCAAACATCACTTTACAAATATCAGTCGATGGTTGAAGTTCCTGGCAAAAGAGCCACAAAGAGCTTTGTTTTCTAACAGACAATAATGAATATATACCTGAGAAAGTATTGATCCCTCAGGAATGAGAATATGTTAGATAGAAGTCGGACCATAAGTTATTTGGCACACGGAAGCCTATTAGTTAGAGCACTTGCCTTGTAACGTGAGTATGGGTTCGAGCCTCCCCCAAGATGGCTACTATGTGAGGATCTTGAGAAAGTCCTTAACTCAAAATTGCTCAGTACCATGCTTGGTCATTAGTCAGTGACACTTAACAAATGCATATTAATAACTATCTATATAAATAAAGCCAGCTTTCTGTCTGTGTGTGTGTGTGTGTGTCTGTCTGTCTGTTTGACCGGGCTTAACTTCTACAATTTTGCACCTTTTCACTCGAAACCTTCACTACTGTTTCGGCCTCGGCTTCGGACACCCAGTGGAGGGGTTCGCGTCCCCCGTTTTCACCCCTACCATGGTGAAAATGCCCCAAAACTCTACCCACCCGACAGTCCATCACGCGCAAGTTCGCCTATTCCACTGCCAGGCGGTTATATTTATGGTGCCGGTATTCCCCAACGTCATTAATAATGCGCTTAACGCCACCGCGGTTCTATTTATGGCGCCGGGATTCCCCAACGTCATTAATAATGCGCATCAGTTGTTTACTTCGCACAAAATTTAATGACGATCGATTCGAAGTATATTCATCGTTTTACAACAAAATTTTAACACATGTATGTTCAAAGACAAAGATCTAAATTATTTACAGTATATGAAACAACCAGTCTGCTCTACTAAGGGCGAGGCCGACTACAGACCGGCAGTGAGGGCTAGATTTCTGGCGTTTTCTTTAACACGCCAACGCCCGGTTCACCCTCTTCGACTGCGAAGCAGTCTCCCCCACAGGTCGCCAGACGCCACAAGGGCCTCCAAGACTGCGAAGCAGTCGCTGCCAGAGGGCGACTGCGAAGCAGTCACTCCACGGCAGAGGTCGCTAGACGCCAGAAGGCGTATACAAGACTGCGAAGCAGTCTCAGCTGTACGCCAGAAGGCGTCTACAAGATTGTGAAGCAGTCTCCCCCACAGGTCGCCTCACGCCACAAGGGCCTCCAAGACTGCGAAGCAGTCGGCGCCAGAGGGCGACTGCGAAGCAGTCACTCCACGGCAGAGGTCGCTAGACGCCAGAAGGCGTCTACAAGACTGCGAAGCAGTCTCCGCCAGACGTCGCCAGACGCCACAAGGGCCTCCAAGACTGCGAAGCAGTCGCCGCCAGAGGGCGACTGCCAAGATTGCCAAGCAGTCGTTGTTGTTGTTGTTGTTGTTGTTGTTGTTGGTGGTGGTGGTGGTGGTGGTGTGAAACTTATAACCCCAGGCAACGCCGGGTAATCCAGCTAGTAATTATTATAATAATACTAATAATATTAATAATGTACAATTAGACCCCATCCATAGGGCCATTCAAAAAGGTGCTTCTTGACGCAAAGGCAGTGGCACTGTGGTTTGTGCCCATAACACAGACACAGAACACAATGATTGTTTATTGTGACTGACTTGGTCTATTCCTTAAAAATTTAGACTGAACAAGATTACAGTAAACATAATATTATTTCTTGTTTTTACTTTTTAAAGTAATTATTATTTCGGTAATCCTGGGTTTTAGCGTCCGAAATTATTTACATTGCATGAGCGATGAAAACGTTTCACAGTTAAACTCAAACAAGAAGTTGGAAGATTGATGAAAATATTCAGGAAACTAGAAGCTGGATAATCGATTAAAATATAACTGAAACTAGAAGTTGGATGAACGATGATTATTTATTGTATATTGTATTAGAACGTAGCTTCCGAAAATAATTTCGGACGCTAAAACCCAGGATTACCATTATTTCTAACACATTTTCTTCACTATTTCATATTTCATTCATTTACAGTGCTACAATGGTCCTAAAAGGTACTATATAAATTACCCGTGTTGCTCATGACTCAATACGGCATTTGATAAATAAACAGAAGAATCACCACTGTTTTTATATACATGACAATCAACTTAACATTCAATCAAATGAGCCAGAGTGTTACCTGGCTAATACATAATTGAACACTGATCGTAAAATATAGAAATCTCGACGCAAGCTAATTCTTATTTACTTCTTGCCCTTAATATCTATGGTTCTGACTCCACGATTAACTGGAAACCTCCATAGGCTTTACTTTCAGCGCTCGTGAACAAGCTGGTGCTCTACGCTTATTTTTAAAGTAGCACTCTAAAAATTGGTTGTAACACCTAGAGCTGTGTTCAACATAACAGGTGCTATCAGAGGACACAATCGCTAAGTCGGTCAAACGATAACACAAGTCACAGTAGGGGATACTCATCGATCACAAAAGTATAAAGCAACTTTTCAAGTTCGCATTAATCGAAAACTATCGGAAAACCCGTAATCTACGGAGGATTATACTTTAGAGTAAGAGATTTTTGCCAACCTCGATCTCAAAATTTTTCAGATGCAATTTTAATTTCTATGATTCATTAATTAATTTAATGTTTTTAAACTTCCTGTGTTTGCGGTAATACCACGTGATTAAGACTCGCATTCTTGAGGTGTTTATGTGGCGCCTTAATATTTGTAGAACCAAATTTCGAACTACACAGATGAATGACGAATAAATGAAATCTCATTCTCCGGTAATCTTGCGGTAAACCTAGAGCTTACTTTTCTATCATACCAGTGTATAGTTAAATTCCGCATTTCGTCAGTGCCACAATGTTGAAAATTATCGTAAGCGGAAAATTGTTACAGTGCCATCTATAGACGCTATGGCGAGCTAATTGCAGGTGTAATTATTTATACTGTGGTGCAGCGCACCAATAGGCTATGCCTAAAGTTAGCCTAAACGATAATATAGTTAGGCCCTATCACCCACTTTTTCTTCCACCTGATCTAATCTGCATCTGAAGCTGAATATACGTCTGCTATTCTGGCCTAGGCCTACTCGAAGTAAAAATTACGAACTTATTAAAATAGCCCGCCACTATTGACTGCATGCTCATCCAGCTTCTTTTTTTCTCAGGACTTAGGTAACCGGATTAGTTCTCCATTTACGTCTTTGGACAACCCCTCTGATGTGATACAGTACTCGTAAAAACGAGCAAATCGCTACCAAAGGAGATTTCTGGGCTGGCGCTTTCGGACGTCTGTTAGGCCAACCAGTATGAGAATTGTAGAAAAAAGACTGGGGGGGGGTTAGACATTGATTTACGTGGAGTTTGGGTGTGCAATGAAGACTTTGCTGTGGGGTCCTAAGAAAGACTGGGGGGTTAAACCCCCCATCCCCCCGACAGGGCCGTAGCCAGGATTTTGTTTCGGGGGTGTTTTCTTTTTCGGGGGATGTTCTCGTCCCTGAGCAAGCCAACATGCAACCGAGTCAACCGACCAAGGGGTTTGTAGTTAGTAAATGCATTATTTCATTTTACATTATTTAATTTCGGGGGTGTTTAAACACCAAAACACCCCCCTAGCTACGGCCTTGCCCCCCGACAATTCTCACCCTGAGGCCAACGTGCTAACTAGAGCTTAACATGTGGTGGCCTATAGAGTATAGACTATAATTTTAGTACGCGTCTGTTCGCTAGGTGTCACCCAAAACTGTTCGCGCTCATGACTGAGCGTTTAAAAATTCTGCAAACTCGCAATTTTCAATTCATAATTCGTTTGTCAAATACTTCTGGCTTAATATACTGTAGTCTAGTGAATTGTAAACCGCGGTTATCGTAATGAAGATGGCATCACATCATCATCGTCGTCGTCGTCGTCGTCATCATCATCATCATCGCCATCCTCCTCCTCCTCCTCCTCCACCTCATCATCATCATCTTCATCATCATCATCATCATCATCATCATCATCATCATCATCATCATCATCATCATCATCATCATCATCATCATCATCATCATCATCATCAACATCATCAGTTTTATCTTACTTTTATGTTATTTTACCCAAAGGATTAAATCAGAAGAGTGTAAAAAAAACTACTTAAACGAGGGATCATCATCATTATTATTATTATTATTAGGCCTATTATTATTATTATTATTATTATTATTATTATTATTATTATTATTATTATTATTATTATTATTATTATTATTATTATTTTATGAAGATTTATAAAGCGAAAGTTAATATAACTAAATACACCGAAAATATATGAATATATGCAATTACTATACGTTACGAGGCAGTTTATGTTCAACTACAACTCTGGAAATAGAAGAAATAGGCCTACGAGTAGGCCCAAAAGTGCCATGAACGCTAAATTACTTACTCACTTTCCGAATAAACACGAATACTAATAACGCATAATTTATGTAAGACGTCATTTTTTTATTGTCTATCCGATGACGTCATATCTTCGGAGCGATTGTTCGCGTCGAGGCTGAAGTTGATTTGGAAAAATGACTTAGACGGGAATAAACGAATTTACAGAATAGGCCTATCGTTGAAATTGTGGATCAGCAGAAGTAAAAAATTTTAATTCGATCAAATAACTGTTTCTTTTTAAAGAACAAATCTACCAGTCATCGAACGATCGAACGAATTTATCTTTTCGTAAAGTAAAACATCGAAAATATCGATCAAACGAAGTGGACATTTGGAATTCCATGAAAGCAATAGGCCTATTGTTTCTTTCGAATACCGAAATCGAATGAGATCATAAGATCATCGACAATCATCGATCATACAGAAGCAGAAAGTCGAAATCAAGCGATGGAATTGCCAAACTCAAGAATTACAATTTCGATCAGGAACTGACTGATCGACACGTAAATCGATCATCTGAGAGAAGATCGAAGCTAAACGTAAGAATTAATTGTTTCGCTTTATGACACAGATTGATAAATGAATGTTTATATAGGCCTAGGCCTAAAGCCCGGCTGATCGATTGATAGATGAAAAAGTCTAACCTAATCTGGAGACTCTTCCTCGTTATCATAATTCACAATGTTATCATAATGTATAATGTTATCACAATGCACAACGTTATCACAATGCACAACGTTATCATAATGTATAACGTTATCACAATGCACAACGTTATCATAATGCACAACGTTATCATAATGAAGAACGTCATCATAATGAAGAACGCTATCATAATGCACAACGTTATCATAATGAAGAACGTTATCATAATGCACAATGTTATCATAATGCAAAACGTTATCATAATGCACAACGTTATCATGATACAACGTTATCATAATTTATTACATTATCATAATGCAAAACGTTATCAATGCACAACGTTATCTTAATTACAAAATTACCATAATGCACAACGTTATCACAATGCATACATCTGAGCATTGCGGAGCTGGTGGCACGTGACGACGACGGGCTAGTTCGTTCCATGGACGAAAACGAACATCATATTCTTCGGGGGCTATTTCTACCAGATGCTAAGAGGAATTAGAATCTTCGCCCACGTTCTCACCAATTTGAAATCCCCAGTAGGGATGATAGGAACTTTATTGCCGCAGCCCTATTTGCTATTATCTGTAGCCATCCATAATCTCCACCAATTATGCTAATTCAGTCTGTCGCCGCGTGCGTTATGACAAAAAACATCATTTATTAGATTTAGCTATATTTATTATTCTGATGTGATTGATTCCCAAGTTAATGAAAGCCTACCTGGCTGCGGTGTGCCATCCAGTTTTCTGTGATACAAAAAAGTTATCATAATGGGACAACGGTCGCTTTACGCAAAACCCTACTGTAAAAGCGAAACCAGCCGAGATCGATCCGTAGTTCTGTTTAACGACGCTGTGTCACAGTGGCGTAACCAGAGCTTCCCAAAAGTTACGCAGTTTCCAACATTAAGGGGAGGGGTCTGGGGAGGGGGCTGTGCCCCTTCCCCAGAGTAAGAAATTTTTTTATTTAAGGGTTTGTAATGGTGAATTTTGGAGACCATGTTTTGGTTAAAAGTAATAACTTTTACATAAATTCTTTGGCAAGTTATATAATTTCATAATTTGGTTTTGTAAATTGGCTCTGAGCAAAGTTCCAGGAACCAACGTAGACTAGCAACAGACAGACCAACATAGAACTGCAATAAATTAAAGCATCGAAATCTTTGCTTTGTACAATGTAGGCCTACAACATGTAGGTTTCCGTTTTCTATGCACCGTCAGTCTGTTACACAATTGCAGTTATAATAATATTTAAAGTAACAGACTGACTGTATAGTGTATATCTATCTGCTACTTCTTAAAAAAACGCATAAAAACGCGCCTGTCCATCCTGACATTAAGACTTAATAACTGAATAGTTTCTGTATTGTCAAAGACCAGAACAATAATTATTAGTTGATAATCTGAAGCGTCAAAAGATGCTGACGTCTGTTGACGTCTCGACAGAGACGTCAACAGACGTCAGCAACTTTGACATTTACCTCTGTCTGTCTGTTGACGTCTCGACAGAGGTAAATGTTAAACAGTGCCAACGATGACAGTCTTTTTGATCCCATATGGTGCTGCGTAGACATAGGCGTTATGTGTGGAAGGTATAGGCCTATGAATAAGCTGGTTCCCGCGATTCCGCTGTTTGGGGCGCTGTAGAAATCTCGAGATTATGATCCGTAACCCCACCTTTTAAACAATGCCAATCAATATATATTTTATCATTGAGCCTTCTCATGTATGTAGACAGAGTGAGGAGTATGTAACAAAAAGTACGAAAGTACTTATAAGATACAGAGGTAAACCGAGAGACAGACGAACTGAATCACAGGCATTCACACAGGCAGACTTTCAGCCACACAAGTCGCCCGACAGACTGACCGCCTTTACCGGTCCGCAGGCGCCACAGATCTGGGCCATGGCTACACTCTTCTTGGAAAGATCTGACATCACCCTCACTCTCCACCTTACGATTGTGATCTCAGTCGAATCGGGAGTTGGAGATGTAGGTCAAAGCGCAAGCTTCTATATCTTTCATCGGTTACAAAACCGTATATGGACCCACACTCATATTGTCGGCCTTGATAATGATGACTCCTGTCTCCTAAGTTCCCTCACAATTTGTCCTTGGTTAAATTTATCCGAGCCCGCTAGCTGAAGAAATCTCCCTCCGTTACATAATATTATTATAATCATTTTAAGACGTCGTTGATTTTGACTTATACACATCATGTTCCGATTTTGCCAATAAGGAAAATGGATAAATTTGTTCAAAAACGAAAACGAGTAGGGCCTAGATGACATTATCGACGATAAAATTGCTGTTATGGAGGTAAGCTCATCAAAGTTTCATAATCAGTAACTGGCAGAGTAATATGTCCAAAATGGCCTCCATGCGAAAAGCGAAAATGGAGAAGAAATTAGTTCCCCTTCTTTTTTGACTAAAGTTACGGCGCTGTGCGTAGATATGTCTTAAGACGCTGAATGATCCTTCAGCGCTCGCGGTAGAAACGGGCATAGGCCTAGTCAACAGAATTTTCAATATTGCGTAATTAATCTTGGGTTAGGCCCCTACAAGTGATTCGTAGCATACAAGGTTGAATACAAAGGCCAGTGAGCTATGACAACTTCTTGGACTTCTCACTTTTGCTACTGTCAGCAATTTCTCGTCTCCAGTTTTCTCTTTATTTGTCGTTTGCTAAAGCATGCGATTTTCAAAAAACCTGTTAAAATCTTTACGCAGTTGCGTAATTGCGTAATGCTAGTTACGCGCCTGCTGTGTCATAACAAAGGTGATTATCGTCGCCCTCCTCCTTTCTCCAGGCTTGGTACTGGCACTACCAGAGTACGGGCAGTGGCAGAGTTTGATCGATCCGTGAGATCCTCTGACTTAAATAGGCCCAACTAGTTTAGGTCGAAGGTCATCGGTATGAAAGGATAGTGATTTCATTTTCTTAGGAGCCTTTCTCTCCATTTCCGCCTGATCTTCCCACTTATACGGTGTACGGTCAGTGGACCTATTGTTGCAGAGTTGACATGGTCGCGCAAATGTCTGCCTTGGCCTGGATGATTGGATTTGAACCCCCGACCTTTCGATTGACGGTCTGGTACACTAATCACTAGACTATCACGTATCACAAAGCCGTCAAAGCGTCTTATTCCTATTATGCTGGCCTGATGTATTGTTCTGATAAAATAATAATTATATGGACTTGCTTAACTTTCTTCTGTAGATCACATGCGTCCGATTCTACTGATTCTACTGATTCTACAATTCTACTGATTCAACGTTTCTACTGATTCTCCGATTCTCGATTCTACTGAAATGCCAATTCGCCGCACGTGAACTCCGTCGCTTTTACATCTCTATCTGTGTGATGGTGTGGGTGTGTGTGTGTTGGTGTGGGTGTGGGTGCGTGTGTGATGGTGTGGGTGTGTGTGTGTGTGTGGGTGTGAGTGCGCGTGTGTTGGTGTGCGTGTGTGATGGTGTTGGTGTGGGTGTGTGTGGGTGTGGGTGCGTGTGTTGGTGTGGGTGTGGGTGCGTGTGTGATGGTGTGGGTGTGTGTGTGTGCTAGTCGTAGTACCCCATGGAGCCCCTGGCGTGGCGTAAAACCCCGTAAGCTCCATGGGGTACTACAACTAGGTGGGTTGTGTGTTGGTGTGGGTGTGTGTGTGTTGGTGTGGGTGCGTGTGTGATGGTGTGGTTGTGTGTGTGTGGGTGCGTGTGTGATGGTGTGGGTGTGTGTGTGTGTGTGCTAGTCGTAGTACCCCATGGAGCCCCTGGCGTGGCGTAAAACCCCGTAAGCTCCATGGGGTACTACGACTAGGTGGGTGTGTGTGTGTTGGTGTGGGTGCGTGTGTGATGGTGTGGTTGTGTGTGTGATGGTGTGGGTGCGTGTGTGTGGGTGTGGGTGTGTGTGTGTGTGTGTGCTAGTCGTAGTACCCCATGGAGCCCCTGGCGTGGCGTGAAGCCCCGTAAGCTCCATGGGGTACTACGATTAGGTGGGTGTGTGTGTGTTGGTGTGGTTGTGTGTGTGTGGGTGTGGGTGCGTGTGTGATGGTGTGGTTGTGTGTGTGTGTGTGTGTGTGTGTGTGTGTGTGTGTGGGTGCCTGTGTGATGGTGTTGGTGTGGGTGCGTGTGGGTGTAGATGCGTGTGTGTTGGTGTGGGTGTGGGTGCGTGTGTGATGGTGTGGGTGTGTGTGTGTGTGTGCTAGTCGTAGTACCCCATGGAGCCCCTGGCGTGGCGTAAAACCCCGTAAGCTCCATGGGGTACTACGATTAGGTGAGTGTGTGTGTTGGTGTGGGTGTGTGTGTGTGTGTGTGTGTGGGTGCGTGTGTGATGGTGTGGGTGTGTGTTGTGTGCTAGTCGTAGTACCCCATGGAGCCCCTGGCGTGGCGTAAAACCCCGTAAGCTCCATGGGGTACTACGACTAGGTGGGTGTGTGTGTTGGTGTGGGTGTGTGTGTGTTGGTGTGGGTGCGTGTGTGATGGTGTGGTTGTGTGTGTGGGTGTGGGTGCGTGTGTGTGTGTGTGTGTGTGTGTGTGTGTGCGTGTGTGATGGTGTGTGTGTGTGTGTGTGTGTGCTAGTCGTAGTACCCCATGGAGCCCCTGGCGTGGCGTAAAACCCCGTAAGCTCCATGGGGTACTACGATTAGGTGAGTGTGTGTGTGTGTTGGTGTGGGTGTGAGTGTGTGTGGGTGCGTGTGTGGTGGTGTGGGTGTGTGTTGTGTGCTAGTCGTAGTACCCCATGGAGCCCCTGGCGTGGCGTAAAACCCCGTAAGCTCCATGGGGTACTACGACTAGGTGGGTGTTTGTGTTGGTGTGGGTGCGTGTGTGATGGTGTGGTTGTGTGTGTGGGTGTGGGTGCGTGTGTGATGGTGTGGTTGTGTGTGTGTGTGTGTGTGTGTGTGTAGGTGCGTGTGTGATGGTGTGTGTGTGTGTGTGTGCTAGTCGTAGTACCCCATGGAGCCCCTGGCGTGGCGTAAAACCCCGTAAGCTCCATGGGGTACTACGATTAGGTGGGTGTGTGTGTTAGTGTGTTGGTGTGTGTGTGTGTGTGTGTGTGTGTGTGTGTGTGGGTGCGTGTGTGATGGTGTGGGTGCGTGTGTGTGTGTGCTAGTCGTAGTACCCCATGGAGCCTCTGGCGTGGCGTAAAACCCCGTAAGCTCCATGGGGTACTACGACTAGGTGGGTGTGTGTGTTGGTGTGGGGGTGTGTGTGTTGGTGTGGGTGCGTGTGTGATGGTGGTTGTGTGTGTGATGGTGTGGGTGTGTGTGTGGGTGCGTGTGTGATGGTGTGGGTGTGTGTGTGCGCTAGTCGTAGTACCCCATGGAGCTCCTGGCGTGGCGTAAAACCCCGTAAGCTCCATGGGGTACTACGACTAGGTGGGTGTGTGTGTTGGTGTGGGTGTGTGTGTGTGTTGGTGTGGGTGCGTTTGTGATGGTGTGGTTGTGTGAGTGTGGGTGTGGGTGCGTGTGTGTTGGTGTGGGTGTGGGTGCGTGTGTGATGGTGTGGGTGTGTGTGTGTGTGCTAGTCGTAGTATCCCATGGAGCCCCTGGCGTGGCGTAAAACCCCGTAAGCTCCATGAGCTACTACGACTAGGTGGGTGTGTGTGTTGGTGTGGGTGCGTGTGTGATGGTGTGGGTGTGGGTGCGTGTGTTGGTGTGGGTGTGGGTGCGTGTGTGATGGTGTGTGTGTGTGTGTGTGTGCTGGTCGTAGTACCCCATGGAGCCCCTGGCGTGGCGTAAAACCCCGTAAGCTCCATGGGGTACTACGACTAGGTGGGTGTGTGTTGGTGTGGGTGTGTGTGTGTTATTGTGGGTGCGTGTGTGATGGTGTGGTTGTGGGTGTGGGTGAGTGTGTGTTGGTGTGGGTGTGGGTGCGTGTGTGATGGTGTGTGTGTGTGTGTGTGCTGGTCGTAGTACCCCATGGAGCCCCTGACGTGGCGTAAAACCCCGTAAGCTCCATGGGGTACTACGACTAGGTGGGTGTGTGTTGGTGTGGGTGTGTGTGTGTTATTGTGGGTGCGTGTGTGATGGTGTGGTTGTGGGTGTGGGTGAGTGTGTGTTGGTGTGGGTGTGGGTGCGTGTGTGATGGTGTGTGTGTGTGTGTGTGTGCTGTTCGTAGTACCCCATGGAGCCCCTGGCGTGGCGTAAAACCCCGTAAGCTCCATGGGGTACTACGACTGGGTGGGTGTGTGTTGGTGTGGGTGTGTGTGTGTTGGTGTGGGTGCGTGTGTGATGGTGTGGTTGTGTGTGTGGGTGTGGGTGAGTTTAGTTGGTGTGGGTGTGGGTGCGTGTGTGATGGTGTGGGTGTGTGTGTGTGTGTGCTAGTCGTAGTACCCCATGGAGCCCCTGGCGTGGCGTAAAACCCCGTAAGCTCCATGGGGTACTACGACTAGGTGTGTGTGTGTGTGTGTGTGTGTGTGTTGGTGTTGGTGTGTGTGTGTGGGTGTGGGTGCGTGTGTGATGGTGTTGGTGTGTGTGGGTATGGGTGCGTGTGTGTTGGTGTGGGTGTGGTGCGTGTGTGATGGTGTGGGTGTGTGTGTGTGTGTGTGTGTAGATGGGTGTGGGTGTGGGTGTGGGTGTGTGTGTGCGTGCGTGTGTGTGTGTGTGTGTGTGTGTGTGTGTAGGTGTGTGTAGGTGTGTGTAGGTGTGTGTGTGTGTGTTTGTAGGGTCGCAAGGGCGGAGAATGGAGGTCAGAACGGATGATCGAAAGTCTCGGACGACGGATTCAGGATTGCGATCATGAGCGTCAATATCTGGAAACGGAAATCGAGCAAGCAAGAAAAGAAATTATAAATTGGATAATATCCGACCCCGCTGTAACGAAACAAAACCCGCATATAGTCTTTTTAAAGTTATCAATGAACTGCTTTGCAAACCAGTTCTCTGCCCGTTCTCTGATCAGATCAGACTAGACGACTAGAGGTAGAAACCGCTTGAACAAAATATTAACATGTGCAAAACTGTCTAATGTCAGACGAACACTAGTATAGATTAACGTTGCAAGACATTTTTGCTGCAAACTCTTCAATAATGTTAAACCGAATATACTTGCTAAAATTATGAGTTAATTATAATAATTATTATTTTATCCCTTCGTCGGGCGTGGGGTCAAAAATGACCCCAGAGCGCATTTTCAAACTATGGTTCGATATCAAAAACTGAAATGGCTGCCGTGAATTTTCACGAGAATTATTGCATTGGTTGTCTCTACGTATTCCAGTTGAGTTTGCATGCGAATTTTAGATGGACAAAAAATTACACGACATTTATACACTTAAGGTCATGGGGTCATTTTTGACCCCATTACTGATTATTGATGTTTCTTTCTCATTTGACAGTCTACAGTTGCACATTTATCACAATTTTACTTCCTTATTTATTGTTACTCTTTACACAACGCTCAAGGTGCAATGATTCAAGGGCAGAGGCGCAACTTTGGTCTAAAAAGTGGGGGTACCAGTTTTTTGCATATACGAAGCAAGGCCGAGCCTGCAATCTCTGGGAAGGTACAATAATAAGATATTGACTGATGTTCAAAAAGTGGGGTGTACGGTACCCCAGTCCAAACAGTGGGTAGGGTACGGGTATCCCTCGTACCCCACAAATTACGCCTATGATCCAGGGCCATTCCTGACAATTGGCGAAAGGCTCGCTCCATATCGAGGTCGGTGCAAAATCCGTACAAAATTCGTCAAAGCCGGCAAAATACGGCATAAAGTTATGGATGTGCTGCGATGCTGAAACGAAGTACGTGTACAATGCCAGCATATAGGCCCTATTGCAACAAAGAGAGCCCTATTGCAACAAAGAGAGCCCTGATGCAGCTTCAACCAAAGATCTGGGAGGAAACATTGAACGTCAGCTCATTACCTTCTTGAATGTGGATGTCGCAACATTACCACTGATAACTGTTGCACCTCGCTGGCCCTAGCTATAGATGTTCTGAAGATAAAGAAATCTACTTTGGTTGGTACTATTCGTACTAATCGAGTAGATTTGCCTAAAAAATTTCTTTCTCCCTGAGGACGCGAGATTGTACTCATCCTTTGTCGGGTTCAGTGAGACCGGCGACTTGTCATTGCTTTCTTACAACTGGTCATCGTCTTGTTGACTATGCACATCTCCAATGGAACTTTTATCAAAACACCAAGGAAGCTTCCAGAGGTTATCAACTTCTACAACAAGACCAAAGTAGTTGATTAGGTTGACCAGGTGATTCAGCACGAAGTTCTCAACCAGCCTTCGGCAGGCAGTGCCGTTCTGCAACCTGCTGGATATTTCGGCACTTCAGGCTTACGTCCTTCATGAGAAATTGAATGTGGGCAAAGCTCCAGTGAGACAGCGTCATCAAGAAGCTGGGGAAAAGATCTTTGCCAAGAGCTACAGGAACAGTGATGCAACTCAGCATGGGCTGATTAGAGGATGACTGTTAGACGACACACTGGAACCTCCAAAGAAACGAGGTCGCTGCCAAGTTTGTCCCAGACAGACAAAAAAGCCACGGCTGTGTGCAAGGCATATCATAAGAATGTGTGCACAGTCCACTGTCAAATCTTCTGTCAGACATGTCTCTCTGCTGATTGATGAAATACTTTCCTAAGCTCCTAGCAGTCTCCTGTGTTCATTCTAGCGTCATTTCATTGTAATGAGGGCACTAGCCTATACATTAAGGTAAGAACAGTATTACAAGTCTATGTTTGTATGTGGCGTCATGACATCATGACGTGACGTCATGTCATGACACCACGTCATGACGTCATGTCATGATGTCATGTCATGAGAATGCGTCATTATATTGTATTGAGGGTGCTGAACATTAGGGTAGGAACAGCATTACAAGCCTATGTTTGTATGTGGCGTCATGACATCATGACGTGACGTCATGTCATGACACCACGTCATGACAACACGTCATGACGTCACGTCATGACGTGTTGTCATGAGGAAGCGTCATTATATTTTATTGAGGGCGCTAAACATTAGGGTAAGAACAGTATTACAAGCCTTTTGTTGCATGTGGCGTCATGACATCATGACGTAACGTCATGCCATGACGTCATTTTATGACGTCTCGTCATGAGGAAGTACAACAAATAATGACATTTCAGTGAATAATAATAATAATAATAATAATGACCTTCTCATGCAATCTATGTGCTTATTTTATTCGAATTACATGATAACTACTGTGGGGTCAAAATTGACCCCACGCCCTTAGTTGTATTGTTTTTTTTCCGCCCGACGAAGGGTTAAGATAGAAAAAGAATCTTGCAAAATCAGTTACTTTGTTGCCGTATTTGCTAATAATCTGACACTGAATTGCCACGCTCAAATTATAATCATGCTACATGTAGGCCTAATCAGTATCAGTTTAAGATCCTCCACTTTGGTAAACTATTATATACGGCTGGTTAGCTATACACTGGTTAAAGCGTACGGCTATAGGCGTCTCTCTGTGCGACGATGTCACTATTATATGGCGTAGCTATTGTAGAGGAATGGTGCAGCCGCATCGCGGGCGATGTATAAGGGACTTCTAAAATAGGGCGACAAACTGAGGTGCTTAAGACAATTTTATCACCACCCTATAACTTCAATGGTCATCACGTGACGACAACGAGAGCCTATACCCCGAACTTGCCCGAAGCGCCAGATATGGCCGATGAGAAACTTCGGGCTCGATATCTTGTCGAGTTTTAACTCAAGTTAAACTGACTCAATCTGTCTGCAAGTCTGCCTGTCTATGAAAGCGCATGTGCGGAGTTTTACGTGATTTAGCTATAGGCCTATAATACCACAACCGCTGTCCATAGGCGTAGCTGCATTGCGGCAAGAGGAGGCATTTGCATCCTCTTGGTCTTTTAGATTTAAAAATGTTCCTTGGGTTAGGGCCTATAGCTCTGCATCCTCAAGTACACCCCATTAGAGGCGGATGTTGCCTCCTCTTGAACGGAAGAAATCAAATGTTTTGGTGGAGAAATTCCCAAAAAAGGTCATCAAATTTTGTTCGAAGAAATTCCCCCCAAAAAGTCATCAAATTTTTTGACAAGCAGTAGTTGCCTCCTCTTGAATTGAAGTCTGCGTATACGCTTCTGCCGCTGTCAAAGCCTTTCTGCTCTTCATATGACACACTCCACATTCCTCTGTCTGTCTGTCTGTCTGTCTGTCTGTCTGTCTGTCTGTCTGTCTGTCTGTCTGTCTGTCTGTCTGTCTGTCTGTCTGTCTGTCTGTCTGTCTGTCTGTCAGGATAACACATAAGGATTGGTGAAGAAGGAAATCTAGCATTCAACAGCTTATTTACACCTCCGATAGTTTTCAGGCCCAAAGAGTCGGGTTCAAGCAAGTATGAAGCGCTATATATATAGGTAGTCGCCTAGTTGACCTTTGGTTGAGGACAGAGTCGCACTTAGGGAATTTCTTAAACCGAATCAACTTTGAAGAAATATAGCCCATAACGACAAAAACGAAAACCGATATACCGACTCAGCTCTAGTCTTTTGATTTTATACCTCTCTGGAGGAAGAAGAATTATGTGTGTAAGGTGGGGCATAATACGAAAAGTATTAAATCTGCTGACACCTAGCGACTGAATTAGGTGACCATATGTTCCGATGGTAGACAACCTCGCTGTGGCTACTACTGTACCTCTTACAGAAGTTCGTAATCGTATTCGTAATCTTCAGGGCTGTAGTCGAGGGTATACGCGGGTATACACTCGTATACTCACCTCTAGAGAAATTTGAGAGCGTATACTCAGGGCTCTAGACGAGGGTATACGCGGGTATACAGCGTATACTTACCTCTCTACAGACCGCATAGCCACTGAGCAATGAAATTTGGAGGAAAAAGATAGGTTTTCAAAGGTTTTTAGGGCGAATGACTAAAAAGGTCATAAACTTTTTCAGAGACGAAATCGTAATAAGTCAGAAAATTTTCTGAGAATTGCTAAAAGGTCATACATTTTTCTTAGACGAATTCCTAAAAAAAGGGTCTTTACATAATTTTTTGGGTGACACCAGCCCTAGTGACGCCGCTGCTCACCGGTAGCGTATACTCACCTCTAATTTTACCACTACAGCCCTGGTAATCTTCAAACGTCTAAAGCGCCACTCGACAGCCAAGCACAGGGCATCAGCTTATTCATGAGCGCTGCGTTAAGTCAGAGGGGTTTCAAAGAGACTGAAAGAGTAGTCCAAAGGAGCTCCAAGTCCGGTTTCAGAGGATCCAGAGATGAGACAGAGCAGTTAGGGTTTAGGGCGTTAATTGGAAGGCGGAAGATCAGATGAGTAGGGGTAGAAGACGTTCTTGAAAAGGTGAGACTCAGTTTTGAGTGGAAAGCCCGGGGGTGATTATACGGTGACAGAGGAGCGGCTCCTCAGTCAGGAGCCTGAAGATGATGATAGTGATGGAGTTGATGAAGTAGCATATCCGATTACGCCACAACTACGACTTCGCATCAGCTGTGTAGCTATGTCACTTTACTCGCACGGTCGAAAGGTGTAAATTTTGTAAAGTAAACGTATTCGTAACCCGCATGAATTCATCGCGCCATAACATTCATAGAGCTTTCTTAAGACCCGGTATTTTCAGCAGCAGATATATCGACTGAAAAGCAGAGACCAATATATTGGGAACATGAGGAATTTTTCTAGATATAGTCTACCAAATACAGAACGACTAACCTACTAAACCTACCTGGGTAGGGAGCGCCTCTGAATCGTTGAGTGACTCAAAACTGAGTCTCACCTTTTCAAGAACGTCTTCTACCCCTACTCATCTGATCTTCCGCCTTCCAATTAACGCCCTAAACCCTAACTGCTCTGTCTCCTCTCTGGATTCTCTGAAACCGGACTTGGAGCTCCTTAAATTTCTATCCTGTTGCCATGCAAATCCCACCATGCCGGAGCAGCATACAACAGTGGCTCGTACCACATCATAGAGTTTAACTCCAGATAGGCCATGTGCAGAAATAACGCGTAAGCCTAATGCATATAAAGATTGCTTTGCCTTACTGCATAATTTACTTATATGCTGCTCAAAACTAAGGGTTTCGGAAATCAGGACTCCCAGAACATTTAGCCTGCTTAGGTCTACTGTTGTCACACCAGGAGTTACTGCAGGCAAGTCAATACACCCCCTTGGTCTTCTGATTATTATTTCATACGTTTTATTAGAGTTTAGTTTTAAGTTACATTTTGATGCCCATTTTGCTACGTGTTCTAGCTCTGTTTTGACCCAGTGTCCGATTTGCCGGGGGTCAGAGGGGTTGGACCCCCCTGCTTCGTTTTTTGGACCCCCTGCTTCTAGTCTTTGGCCGACCCCAGAGGGGTCGGCCTGACCCCCTCAAATTCGTTAGCGACAGTCCTAAACCAAAAGACTCCAATACTGCCTTGTCACCTTTCAGTAATTATTTCTTATCCAGTCGGTACCCTGGTGTAGGTTGATACTGTGATATACTTTTTAAGGATTAGGTAATCCTTTGACAGGCTCTGAGACAATACAACAACTTGGTATCTACAGCTGTTGACAGATTATCTTACTTTTAACTCAAACTGAGGTCGTCTACTGATGTAGGCAGAAGCAGGGTAAGAGATATTTCACAGGGCATGACCTTAAGGGCTCGGTCCACATGCAGCAGACAACGAATGGGCAGAGACCCGTGCTCAAGCCAGCACCCTCAGGCATATCAGCCCCAAAGCCACTAGCATCCAGTTGTGGGGTAAAGGCACTCCAGCACTCGCTGGCGCTTTTGACCTCGAGTGACCTACATTTCACTTCTATGGCAGTCCACAGCTGTAGGCTGTCATTTCTCTGCTGGTAGTGGCTTTGAGGCACACAGTCCTATAGGATTCGACCTTTATATAATACAGTTTGAATTTGCAAATCAGTATTACATGATATAATTTGAAGAGTCTGTGATTTCAGCCGACAGATATGAATCGAATTTTAGATCGACATAAGGGCACTAATCGGCCTAGTGGCTCTCAAAAACGCAAGTTAAGTAAAGAAAAAACACATATCAAAATGAGAGAGTTCTTGCAAAGACGCCTCCTATTACGGCTTTCCTTAAGCACCAGATATAAGTACATTTGCTCTCACGTGGACGATGGTTAAAATGCAGGCTCATTTGAGCCTGGTGTCACTGGTGATACTGCAGTTGTCGAACAACCGCCAGTTCAACAACGTTCCTGCTCAATCTAGTCTCACTCTGTTGTGGAACAGCAGAATATGTTCAACAAGAACATGTCATCAAAACGCACGTCTCCAAGCATTGGATTATGGTCGAGCGCCAGAATCTGCGCACTCTGCTTCAGAGAAGTTTCAGATTGACACTTTTCGTTGATCAGTTCACAACCGAGTTGACAAGAAGACTATAGCACCATACGAACTACTCTGTTCAAGGTTTGCTTTTCTATCTAGGATTGAATCATGTAGTGATGAAGAAATACACAACTCAGCGAAAAATCTTGTAGCAATATAGGGCGATGAGCTCAATGAAACCCTTGGCAATGAGCTCATGAAAGCCGTGGCAATGAGCTCATGCAGTTTTCTTATTTTGTCAAAATGTGTAAACACAAGACAGGTAGCACAGACCTCAACATAAGTCAGGGGCAGTTCATGTACCAATTCTCGACAAAGGTGTTAAAAGTTCATTTCCAAATGTGGAAATTATGCTAAGAGTGTAAGCCTACTTGGTGACCATGGTCACAACTGTATAGTGCTGAACGCTCACTCTCTAAGATGAAGATAGTTAGGCCTAAAAACAGGCTTCGCACAAGTATGACCCATGAGTGACTTATCCATCTTGCAGTGTTGAGCATAATTATATAGAGTGATATTCAATTGGACTTCAATCAGTTTATTGATGACTTTGCCAATAGAAAAGCGTGCAGAGTCTCTATTGGACCGATTCAAATTTAGACCTAGGCCTAGCTTATTAATACATCGAAACAGCAGGGCTTATTCTAACGTGCAGCTGGACACAAAGTGTGTAGTTGGGAAAGAAATTTGTGCAGTTAAAATTAAGATGTTGTGCAGTTACATTTTGTAGACCTAATTGTATTTATATATAAACTAACGAAAGTAGCTAATAATCAGGGCTGTAGTGGTAAAATTTGAGGTGAGTATACGCTACCGGTGACCAGCGGCGTAAAAAAAAATTTGAAGACTTTTTTAGGAAAAATTTCTGACTTTTCACCAAATCTCAGAAAATTTTCAGACTTTTTACGATTTTGTCTCTGAAAAAGTTGATGACCTTTTTTTTTTTTAGTCATTCGCCCTAAAAACCTTTAAAAACCTCTCTTTTTTCGTTCCCAGAGGTAAGTATACGCTGTATACCCGCGTATACCCTCGTCTACAGCCATGGGTATACGCTCTCAAATTTCTCTAGAGGTAAGTATACGCTGTATACCCGCGTATACGCTCGACTACAGCCCTGCTAATAATGGAATATTTAAACCAAGCTGTTGGTTCGCCGAGTCCGAAATAAGCCAAATAACGATTAGTCAAACGAGATTAAACGCAAGCAGTAATTGCAGTTGGCCGTTTGTAACATAAAAAAGTTAAAAACGAAACAGTTACGAATAAGTCGGAGCATAGGGCTTCCTTGCTTTTGTGGCTGCAACATTCCCAAGGCATATACAAGAAAGATCGCAAATGCGTAGAGCGTCTCCCAACTTCCCTATTATAGCTATTCCACACCGAGGCAGGCATGAATTAACTTCAGAGATCAAAATGCTTTTGGTTCTGCAACAGTGGCGGTGTTATCTTCAGCAAAAAATCTGTCAGATGGGTTAGAACAGAGAAGCCGCTGTCTAGGAAGCCCGCCCGTCGTAATTATTAACAGACTCAGGTTTTAATTTGCCTTTGATCTTCCATTGAGCTCCATCTCAGCGTCCTCTATCGGTGCTGAACCGCCAGTGCACATTCTGAGGTAGCAATAATAAACGAGAACAAATCTTTTGTTCTCTGTTGGGTTTGAACTGTCAGTCGATCAGGCTATGTGCAACATTCATGCATCCTTTTAAATGTACCAACTGTGCACTGGCGGCGATCTTGTTTCACAGGTGGGGGGGGGGCACTTTTGAACTGATCTGGTCAAAAAAGAGTTTTGAACTGATCTGGTCAAAAAATTTTCTTACCTTTTATTGGTGTTTCTTCAAAATGTGGGGAGGCAAATGTATGGTGTGTGTCCCCACTCTCAAAGGTGGAGAACTTCTCCCCTCAATCTCCCCGGATCGCCGCCCATGCGACTGTGCGTCAACTTACTACAACGCAAGCTTTGATATTCACGGGATTGTACACGTGTTTCCTCATTGTATATCATCAGAAACAGATGCACACGCACATGACAGTGATGACACACGATTTAATGCACCCATTTTGACATGTATAGCAGAGCGATTGCCTTATTTTACTAGGATACAGATTCGTAATCTGATCATTGCGCTGCAAGGCTGACAGAGTCACTATTTTTGTGCGCTGAGGCTCAATCTGTTTTTGATCAGACATAAGCACGTACATGAGTGCCTTCATTATGAAACTGCAGCCGAGAGCGTTTGAATGGGAAAACTTACCCGCTTCTTCCTAGGCCTACATTTCCCTTTCTGTCTTTGCAACAACTCTATAGTTCGCTTCCGAACACTATAGCCATCAGAGCTATGACGCGTGACGCACTGGACGCACGTGCGTCCACCCACCGAATAAAATCCACACAAGGATTAGGCATCGCATCGATATTTTTGACAATTTCATTGTTTAATTTTGGTTTACCGTACAGTATGCATAAATAATTTAAAATGATATCATATCCATGTGTTACACTGTACTTTTATGAGTCACTCTGAGTCATTTTCAGTGTATGACTACGAGTGACAGATAGAGGGCGGGTGTGGATGGGAGGAGACGGGAGGGTGTGCGTCAAATTTTTTAGAGCCTGAGCGATCGTTTAGAGGCCATCAGTCTGCCACAGTTACATTCCACTCATTCGTCCATATCTCTTGCTACAGACTGGGGAACAGTTGGACTATGTTTTACTTGTTCCTTAGGATTTAGACCAGGATGCCGTTTTATGAATCGTCTTTGAACAGCCTTAATTAATTATGTCCACCCGAAAGCCATAACATCGAAATTATAATATGCACTAAAAATTGCCAAAAATGAGGCGAATTCACTGTTTGAAATGTCATATCTTATTAGCTTCAGGGAGCAAACCCCTTGACAAAGGGCTTTGCCTCTGGACCCCACTGGGGCACAGCCCTCTGACCCCATAATTTGCCCCTCTTGTGCAGTTGAGAAAATTCCTTAGAATAAGCCTGTCGCAATCGGAGGTCTCCCAGTCGTGTGTTTGCCGTGTGTTGATGTCGACCCTCGATTGCTTGTTCTTTTACTTGCACTTTTATTTAACGTGCCTAACTTTTCTATAGAAGATTCACGACGAACTTTGTTTAATTAATAAATGAATTTAATTAAAGAAACAAATATATATATACACTAACTCTACGGGAACTTCCACGTAGTATTAAAGCGTTTAGATATTAAATCGGACTATCTCAAATGTTGCTTCGTACAGCCTAACTACAGATCGTTCTTTCGCGTCAGTCTCTGAATCTGACGGACTAATACTCTGCCGTCGCCGCTGGTCGCTCCTCTCGATGTTGTTCCCTCGACCGATGTTCACGCGTCGCCCTCGTCAGTAGTACAAGTCCCGTGTTCTCCTTTTCCTTCCGTTAAGTAGGAACTTCAGCGTGCACCGGTCAGCCCCCTCCCCACGTCAAGCTATCGTCAATTAGTGTCAGATTGCTCCTCGAGACGCGGGTCGTCGCTCGCCTGCAGCGCGGGCGGTGTCTGGTTACATCATAGCCGCGAGGTGTCCTATTACACCTTGGCTGTGTGGTGTCCGATTACACCTCGGCCTCGCTGCCTTCATTGTTGACCCAGTGGAGACTGGCTTTCGTCCGTCATCATCCTATCTCGACCGGCAACGACGCTTACATCATGATGATGATGCCATCTCGTCGTTGTCGTCGATCTCCTCACGCGACACCTCCCTTCCCGGGGGAGGACAAAGCCAGTCATTGGTTCGCCTCCCGGCTGAGAATGATGTCGTTCCCTCCATCGATTTCCTCCAGACCATGTCCTCGTCGTTCCCATGAAAATACAAAATATCAGCACAGTTAGAAATTATTATTTACAGTCGTCGCGGTGCCTTACATGGTAGTCCTCCTTCTCCTCAATCATAGTCTGGACAAAAGATCAGTGGGAATATTCAGCGCCCCAGGTCGATATTCAAAAGACATATCGAAGTCCTGGAGGGCCAGAG
This sequence comes from Allolobophora icterica, assembly GCA_963556255.1. NCBI lineage: Eukaryota > Metazoa > Annelida > Clitellata > Crassiclitellata > Lumbricidae > Allolobophora > Allolobophora icterica. The sequence goes on along the minus strand of OY744617.1, from coordinate 4,826,443 downwards.
CCCCTCTCGCAAGTTTAGCACTTGTGGGCGTAGAAGCAGTTAGGAACGTCAAGGGGGTGTGATCAGAATAGAGGGTGGTCGTTGACATAAAAATCCAATCCCTAAACTTCTTCAACGCAAAAATCACAGCATGCGCTTCGCGTTCCACAGTGGACCAACGCGCTTGCGTAGCATCTAATTTAGAACTGGCAAAACATGTTGGCCGTTCTGTTCCATCGTCTTGAATTTGGAATAAGCGGCAACCGACTGCTTCGTCTGAAGCATCAGTCGATAGACCAAACTCTCTGCCGTAGTCAATTGTCTGCAAACATACAGTGTTATTCAAATCGTGCGTAAGTTTATCTAGCGCCTTTTGGTGATCAGCTCGCCAGGGTATCTTAACAGGCACCGATTTCTGGGTCCAGTCAATGAGAATTCTGGCTGTCACTGTTCTGGCCTGATTATCTAGACAGGTCAAGAGAAATCTGCTTCGAAGGTCGTCTGGGACAACGCAAGAGTCGAATAACTTTTCATCATGCACAAAGAACCCAGGGGTTTTCGCATGGTCGCTTGGGAACCTCGATAAGAGTCCTCGCAAGCTTTCGCTATACGTTTCCATTCGTCCTACGACCGAATGCCTTAAGTTATAGTCCCTTTCGTCTCTGAGTCTCCTCTCTGCGTCCCTTTCCCCTCGGACTTCCTTCTCTCTCTTCTCTGCCTCCTCCTTTTCTTCTCTCCTCCGCTTCTCCTCCTGAAGTCTTAATTTTTCTGCTTCCTCTTTCCCTTCTCTCCTCAATCTTTCCGCTTCCTCTTTCTCTCTCCTCCGTTTCTCCTCCTGAAGCCTTAATTTCTCTGCTTCCTCTTTCTCTTCTCTCCTCTGCTTCTCCTTCTGAAGCCTGAGCTTCTCAGCCTGCTTTTCCTCTAGCATTCTGAGTCTCTCTGTTTCCTCCTTTTCTTCTCTCCTCCGTTTCTCCTCCTGAAGCCTTAATTTCTCTGCTTCTTCTTTCTCTTCTCTCCTCCGTCTCTCCTCCTGAAGCCTTAATTTCTCTGCTTCCTCTTTCTCTTCTCTCCTCTGCTTCTCCTCAAGCAGCCTGAGCTTCTCAGCCTGTTCCTCCTCATCTTCTCTCCTCCACTTCTCCTCAAGCACTCTGAGTCTTTCTTCTCTGCTTCGTCTCTCCTCCTGAAGCCTTATTTTCTCTGCTTTCTCTTTCTCTTCTCTCCTCTGCTTCTCTTCAAGCAGCCTGAGCTTCTCAGCCTGCTTCTCCTCATCTTCTCTCCTCCACTTCTCCTCAAGCATTCTGAGTCTTTCTTCATTCCTCTTTTTCTCTTCCTCTCTTCTCTCCCTTCTCTCCGCTTCCTCTCTCGCTTCTTCTCTCAGCCTTTCTTCTCTCCTTTCTTCGATCCGCCTGCGTTCCTTTTCACTGCTTCTCCTCACCGTTCTCTCCGCTCCCTCTCTCTGGTATATTGTTAGTTCTAACATGACCCGCCGCATTTGCCTTGCCGAGCTTATACTGCTACCTGGGCTACCTGTGCTTACTTTCTCACTTACTTCTGGCGGGATCTCCCTTCCAGAAACAATTATTTCAGCACTAGCCTCTTGGAGCTGGTCCATCCTCATGGAACCCAATTCCTCCTCTCCTAGTCCCATCTTTATCAGATATGCGACTAGTCTGTGACGGGGCATGTTCAGCACCCTCACTCTTTTCCCTATCGACAACTTATCCATCTTCCAACAGTCCGCTCACTAATAGAAAAAGATAAGTAAGTTAGAGGAGAGTCACCGTTGGTCAGAAATCAAAGAAAACAACGTCCTAAAATTCTACCACGAATACAACAAGAACAGAACTGAGCAAAAGGAGCTACGCAAAAGCCTCGGCTATTCGCACACCAATCTCATCCAGACCTCAACCGCAACCTCACAGATTTACCACGACTACCAGTAAGGACTTACCCTCTGAATACGTCGAGCGAGCTCCGTCTTTTGGTATCTTGGCTGATCCGCTGTCCTCCGTTGCCACTCCCGTCCGTCGTTGCTAGCGATGGTCGGTCGTCCGTTGGCGCTCTTGTTCCTCGTCCTTGCCTGTTGCTGTCGGTTCCTTCGAGTCCTTCGTCTTCGGAGTCCGGCACTCGATTTCTCCAGTTGCGAAGGGTTGTATTCGCCGCTGGTCCCGATCTGTTGAGATTCCTCTTTTCCCTTTCCGGTTCCGCTCTTCGTCGTGACGTCTTCAGTTGAAAAATCCTGTCGACTGCGCCAATGTCGCAATCGGAGGTCTCCCAGTCGTGTGTTTGCCGTGTGTTGATGTCGACCCTCGATTGCTTGTTCTTTTACTTGCACTTTTATTTAACGTGCCTAACTTTTCTATAGAAGATTCACGACGAACTTTGTTTAATTAATAAATGAATTTAATTAAAGAAACAAATATATATATACACTAACTCTACGGGAACTTCCACGTAGTATTAAAGCGTTTAGATATTAAATCGGACTATCTCAAATGTTGCTTCGTACAGCCTAACTACAGATCGTTCTTTCGCGTCAGTCTCTGAATCTGACGGACTAATACTCTGCCGTCGCCGCTGGTCGCTCCTCTCGATGTTGTTCCCTCGACCGATGTTCACGCGTCGCCCTCGTCAGTAGTACAAGTCCCGTGTTCTCCTTTTCCTTCCGTTAAGTAGGAACTTCAGCGTGCACCGGTCAGCCCCCTCCCCACGTCAAGCTATCGTCAATTAGTGTCAGATTGCTCCTCGAGACGCGGGTCGTCGCTCGCCTGCAGCGCGGGCGGTGTCTGGTTACATCATAGCCGCGAGGTGTCCTATTACACCTTGGCTGTGTGGTGTCCGATTACACCTCGGCCTCGCTGCCTTCATTGTTGACCCAGTGGAGACTGGCTTTCGTCCGTCATCATCCTATCTCGACCGGCAACGACGCTTACATCATGATGATGATGCCATCTCGTCGTTGTCGTCGATCTCCTCACGCGACAAAGCCCTGCGAAACAGCGAAGTTCTGACCATACAAAAGGCTTGTTTTGTGCTAGTACAAGATGCCAGTTTGCAGAGAATATTCTAATGGCTCGTTATCGTAATATTTCTGCTCGGTTTTTACGATAGGCCTAATAGCAAGTCGCTGCCTAATGCTGCAATACGAGACATACGACTATATATAGGCCTATAGCATTGTCTTCCGAGACTACAGAGGCACAGACAGTATCAATGTTGAACTCTGAGTGAGTATCCAAGGCACAATCGGTGACCTTCGGATGTGCCGCAACAGGTACGGAATTCGAAGTGAAATGTATATAATTATCAGGGTCTTGGACGAGTAGCAGGGCCTTGCATGGGGAATCAGGGACTTGAGACAAGTGTCACAGCCCTGGAATAGTAGCCAGCCCCGCGGTTTCAGTTTGAAGTCTTTCGTCAGACCCGTTCCTCTTCCAGTGTCGCTGGAGTGAATGCCATGGGAAGTAGAGACTCCAGTGTCACTCGCTTCCATTTCTTGTCCGGTCGGACGAGGTAGAGATCCAGTTGACTCCCAAACTGCATTCACAAAATACACATCGAATCGGTTGAGTTTACACACGGGTAAATGCAGGGGAAGAAGAGAAAGGCAGTCAAGTAAGCTATTGCCTGAGCGCCAGTATGAATTGTTAGCGACTTCATTTCTTAGCCTCGGCGTATGTGAAGGCGGGTGGCCAGTCCTCTTACTCGCCGTCTCATCTTCCCAAATTCTGCACTGGCGAGGATTTAAAACCCCGACCTCTACATATTATGTACTAGGGGCCTACCATTTTCCAGACTTGTTGTCCTCGAGACCGATCGAGGTCTTGGTCTCGAGTGCACTCAAGTTCGTTTTCAAAAGTCTTGGTCTTGATCTTGAGACCAAAAGTCTTGGTCTTGGTCTTGAGGTTCAAGGTCTTGGTCTTGGTCTTGAGGTTCAAAGTCTTGGTCTTGGTCTCGCAAGACCAAGACCGGCTGTCAATATGAGCAGTCATTTAACAAAGCTCAAGAATTTAAAAACTTATCAAACCTGTTTGCATCATTACCTACAACAAATACCTACGGACGGACACAGGTCTTGTTGGTCAGGAAAACCCATCGGCAGCAGCAACTAAGTTATTCTGTATATGGAAGCCCTGCCGAGACTTGTTTCTGAAGCCAGACGGTCTCATAGACCATGGATGATTTAAAAAAGGCTCACGATTTGTACATTTACATCCAGTGCTTGAAAATCTACTGTGTGTGCCTGCGACTTCAGCACCTAGCCATGGAAAGCATTTTTTCACATGGCGGAATTTTTATGAGGCCCACGAGGAAAATTCTGAGCGAATTGTTTTTTTTAAAATAAAATACAAAAGGTATTTGAAATAACATTTTGCATGAAGGACTTTTGTAAATATGAATTCGGAATTCTCTGCAGTCTGCATTTAAAATTAATTTGCTTGAATAAAATAAAAGACTCACGTTTTCATTAAAATATCGACTCCACAATTTTTTGTGTAAGGAAAAGAAGTCTTGGCCTGAATGTGATTTTTTTTGGGTCTTGGTCTCGGTCTTGGTCTTGAGGTTCAAAGTCTTGGTCTTGGTCTTGGTCTCGAGGTTCAGAGTTTTGGTCTTGGTCTTGGTCTCGAGGTTCAAAGTCTTGGTCTTGGTCTTGAGGTTTAAGGTCTTGACAACAAGACTGCCAATTTCGTCGACTCTCGCACTGATTGGTGGGTACTGGGTAGAGGCGCTTTATAAGTTTTGAAATACAATATATGTAATAGGAAAGAAACATATTACAGCAGTGACAAAGTAGTCACTGCTTTTCAGCTTAAGTTACATCTTAGATATAGGAATAATTCAGCGAATTTGAGTAGTAAAAAATTATCTGTAGAAATTCCGAGAAACATGCACACACATGAACATAGGCCTACATGCAAACACATAAACACACGCGAGGATCGTGAATACAAGTTTTCTTATGCGTCACTATGAGAAAGCCTTCGACAGCGTTTACCTCTATGAGAATCTGTCGACATGCGCCACAAGGTCCTTTGAAGCTGTTCTTGACGTCACTGAAACGCGATCGAAGAAGAAAACATGATTAGTATACAGTTACTTTTACTGCTATTATCGCCACTATCAAATCAACTCAAAATCGCAATGACAGAAACAAAATAAAAAAACAACCGCAGAACAAAGAAACGACAACAAAAGCCAACAAAGCAACTGTGAAGCGAACAATGCAACGCAGTCATTGCTTGTGTCATATACATGCAGTAATGGACTGACCAGGTGATGGTCAAAATTCAAAAGGAAGAATACGATACAAAGTCATGGACTGACCAGCAGATGGCCACTGCCTTGAACCGTTGCTTTCCGCTGGTGACGGCGTTCATGACAGCCACTCGCTCGGCGCAGATACTCAGACCATAAGATGCATTCTCCACATTCACACCTGAGAACAAGAAATCACTTTTCTCTTGAAACAAGTATTCGCCCCGTCAGCAATTCTCCTCCAGCAGTATTTGGCGGTAACTGGCCGGATGTTAATAATGATATAGGGCAACACCCCAACGGCGCAAGCATCTTGCTATGTCCTGAAGATATCCACGTTCTTGTGCTCCCCACTGGACCCTTAGCTTACCACAAGCGGCACAAAATGTGCCATGCTATACATGTAGGTCCACTGAACTTCGCTATCTTGTTGGGTAGTGCAACTTAGATTCTCCCTTTAAATACACAGCCATGAAGAGGCGTGCATGCGTATGGTTCGCACGTTTATCTCTAGCCGTGGCTGGGCTGGAAGGGCCTCTGAGTAGGTCTCTTGAAGAAGCGCTAGGCCTATATAAATTTCCAGAATGAATGAATGAAAGTAGGCCTACCTTTGAATACGGTTCCGTCTTGGCAGAGAACAGCCGCTCCCACTGGAAACTGACTGTAGGGACAGTATGCAAACTGACGCATCTCATGAGCGACGGCCATTAGATGACTTATCTCAGCAGAACAGGTCGTCTCTAAGCAACAAGATATCTGTATTTTCAGTTAGAAGGATTAAACTATGAAACGTAAGTAGGTCAAGATAAGACAAGTGTTTGCTTGTCACAGTAATAACGGTTCCTTTCCAGGTTGATTCTATAAATATAGAACGACAGGATCTCTGACATATTTCTGAAAAGTAGCACGCACTTCCTTTGACACCCTTTTATAGAAACTTAACAGAAGAACAAAGATAAAGCTAACATATTTGGTTTTTCATGCGTTTCTATGGAAATTCCTCACAAGTACAAAGGTAGAAGTATTACACTTATTGTTTCTATAGAAATTCCGCAGGATCAAAAAGGCAGAGGTAGCAACGAGCGAGAGGCCCAAAGGTCGAAGACTCGTTCATCTGATGCACAAACACGTTCCCAACCACAGGATAGGCCCTATATTTACCAACCCAGTTGATTCAAGTACAACCGGTCTTAGGCCTAATGCTGTTTAATTTTCACAGTACACGTCAGCGTCAAAAGATACAGGTATAAGATTGCAACACGAGTTATGTATACATTGGAATTGTTTTCAATCTTTTCATTTTTATACTTTCTCATTCAGCACATACTGTATCAAAGACACAAACCGCATAGGATATATACGCGGGGCCGGAGGACCTACCTGCACTGGCGGAAGAATCACTCATGTTTCTAGTTGTAGTTAATTACACCGAATATTCGCCAAAGTATCTTCAAATTCTTAACGAAGTATCTGTAAAGTATGCGCAAAACACCTTCAAAGTATTCGATAGTATGTCAAACGTAGTCGTAATGTTCTCAGAGTACCTTCAAAGCATTCGAAAGATATCTTTTAAGTATTCTCTGAGTATCTTACACTCACTGGAGTAGTTGACCAGTAGCGGTTTCACATCACAGCGGCGGGAAGCCAGTGCATCCAAGCCTTCTCGTGACCAACTAGCCCTTATAAACAGATTGGCTTTAAAGCTGTGCCTTTGGATATCATTGCTTAGAACTCTCCCAGCCACAAGTCTGCCAAAGAAGCTTTTAAAATGTAAAGTACCGTTTGCTGCCGGCCGAGACCCTCCCACGAGGCCGGCCCAAACCATTTGGGTCATTTTTCAATTTAAATAAATGAATAGGTTGTGGTATACATCAAAAAACATAATGTTGGGGCAAAACTTTTGCAAATGGCTTATGATAGGCAAAACAACTCTCTGCTGTCACAGATGCATTGGGGAGTACTGTTTCAAGCATTTAGCACGACTGCGAAACGGTTGTGGGACAAGACCGTGCGCTAAATGTGGAAGGGGTATCAAAAACCACTTAGGTGAGTGTATGAAGTGTGGTTATTTCGCTAAATATTTCAGAGCTCGACGAGGTGGGCTAGTCCGTGAATTTAATAAAGAATGGAAGCGACTATCAAATATATCAGTAGAATAAAAAAATTATCATTTGAACAAATGATATAGTTATTGTATTGAGGTAATACAGATGAGCAAGCGTCAATCGAATATCAGTAAACAAAATTTCATTTTGAACAAATGATATAATTATTATATTAAAGAAAAGTTTGCCATAGTAATATAAAATAATTTATAACTATGGCATTGTCTACGAATGAAAAAATTGAACAATTGTTGGGTGAGTTTACCGGTCCCCCAGCTCTTCGAGCCGTTCTACAAAATATCTTAGACGAACCAATCCCAGATGCAGTCAAAAGGCGCTTACTACAGCCACTGCTTCCAAGGCCAATTCCTCCAGCGCGTAAGCACAGAGGGGCAAAACGTAAGGCCCTCCTGACAGAATTCGACCCACTCCTAAATAAGAAGGATAGAGGTGGACCACCACCCTTTCTAGCGCACAGAGAGCTCGCCAATCAGCATCTGAGAGACTTCCGTGCTGAAGTGCCGCTTAATCACAGGCTGGAAGGAGATGCGTTGGCTTTCTTGAGTGCAATGGAGCACAACATTGAGTCGCAGTTAAACGAAGAGCTCTTGAAAAATGGCGGTTTAAAATACTCGCAAGTGCTAACGGTTGATTTGGAAAAGTTGGCACCGACCGTTGATATGGTGTACAACGGAAACTCAACCCCAGGTACTATTACCAATACGGCCTACTTTCGAAGCAAAGCAGTGCCAATTACCAATGCGGGGAAAATCCAGGGGATTATACGGAAGGCCAAGGCCGAAGTACTAAAACTCCTCGAAGAGTACACCAATGAGGGATCAGGGTGGAGAGTGAAGCGGGTCGTGGCGCTAGACCTCAGTTTTGCAAGATATAAGCCTTTCCGAGGTAAGAGCTATTTTCCCACACCAAAGTATATACCCCCTCGCACGGTTATTAATGTCAAGAATGAAGATAACCGCTGCTTCGAGTGGGCCATACTAAGCGCAATGTACCCAGCAGATCAAAATTCGAATCGCTCCAATAAGTATCAGGCCCACCTTCAGGAGCTAAACTTCGACGGTATAGAATTTCCAGTGAAGGTCACTGATATTGGTAAGTTCGAACGTCAGAACCCTATGGTATCCGTATCGGTCTTCGGGTGGGATAAAGCTTTGTATCCAATCCATGTCTCAACCGAGACTAGAGTTCACAATATTGATCTTCTACTGTTGGCCAGCGATGTAAATGAAAATTTTCCTTTACAGAATTATCACTATGTCTGGATCAAGGATCTAGCCCGCATGCTTTATAAAAACAGCAAATTTGAAGGACGAAAGCATCCATGTCGTCGCTGCCTACACATATTCTGTAGACAAGACTTGCTGGATGCCCATATCAAAGATTGCCAGGGTATCAGTGAGAAGCCTCAGCGAATTGAGATGCCAAAAGAGGATGAAAATATCCTCAAATTCCAGAACCATCACAAACAGATGCGCACTCCGTATATCGTTTACGCAGACTTCGAGGCGTTGAACGTGCCAGTCATCAATGCGGCCATGAACCCTAACGAGAGCAATACAAGACAGATAGCTGAGCAGAAACCATGCAGCTTCTGTTACATAGTGGTTCGATGCGACGGCCGCACGAAGAAACCAGTTTTATATCGTGGAGAGAACGCCGTGCAAGAGTTCCTGCAACGATTACAAGGCGAGCTGGCCTCTATCAAACAAAGACTGGCCACCCCAGCTAAGATGGTTATGTCAGCAGTTGATCGACAATCATTCCGCGAGGCTATCGAATGTCACATCTGCGGAAATGCTCTCGAAGCGGATAGAGTTCGCGGCCACTGTCACATTACCGGTAAGTATCGAGGTGCCGCTCATAACGCCTGCAACCTCAAACTTAGAATATATCCAGATAAGTGTAAGGTACCAGTGGTCTTCCACAATCTGCGAGGCTACGACAGCCATCTCATCATGCAAGCGATCGGAGGCTGTGAAGCCGCACAGGATGAAAAAACTGAAATTAACTGCATCCCAAACAATATGGAGAAATACATGACATTTAACATTGGACAACTGCAGTTCATTGATAGTCTCCAGTTTCTAAACAGCTCGTTGGATAAATTATCAGGAAATCTGTCGCTTGAGGATCTGAAAGTCACAACGGCGTATATAAAGGAAAATTTCGTTCACAATGATGGGACAAAACTAGATCTTTTGAGGCGAAAGGGCGTATATTGTTACGAGCACATTGACGATTACCACCGCTTCGACGAAGACCGACTTCCACCCAAGGAAGCGTTCTACAGCAAGCTCACACGAGAGAGCATTTCTGACGAGGATTATCAACACGCACAACGAGTGTGGGACGAGTTTGACTGTAAAACTCTGGGCGACTATCACGACTTGTATCTCCGTACGGATGTACTTCTACTAGCCGATGTCTTCGAAACCTTCAGATCCACATCGATGAAGCACTACAGTCTGGATCCAGCAAATTACTTCAGCCTGCCAGGAATGGCCTGGGACGCATTGTTGAAAAAGACGAAGATCGAGCTCGAACTTTTAACCGATATAGATATGCATTTGTTCGTAGAGAAAGGTCTCCGAGGTGGAATCTCGATGGTATCTAAGCGCTTCGCAAAAGCCAACAACCCGCAATGCCCCGACTACGATACCACGAAGCCAGACAACTGGATCATGTACCTCGACGCGAATAATCTTTACGGCTGGGCGATGCAACAGCCACTACCAGTTGGAGGATTTAGCTGGGAAAGTCCTACTCTCGACGAAGTGTTGGAAACTCCAGATGACGCGCCTGAAGGCTTCCTACTTGAAGTCGATCTCGGGTACCCGGAGCACCTCCACGAATCACATAGCGACTATCCCTTAGCACCGGAGACCCTGACAGTCCAAGAGGAGTGGTTGAGTGACTATCAGAATGTGCTTATGAACGAGTTGGGAGGCAAGTTCACAAAGCATGTGAAGTTAGTACCAAGCCTACGACCTAAGGAGCGGTATGTGGTCCATTATAGAAATCTCAAACTCTACCACTCGTTAGGGCTACGAGTTTCTAAAATTCATCGTGTCATTAAGTTTAGACAGGAGGCATGGATGGCTCCATACATCGAGATGAATACGAAATTGAGAGCGAAGGCAACGTCGGAGTTTGAGAAGGATTTCTTCAAACTGGCTAATAATGCGGTCTTTGGAAAGACCATGGAAAATCTTAGAAAAAGAATCAGAGTTAACCTGGTACCGACCTCAAAAGTTGACAAACTTCGTAAACTAATTGCTGACCCGGCCTACATATCACACAAAATCTTCAACGACCAACTCGCCGCGATTCACAGTTTGAAGAACAAGCTCAAGTTAAACAGACCTGTATATGTCGGCCAGGCTGTCCTCGACCTCAGCAAGCATCTGATGTACGACTTCTGGTACAACGATGTGAAAAACGAGTACGGCAACAATGCCCAACTCTTATACACAGACACTGACAGCCTGTTATTTCAGGTGGAAACTCCGAACGCCTATGCCGATATGTGGAACAAAAAACACTCATACGACTTTAGTGAGTTTCCTAGAGACAGCCCGTACTACGACGTCGAGAACAAGAAAGTCGTGGGCAAGTTCAAGGATGAATGTAACGGAGTTGCCATAGCCGAATTCGTGGGACTGCGTCCGAAGATGTACTCGATCTTAAAATCGGGTGGTTCAGAGATCAGGAAAGCTAAAGGCGTTCAGAGAGCAGTTGTGAAGAAGGATCTGCACCACGAGCTATACAAGGAGTGCCTGTTCGAACGAGAAGAGATGCGGCACACACAAGTCGTGATTCGAAGCCACGACCACCAGATCGGAGTGTACGAGCAGAATAAGATCAGCCTCTCTCCATTAGACACAAAAAAGTGGATCGAGGCCGATGGGATAACAACGCTGGCATACGGGCACTACAAAATCAACGACGGTTGAGTATTCTATCGGGGGGTAACTCAGTGCCCATAGGCACCAGAAGCAGCTCCTCACGCACAAAACCGCGGCCTGGCCCATCAACTAGATGGTATAAAGCCGGTTGGTCAGCCTGCCGAACAACATCCAAAATAGCGTGGATGGTGAGCGACCAGTTAGGGTCGGTAGCGCGTTTGCTACCACCCTCGAGCTCGCCGGGAGCGTACAAATATCGGACGAGAACGTCGTGTCCGAGAATAGGCTCATCCATTCCCCACAAACGAGTTTTCATTTGTGAATGAGAGGGCTTCTGTGTCACTTTAGCAGCTTTCATCGCTTCAACCGGCTTCATGTCGAGCAAACGCGTCGGCTCATCGTTTAGTGCAGCTACAACTTCGGGCATCCGGCGAACCCATTCCACCGACCGTTCGGATGACCCCCTTGCAGCCAGGAGCAATTCCTGAGCGTATTGAGCGCCGAAAAGTCGCTCGGCCAGTGTTCGGTTGAAACGTTCAACGATGCCCTGTTGGCGATGATTTCCGGCCTGTCCGCGTCTTACAAGAACGCCGTGCTTCACCAGCAACGGTGTAAAATCACCCATAAATTCGCGTCCAGGATCGACCTGAAAGAGTCGAGGCCAAGTTAATGGGCCCCTCTTATAGATCCGGCTTAAAGCGGCGGCGACTTCGGTCGCACTTTTGTTGATCAACGGTTCTGCTTCTTTGTATCGTGAAGCAACATCGACAACAGTCAAGGCGTATTTATAAGTCTTGCGACCTACTTTATCGTGAGGTAAAAACAAGAGATCGGCTTGGTGTACCGCGTTTGGTCGATTTTCATCGAACTTTGGACGCGGTATGCGGCGTGGAACGGGAAGATAAATCTGCCACACAGCTTGTTTCTTCAACCAATCACGGGCCTCCGCCTCGGAAACTTTGGCGGCTGAGGCTAGTTTCTTCACCGCAGCCTTACCTCGCCAGAAACCTCTAGGGCTGTAATAGACGGCTGAAAGGTGCTTAGTCATTTCAGTAAAACTATATATTACAAATAGGTAAACACATACACAAATGAGTTTCATTTGCGTTTTCATAAATGAAACTCATTTATGGCCCTTCGTTCTGACACCCATCCCCAGCCTCGACTTTGCTGACATAATGGCCGATACGAGCCGGGCATCCTTCTTCTCATAATCTGGAGTTTCATCGGTGAGTGCGATCTTCGACGCGGCTGCAGCGAGGATGTCATCTGCGTGGTTACGCCCTGGGGTATCTTTATGAACTGCGTAAGCCACATCATGGTGGAGGCACGCACGGTCGAGCTGATTAACACCGTGATAGCGCTGTGACAGCCGTTTATCGAGTTTTGTGAATGGTCCACAGTAAGAGTACTTTCCCGTATTCTGAAAAGAACCTCCCGGATTCTCTTCCGAAGACATACCGGATGGAAGGCTCATATGCATCTCAGGCAGAGGCAGAACATTAAGAGCGCTATTCAGTAGAGAACCACCAGTCTTTCGCGCTTTCGAAGGCAAAATCTGGCTCTTCTTTGCACCGCAGACGGCACAGGTTCCCTTCTTGGCTGGCCGACCGTTTCGTAACTCGACGATTGTTTCATTTGAAGTCTCAGTATGTTTCTTACATCGTAGGCAATACATTGTTTTCGTTGAATACAATCATAACTCGTTGTCTCTATATGGAAATAACAAATTTCGATCTCGAAGCCGACGATGGGAAAAAACACCACCATTGGTTGTTGCCATCCAGCATACGGTGTATAATCTGTGGGCCTAGCGGATGTGGGAAAACAAACCTACTGCTCAACCTCCTTCTGAAAAAGGGGTATCTACGTTTTGACCGGCTGTATCTATACTCGAAGTCTCTGGGACAGGAAAAATATCAGTTCCTCCGGGACTGGATAACAGAACTCGAAAAGGTTGCCGGGAAGGAAGTGGCTTCCTTTCACTCTTGTTCAGATGAAATAGTTCCAGTTGAATCATTAAATAAGAATGCCAGAAGCCTTCTAGTTTTCGATGACGTCATGCTTGAAAAACAGTCGCCCATCGAAAGGTATTTCACTATGGGTCGACACGGTGGCGCGGACTGCTTCTACTTAACTCAAAATTACTTCCGCATTCCCAAGCAAGCGATCCGTGACAATGCTAATCTTATCGTCCTCTTCAACCAAGACAGCAAAAATTTGCGAGCCATTCACGATACGTTCGTAGGCGGCGACATGTCTTTCGATGAGTTCCGTACGTTCTTCAGCGAGTGTGCTGCCCAACCATATGGATTCGCAGTCATAGATTTGACGTCCAAGGTGTACGATGGAAAATATCGTTGCGGGTTCGATCGCTTCTATAAGCCCAAGGCAAGTATTTAAAGACACAATATAGGCAAGATATAGTCGACATACAACCACGATGTGGACAAAAGTTTCTTCTAAACAGGAGCGAGACGCCTTGACTCAGGATTATTTAGCTCGGAGAAATCGACTGAGACAGCGTTTTGTGGATGAGAAGCTCGGTGAAGCCAACCTTCAGTACGATGCGGCAAAGCTTTTCAAACCAATCGCCACAGCCACGGCTGAATCCCAGGCGGCTACATCCAAGGAGGTGCAGAAAGTACCAGCGCTTTACAGGATTTGCCAGCACAGATTTCAGAGTCTGCTAATTATAACCCGATAGCAGCTTTGTTCGGTGATTCCGTGGGAGCAGTTGCTCCAACGGCCGCTCAAGCCCTTCCAGCGCTTCCGGCATCCCGAATTCCCCCCGCATTGTTAGTCGATCCAAACAAATATCTCAACGTCGCGGCAATCACACGGCATGGGTTTAAACCTCCGAGCGAGCTCGATTTAGCCGACATTGCAGGTGCTGAAAAGATAATCGGCGAGGTAAATCACTATAATCGCCACACCCTGGGCAAAGAGAAAAGGAAAGCCAATAAGCAAGGAGACGAAGAAAAGGTAGATGAGGTGACTGCAGATATCGAAGCCCTAAGGGAATATAAAAAGCGAATCCATACACTGCTAGCGGGCCACAGCCTCATCAAAAAGGGAAAGGGTTTCAGTGTCCCAGCCGTTCCCCTTAAATTACAAGGTAGCGCCTTGGGTGAGCTCTCCGTCGACCCCGTCGCGCTGTCTGCTGGTAGACTAAGAGTGTTTAAAGGTGGGAACCTGGTGCTCGAAGCTCCTGCCGATGAGTCATTGTTCGCCTGTTAACGAAACGCTTCGTTAAGACTAAGCAATATTCGCCTCAGGCAATTGAAACTTTCAAAAAGCTCGTACAGATGTCTGGTCTGCCTATTCATGGCCGGAAAAGTAAAAAGTTCCAGCTGATTCGAGGCGGCGCGGTGCAATTTTACAACGATCCAAACGCCCTGGTAGAGAGGTTGCAGCTTTTGGTGGCCTCTAGGGCCGCGGGAAACACAGGTCTCGGCAACGAAATCTCCGCCATTCTTGACGAGTTACTGCGTTCCGGTGCGATCTCCAAAGAGCTGGCACTCGAATTGAATAGAAACATGCTCATAAAATAGAAATAGAAAACAAAATTCATGGCTGAGATGGAACGCTCGGAGAAACTGCTCGAGGAAATTCGAGAACTTTTGCAGCCTAAGGAAAATTTTAGTATAGTTGTTTCCTCAGATACTACAGGGTGGACCACGGCCTTCTCACCACCGCTGTACCTGGATCCAAAAAGACGCTTTGAGCTTGCTTTGGTCAATCTTGAAACTTATAACTCGATCCCGAACATAGACAGCACAAATAACAAGTTCGTCTACAGCTCCACCAATGGACAGACGTGGAAGACGATCATTTTGCCCGACGGAAGCTACGAGATCGCACAGATTAATGATGAAATCAGCCGGCAGATAGAAAAGCAAAATCTGCCGCCGACAGGTGTTCCTCAGCTCGGCTTTAATTCTCCTATTACTATAGGAGCTAACGCATCTACCCTACGCGCCTTCGTAAAGATAACGAATGCCCAATATATAGTAAATATGGCGCAATCTACTATCAGGCAAACGCTCGGTTTTAACCCTCAGAGGCTTGGTATTGGTTATAAAGAGGGAGAAAATCCAGTCGATATTCTCCGGGTGGACACGATCCTGGTAAATTGTGACATTATCTCTGGATCGTATCGCAATGGTAGCCAGCTGCCAGTAATCTACAGTTTTTTCCCGGATGTGTCGCCCGGCTATAAGGTAATCGAGTCTCCAAAAAATCTAGTGTACCTACCAGTTGCACCGGCTGGCAACGTACAGGGCATTCGTGTGTGGCTGACCGACCAGAATGGTGAACAATTAAACCTCCGCGGTGAGACAGTAACTATAAGGTTTCACATCCGCAGTGCGTAGATTTTCACACTTAAATATTCTCATGTTTGTTCTTGGAATTAAAAAGCGGCGTCGTGTCGTGGGTGGTGGACTTTTCGACTGGATACCCAAAATCGCGGGTTTCCTTGGCCGTGCAGGCTCCTTCATTTCGGCGAATAGAGGCACAATCACAAACGTTGCCAAGGCGGTTGGTAATGTCGCGAAAGCCGGCGCCACAACAGCATCTGCCGTCAGGCAAATTGTTGATGCCGTGAAAGCGAGACGCGCTGCGGCCGTAAATGAAGCTCATTTACGAAATGAAGCTCATTTACGAAATGAAAATTCATCTGCCGCGCCCGTTGTTCCCGCACCTTTGGAGAAGGCGCTCAGCGACAAGAGCATCGAATACTTAAAACAACTGGCTGTGAGTCCGCCATCAGTTGTTCCTGCAATGGCTGACATAAACAGCCGTATTGCTGGATCCGGTTTCAAAACTATAAAGCCGAGTCGCGGCGGCAAGGGTCTGTTTCTCGCAAAATGAAAGAAAAAAATTCCGACTAATTCACAAAACGCAAAAAAAGCTTTACCCACCACATATGAAATTCATTTCGTAAATGAAATTCATTTGCAGCATGATTAATAATTGAAGCTTGAACTTTTTTAGCTATAATAATGGCGGCATTTGACGTGCCGAGTGAAATGTTGGACATCGCTTCGGCGGTGCCCGATGATAATAGCATCGAATCGTTTGAATACCGCGAGTATGAGTCACAAAATCCTGCGGCTATTAACAACGGCCAGGCCATACAGATAGACATCCAGAACCAAGACATTTTCACACAGCCTTCCAAGAGCTACCTTCTTGTGGAGGGCAGACTTACCACAACAGGCGCAGCTTACATCGCAGACTCGTTAGTGTCATTCATCAACAACGCCATCTCGTACATGTTTTCTCAAATTCGATACCTGGCTAACAATACCGAGATAGAGAATGTCATGTCACCTGGGCAAGCCACGACGATGAAAGGCATGCTGGTTTACGGCGATGATTTTTCCAAAGGCGAAGGTTTAAACATGTGTTGGCAGAAGGACACGAGTGCGGCGGCGGCGGCTGCGAATATCGGCTTCGAGGCCCGTCGACTGATGATCATTGGAAAACCCGTCCCTATTGGCACATTTTCATTCATCGTTCCCTTAAAACATCTATTCGGTTTTTGTGATGATTATCACAAGGTCGTATACGGGATTAAACACTCCTTACTGCTGAGCCGGCAGGGGGACGCAGACGCGATCTTTAAGGAAGCCGCTGCGGTCAATGGCCAGATCACGCTGACTAAACTCTCCTGGTTCATGCCGCATATAATACCCGCTCTGGAGTATAAAAGCATGCTTATGAAGCAGATTGAAGCCAAGGTTAAGGTACCTGTAGCATTCCGCGCCATGCAATGCGACAACATTGCGGTGCCACGAGCGACGACTTTTTCCTGGCGTTTGAGCGTTAAGTCGGGCACGGAAAAGCCACGCTGGATTCTTGTTGCTTTTCAGACTGGAAAGAATGCACATCAAGGCCAGAATCCGGCACTGTTTGACCATGTGCAGGTTCGCAACATTTTCGTTATGCTCAACAGCGATCGCTACCCAGTGGTTGACATGAATCTCGACTTCACGAAGAGGACAACTTCTCGCGCTTTCAAGGCCCTACGTGACTTCAAGGAGGAATATTGCGGTATAGACGCGCGTGAATCGTCATGCCAATTGACACCAATCGAATTTGTAGATTTGTTTCCGATCTTCGTCCTGGACGTGCGCAGGCAATCCGAACGACTTAAAACCTCTGTACAGGACATACAAATCAAGGTGGACTTTAACGAAGGGGTACCAAATAATACGACGGCATATGCCGTCCTGATCAGCGACCGACTCCTGAATTTTGAATCGGATGGCAGCAAATTCAACGTCGTCTACTAGAAATCGGTTTTTTCACATTTAGATACAAGGCCCTCTTTTAGATATATTTTTTCCAAAAATGAAAACTGAATACGTTGCGTTCGGCCTTTCACTGACCGAAGGGCAAAAGCAAACATTGGCTAAAGCTGCGCGTGCCGGCACTGGCGCCACGATCCGGCTCACTCATGGCCAGCTTCGCGGAAACGATAAGCTCGCGCTCACAAAAGTTCAAGCCGCCCGAATAGTGAAGAAGATTTCGGAAGGCGTTGGTATGGAGCTGAGATTCACCAAAACGCAACTGAAAAAGATGACAAAAATGGGCGGCTTTCTTCCGCTACTGGCTCTCCTTCCGGCGATTTTCGGCGGTTTGTCCGCGGCGGGTGGTATTGCCGCTGGGGTGACTGAGGCCGTGCACAACAAACAGGCCAACGACGCCGCACAGGCGGAGGCGGAGCGTCACAATCGCGCACTCGAGGCCCAGGTCCGCGGGACTGGTTTATATCTCGGGCGGGAGACTCATGGTGGCTGTTGCCCAATGTGTAAAGGATCGGGTCTCTACATCGGACAAAAAAACTAAAACCTCTTAGCAACTTCGATATAGAGAAAGTTGCCAGGGCGCTGCCGCATTTCCGCGGTGTTTTCATGCGAGATGGTCTGCCCGCCGTGGCTCGTGAGAAGGAGTGTGGAGTTGTTAATTTAGATTCCGGTTCCGGCGACGGTACTCACTGGGTCGCTTATTGGATAGATGGACCTACAGCCGTCTATTTTGACAGTTATGGGCTGGATCCGCCTCTCGAAATTTCTCGATATTTAAAAAATCCTATAAGAACTCAAACGTTCCAGCTACAGGGGCCCGATGATGTGGTATGTGGTCATCTCTGTCTGCTCGTGCTAAGAGAGCTCGCTGCCGGAAAGAATTTTGAAGATATCGTGCTTGACCTATGTTAGACTTCCATCACCTTTTTGTATATAAAAATGCCGGTTGATAAATTTGGAAGAGACGGTGGAGGTGGGGTGGGAGGAGGGCAGATAAGCGCCGCTGGGCTCATCCACAAGGCTGGTGATACCATGCTGGGAATTCTTTCGGCTGGAGGTTTTCGGCTGACAAATGTGGGAACGCCGACGATGGAAACGGACGCCGCGACAAAGGCTTATGCGGACATCGTAGATCAGGACAACCTACAAATCACCGGTGGAACGATGTCTGGTGTTCTAAAAATGGGCGGCCATAAATTGACTGGTTTGCCCACGGACACTCCGGGATCTGACAGTGAAGACGAGGGATGGGACGAATTGGTGGGGGAGTCCGACGCTGCGAGTTGGAAACAAATAACAGAGTACGCGAAAGAGCGGGCGCACCAAGCCGAGTTGTATGCAGACGGCTTAAGCTCCGAGGTAACTGGTCTCGTTAAACGCTACGCAGACGATAAGGACACTGTGCTGGACACTGCCGTCAGGCTGTACGCGGACCAGAAGGCAGCCGCGGCCGAGAACCATGCAGACCAGAAGCTTATCGATGCTAAACAGTAAACGGACGAGAAGAACGAGGTGCTGAGAGATTCCGTTAGGCAGTATGCGGACGAAAAGGATGTTATTGTAAAAAGTTACGTCAACGAGCAAGATGTTATCGTCAAGAACGCGTGTGTGCTAAAATCTGGAAGTGTAATGACTGGAAGTTTAGTCATGGGTGGCCACCGAGTAACTGGACTTCCAACAGAGATTCCAGGATCTGATAGCGACGCAGCGAGTTGGAAACAAGTGTCAACAGCGGTCGCCGGCGCTCTATTGAGCCTCGATAGAGTTCCCACGGAGTCGTTGCACGTGGTTAACAAACAATATGTTGATGTTCAACATATTGCTGCTAGACAGTACGCGGTCGATCAGGACACCGCGATTAATTCGGCCGTGAGGTTGTATACAGATCAAAAGACCGCCGCCGCAAGGGGGTACGCAGACCAGAAAGCCGAAGCTGCAAAAACTTACGCCGAAGAACAAGACGCTATGGTCAGGAGCGCTTGCGTGCTTAAAGTTGGCGACGCAATGACTGGAAATTTAGCTATGGGCGGTAAGAGGGTGACTGGGCTTTACACGGGGGCCTCAACAACTAATACCGACGCGGCGAGCATCGGGCAGGTGACGAGAATCGTAACCGGCAAAATGACAAAATTAAATAAAATACCGACGGAGCCTTTGAACGTGGTCAATAAACAATATGTCGACAATCAGGCTGTTGTGGTTAAAAGGTATACAGACAGTAAAGAGACCGCTGTAAGACAGTACGTGAACAACATCAAGTTTCTCAACTACAGCGGACACATTCCACCCCTGTCCAAAAACATTTCCGAAACGGGTTTTAAAGCCTCAGCCAGCGATTCTATCTCCACTAACCCAGCATATTTGGCATTCAACTCAGGAGTCATAGGTGAGTGGAGGGTCCCGCCTACCGCGGCTGATAGTATTTTAGGGACTTTTTTAAATATTGAATGTCCGACGCCTGTGCGAATATGGAAGGTTAGTGTGGCTGGGGTGGCTGCTAGTCGTATCACGTCCTGGAAGATTTTTGGGAGTACTCAAACAACCGCGACAATCGTGAGTGCACAACTGCTCGCCTCCAATACCGCTTTGACTGATTCTATGCAGGAGTTTGCCATCAACACTGACACCGCATACAAATCATACAACCTGATGATCCTTGAAATACAGCCATCACAAGCTAATTTTGGAATATCCCACTTTCAGATCTACACATATTTTAAAGTTGGAGATACGTAAGACTTAATAATGGCCGACTCACACTACAAGATTCGTGGTTATCTCCGGCAAAAAGGAGAAACAAATATGCACAAGTACAACCTCGATGATTTGGTTGGACTAACCAACTGGGGATATACAATCCCTAAGCCCACCGCAGATATGTTAGACGCGGTTCCCCAAATTCACATCGATTTTGTATCGGACGATTACCACAGCCGCGATATTTACACAGCGATCAAAACTGTGACTCTAAGTTCGTGGCAAACGCTTCCATTGACCGCGGCGCGTTATCCATGTATCACGTTGCAAACTAACAATGAGACGGTCTCTTTAGACCGCGGATTCTGGAGGCTTACAATGTTTGGTGTTAGTACCGGTGATGCGTCAGTTCGCATTATTACAGCCGCGGGTAGCATCGACCGTACAGTTGACATTCAAAGTGGACAATTTGATGCATCTAGGGCAATATTCATTCCAGGACAAACGAGTTTTCGAATTGAAGGAAAAAAGATAGGCGTTTTAAGTACTTCAACTATTGAGTTAAACGTAACGTTACTGATAGAGCAACTATAAAAAAGTATGCCTTTGTACCCAACGCTTATGGAGTCAACAATTTCGTCAGACACGACGTCGCAAACATTTCGCTTGCAGAAGATCGGCGAAATAGAAGCATTCCTGAGGTCTGAGGCGATAAGTCGGGGACAACTGTGTAAAAAGTATAAGAGGGTTGTAGATGTGGCTAATGGGGCGTCGGCCGGCCTTGCTATAGTTAGTCTTGGAACTGGGGTGGGTGGGGCAGCTATGTTAGCCACTGGTATTGGTTTTATTCCTGGTATTGTTCTAGAGAGTTTGGCCATAGCTACGAGTTTTCTGGATATTATTGGAAATGTTATTAGTAGAAGTTTTGTTGCTAAAGCTTCAAAACACGACGAAATTTGTATTTTGGCGGAAAGTAAACTAAACACTGTTCATGACCATATTTCTAAGGCGTTGGAAGACACGGCTATTAGCGATGAAGAATATAAACTTATTCTGGGAGAGGAGGAGAAATATAGAACGATGAAACGTGATATACAAAGCAAGAATGGAAAAAAAGAGTTGCCGAGTCAAAGCAAAGACCAGATGGTGGCAGAACTAATCAAGAAACTAACCAGCGCTGGGTCTTCTCCGCGAACCACGATATAAAAATTTTCGTCGCAGGCGGTTGGAGTAGTGAGTCTGTTGTTGTTCCCAGTGCGCCACCGCCGTATCACGAAAGCGGATGATTATATAATAAAATGCTACTAAGGCCTTAATGGGTCAATTTTGGGGCCACCCCAAACGCCCATTATACATCTACTGTTTTTAGTGCTGAAAGCCCCATTATACATGTACTTCAAAAAGGTGATGATTATAATTGAAATCGATATAATCGTCGTGTATTATAGTAAATCTTAATACAGTTCATGCTAGCATATCGAAAGCGTGCCGGACCGGTTGGATGGAATAACATTTATGGATTTTTTTCCAAAAAAAATCGCTATTATGATTATAATATAGTCATCGTTGTCAGCATCATCATTATCATTATCATCATCATCGATGTGGGTGTTAGCTTCGGTCTAATGAGACCTAATAACGCGGATCACGATCGTGAACGTCCCCACATTTCGATCCGCATCGCGTGTGTCGGCCAAAGAGAGGTTTTTCCTATTACAGGTTTTTTTATGACGCACCAACCTGTTGGACAATTGAAGGTGAGCAACTTGTCCATAGTCGCTACGCAGTGGCTTGAGGTACATTCGAACCTGCAACCCTCCAGTTACAAGGCACTGAACATACCACTACAGAACTGCGTCCCACAAATATATTATTTTCCCTCATCATTTAACCAGGCTTGGGACTGGCACTGCCAATCTCCTAGCAGCGGCTGATTTATTTAGTTTCACAGTACTCTTCTTTCCCTTCAGGCTCGAATTAATCCCTCTTTGGACAGGGGTCAGCCACTCGGATCCTTCTCTTCCACTTGTTTATGAAGATCAATAGAAGATTTTGAAGCAAAGTTTCACAACCGGATGCCCTTCCTGACGTCACCCCTTTCGGTTTTGGAACCTAGCCTTTGGTGCAAGCACCTACTCGCAAGGCGGCGAGGGCTTCAGGCTTATTTAAAGGCGGCCTGTACTCGCCTTGTCACATGACCGTCATAGAGCATCTGCAGCTTTTATCATAGGATGCGGTGCCACCCACATCCCATACCGCGCCCTGATAGCCTTGCCACTGTTGGTCCGCGACTGCTTATTCGACAGGGTATGCCTGCTTGTTTCGCAGCTAGCCTCTATATCCACAAATATATTATTTTTCCCTCATCATTTTCCCAGGCTTGGGACTGGCACTGTCTAATCCTAACAGCGGCTGATTTAGTTTTTTTGTTTTCTTAAATGAATAGCTATCTAATGTTTTTACTTATTTTTTTAAAAATAAAAATATAACAGGTTGGTGTTCATTACCTGAAATTTAACCCATCAGTGCGGGTTTATTCTTCGTTTCCACGACTTACAGCATCTGAAAGGGTTCTTATATCTTGCTCAATGGTATCAAGATTAATCTCCTCAGTAACCAATTGCGCCGTCGCATTTTCGATTGTTGCTTTTAGTCGCCGAATTCTTGCCTTCGAGCGCTGCTTTTCGCCTAATTTTCTTACAAGTAATACCTGGGAACGCACTCTGGAAGTGCGGCTTTCCTGTGCCAGCCTTTGGAGGAAATTACTTGTATTCGACATATTATTATTATTATTAAAAACCTCTCATGTAGCCAACATACGCTCCTACAAAAGAAAAATCTGAAATACACTGAAATTCGCCCGGCCAACGTCGTATAATGTTGCCTCATAACCACAACAGCCGTTAATTCCAGAGGAAAATCCACGCGCATGAAACCAAAAACTGTATTCAAGTGTGGTTATGATTCGTCTTCATCATCATGATCATCGTTGTGCCGTTGTCTTCATCACTAGCATAACCACGTTTGCGTGTTGTCTAGGCCATCGGGTTTTGAGCTCACTGCTATTTTTAGAGCAACTGGCCCCTTTTTGAAGTGAATATAGGTTTTTTAGGTCGCTTTAAAAATTTGTGTTCGACGGAAATTTCGATGACCAGTGTGCTAAGCCATATGAACGCGGCGAATATATAGTTACAGGAAAACAAAAAAACAGGTCGACTGCTGCTAGGCTATTCTAAAAATAGTGGTGGGCCAACTTTCGCACAGGCATAAACATTAACCACGGGTCTTGGGTAAATACGTGAATTTCCACAGCTGATAACCATTTTGGTTGTTAATCATATGAGCTTGGGTATGGAAAGCCTTTAGGCTTGTTAGTTTAAAAGCAAGGACAACAGTTAAATAATTATAAATCCCAGAGCACTTCTTAGTGGCAGCATTTTAGATGATTGACTGATTGGTTGAATGACTGATTGATTGATTGTTTTTACAAAACCAACATCCCAAAAAAACTCAACATAGTCTTGAGGTGAGTTCTAGATTAACCAATAGTGTGGTCTTATGATGTTAACGATGACGATGATTTCGATAAATTGTTGTGTGCGGCTTTCCATACAGTTGTTGTTTCAACCAGATTATGCGGCTTGTAGCCAATGCTGCATACGATATATGTTGGTGATGAGTCGATGTTGAATATATATATATATATTTATCTCCGAAATTTCCCAGAGTCACACAAAAACCACGCCAGAGAGATCAGCTTATGCACTTGCGCTACATCAAATTAATATTGTGCGTGAGCCTGTTATTGAAGTCATATGCTGTGTGACCTGTGATGTTTCAAAAAACAAGTAGGCCTATTCATTCATTCGTTCAGAACAATGTAACAACAGCGTGGTCATCAACGAAAAAATCCCATGCGAACAAATTTTCCAGGCGCGCCAACTGAAGCTAAACATGCATCTTGGTAAAACCCATTTCCCACACTGTATGGTTTTGTGGTGAGCCATACTTCATAATCAGAGTGCCTATTAACAAAAAGGAGAAAAATGTGGCTAATCAAACATCCGGGAGCGCCTCTGAGTAGACCTCTTGAAGAGGCGCTATATAAATTTTATCATTGATTGATTGACTTAATGATGATGAAACGACGTCTTTCTGCCTTATGTTCCGCTCGTTGTAAAACAAGTTCCGTTATGCTGCCTGATTTTCTCTGTGGCTGTTAAAAACCAGACATAAAGCAGACAAGGTTATTGTTGGCCGCGATAGACTGTGTAAACAACAGGGGCTATTCTTAGCTGCGGGTCATGGGGTGTATCCAATATTTTGGATCACACATTAATTGGCTAATTAATGTGGCCAAGCGTCGTAAACATTAGTGCTTCCAAAGTCTACAAAGTCAGATTGTATTTAAGTAAATTCCATTTTAGTTATTCTTTCTTCTCGTCTGCTTCATACTCTTCCTCCTTCTCTTCGTTTGATACAATGGGAAATTTACCTAGTCGGGTAGCCCTGCCTAGCGGGACTCTGTCCCTTTAGGGTCGCCCATTGCCTTCGGTGACAAATATAAATTCTTAAACGCTCATTGTTAACTTACCATTCCTAATTATCAGAATCTGAAACACTGTTACTTAATTACGTGTATAATCTACCGTCTGATTATTGGTACTTAAAAAACTGATTATTTCGCCTTAAATCGCATAGATTCAAACGATTTGTTAACTGATTGTCATGGAAAGCAATAAAGATATATTGATTGATTCATTGATTGATTGATACTTAAGATTATAATATTAATGATAATGAGAAGACGACGACTATGATCATAATGGTGTCTGATTCTTTATGTGGCTGATAACACGAGACTTTACGAGACGTCGATGTCTGCTGCGGTTGTCCTATAAAGCTGATTGATGTGTTTACACAGACAAGAGGGTGTGGCTTAAAGAATGCATCGGTGGATGGCGCCTACGGGTCATACAATAAGAGGACTGACTTCTACAACGCCGGTCTGAATCCAAAATCGACTCGGCTGTTTAGCAAACATATATCATTTTAAAAGCTTCTTTGGCAGACTTGTGGCTGGGAGAGTTCTAAGCAATGATATCCAAAGGCACAGCTTTAAAGCCAATCTGTTTATAAGGGCTAGTTGGTCACGAGAAGGCTTGGATGCACTGGCTTCCCGCCGCTGTGATGTGAAACCGCTACTGGTCAACTACTACTGGGAAATCAGCTTTTAAAGTGTTCGCAGGGTACCTTGAATTGCTGTGTACACCGAGTGGAGTGTTGTGTAAGTCTCTTTACACGGGTCTCCATGTGACACGGAGAGCACAGGGTTCGATCCTCCTCCCTGATACTGCTGTACAGTGTAGCGACATTGAACAAGTCCTTCACTTACAACAGCTCAGCGCCATCGATTGATGCTTCGTCATTTAATTTTGGCCCTTAATTAATGCGTAACAATACCAAAATGGCAAATTCATGCTGTCATATCAACGACGTTTATCCAAATCGAGTCCCGCTCCAGGAACCAGTGAGTTCAGACTCAGCATATCTCAGCAGGTCACATGGCCACCTTATTAGCTTCACAGTAATCCCAATTAATCCGCAATTGTTAACGTGCTAAAAGGATTGGCCGCAATCAACCAGTTCTACTCGACGAATATAGCGTAATGAAAGGAACAGTAATTACTTCAGTGCGTAGGCCTAATCAACGATGCTTCTTCCGAATATTAACCGACTGAACCGTCGTCTATTAAAACAGCTGAATATGATTTGCATGCAGCTATAATTGGGTTCTGTCTGTATCAGTTGAGCTGCCAACACCTGCCACGCAGAGAGAAAGAGAGAGATAGACAGACAGAGACAGACAGAAAGAGAGGCAGAGGCGGAGAGAGACAGAGCCAGAGACACACAGAAGTAGTATTAGGTTAAAGTTCAAGCGGCCTCTTGTTGATCTCCGACTAGACTTTAATTTCAGTTGCATTCATATCTGGGCCAACTTCGTTAATTAAACGTTAGCGGCTAGCCCTTTGTCAAACAGCTCCCCGGTACAGGTCCGGGCATATTAGGGGCCTGTGTAATACACGAGGCAGGCATGTTAATTTGCACATAATAAATTATCCATGCGTAAATTATGTATATGCAATTTAGGTATACATATAAAAATATTAACCAAACATAAATTATGTTTATGCAAAAGCACTGTGACACACTTAGGCCTAGCCTATACGCGCAAACATAATTATGAATCATACGTTTAATTACCGAGACATAATAAGGAGAGAGTTGGAGATGACCTATTTGCGAAGATGCCAGCGTATAATGGATCAAGATTGGCTGATGATTTAAGGATTGGTTATTGGTCAAGGATTATGAGATATGACCTGCAGTATCCGACGGATTTTCATTACACTGTTAGACAGCGCATCTGGCCATTTAATAATTGCTCCGTTATAAGCCGCACTAACGTAGAATTACTTGGAACGTGTTAAAACTTTAAAGGGAATCAAATCATTGTATAGTCAAATACCGACTTAAACCGACTTAATCAAAGGATATCAGTAAAGCAATGTTTTAGTCTATGTCATAATGGCTTCGTTGGCAATTTCAACAATTAAGTCGTTATACTAGTGTTAAAACTTAAAAGATAGTCAAGCAAATCATTGTATAAAAAAGCAACTTTAAACTTTAATCAGATGAAAGTTTAAAGTTATGCTTGAATTAGAAGCATTAAAAATAGCTAAGGTCGTCCCGATTTTTAAAAAGAGAATAAGGGACGAAGTCTCCAACTACAGACCAATTTCGGTCCTGCCGTTTTTTTTTAAAGTTTTTGAAAAATTAACGTACGTACGCCTCAACGACTATCTCTCAAAAGAACAGATACTTTACTCCTTCCAGCACGGATTCCAGCCAGAATACTCCACTTAGGCCTATATGCCCTTCCTGAGCATACAGGATAAAATCACTAAGGCAATTGAAAATAACGAATTTTCCCTTGGAATTTTCTTTGATCTCGCCAAAGCGTTCGATATCGTAGACCATTCTATCCTGCTTGAAAATTAAAATACTTATGGCATTAGAGGCATTCAGTTAAAATGGTTTGCTATAGCTACTTCGAAAATCGTTCACAAATAGTTAGCAACTATGGTATTCTCTCAGACTTTGGAGTTCCGCTCTATTAACTTTGGAGTTCCGCTCTATTAACTTTGGCGTTCCGCAAGGGTCTAACCTCGGTCCCTTATTATTTCTCATTTATATTAATGATCTACCGAACGCATCTCCAAATATGTTTTTGTCGTTTTTGCTGATAACTCTAATGTATTTTACTCCCACACTTTTTAGATATCTTGTTTGGCACTGTAAACGATGAGCTGAAAGTCATTGCTGAATGGTTTAGGGCCCATAAATTAACTCTCAATTTAGAAAAAACAAATTATAATTATATACTCTTTAAATCCTATAAGAAGAACTACCCCGATGGACAACACAAACTGTATATAGAGGGCTCCCCAATTTCTCAAATAGTATCAACCAAATTTCTAAGATTATATAGACCAGCATCTTACATGGAAGGAGCATATAAAAATATTTCCATGAGAATTGCTAAAAACCTTGGAATACTGTCTCGCACTTCAAAATTGGTACCACCTCAGGTCCACACAACGCTGTACTATACCCTCGTTTACCCTTATCTTAAATACTGCAATATAGTATGGGCCTCAACTATAAATCCAGTCTTAAAAGCTTTATCACTCTCTCTGCAAAAACGTGCAGTGGTACGATATATAGCAAATATCCCTTATAGAGCCCACACAGAACTTAAATTTCAAGAGTAGGCCCTATGAACTATTAAGAATCGACCAGATCAGCAGAATTCATGTACCGGTATACGAGCATGACCAATAGTGTTTCAGTAATTTTTTCTCCCGCGTATATTCTCCCGCGTATTTTCCCTCCACTCGCACCAAAACAAGAAATTTGCATCCATTTTACCAGCCATACGCTCATACGAATACCAGGTTATTCTCCATACGACACATTGGGGCCTCCATATATGGAATAAAAAAACACCATTCATTCAGCATCTACCCAGCCTACGATCGTTCCAGCAAGAGTTACGGTCTTCCATGTTCGAAGAACACTAATTAACAACCCGCAGTTTAATCAACTAAATTTCAATGAGCGTACACAGGTACAGCCTCAAGATGCGCTCTCGAGTCCTTGTTAAATATAATGTTACTATTACATACCTAATTCTAATTTTTAATGCTATCGAGTCTCTAGTTAAGTATGTTGTTACCAATTCATGTCTATTGATGAACTATTGAGTCTTTAGTTAAGTATAATGTCACAATTGCTTATCTAATGATGATCAGTCAAGTTGTTTAGTTAAGTGTAGGCCTAATGCTACAATTGCAGATTCTAATTATGAACTATCGAGTGTTTAGTTAAGTATAATGTTAAAATTGCATATCTAATCTTTAGTTAAGTAGGCCTATAATATTACCACTGCATATCGAATGATGTTATATCGACTGCTTTCATCAAATTGTAGGCCCTATTACTACCCAGGTGGCCCTGGTAGCGGGGTCTACGACCCCTTTGGGGTCTCCTGTGTAGCCAGATTATGTTAAATGATTATATGCATTATATGTTTTTTTTAACCTTGCAATGTTTGGTTACCGAAATAAAATACAATACAAAAAATACAATACAATTAGATAAATAGGCTAATCATTAGTCAGTAGTTTTTATCGCGCCAGTGTATAATGCACAAGGCATCAATGGACAGCGACCAAGACCCATCCGTAATCAGGTCAAGTTCAGGCCCTACAGATAAGCCGAAGAGGACAGAATAATTTAGACCTACTATTAATAATTATGCATTAATAAGGTAAACAAAGAGGAGATGTTTGCTCATCCACATAACAGCCCACAGATGCGGCGAATAAATTGCATGTCATGATTTCGACATTAATTTTTGAGTCTCACTTACATATATGCTTTCGACAGACGTAAATGTAAATGTGAATGTGGATGTACATGCAAATGTAGGCTATACCCTTTGCGTGTGCTTGTGAGAAATTAAATGACGCTTTGTAAGAGCCCGAGAAGTGTAGGCTATAAATATCTATCGTATCTGGGGTGATAAAATAAGACTGCGTGCATGGTGACCATAATAGGCTTGCATTAATTGTAGACGATTTCCGAACATGGCCAGTTTTACATCGATTATGTTCACTTAGGCATAAAAGTAAAACAGTTAAAATTTCAGATAACTTCGTGTTTGAGTTGAATTTTGTCTGAAATATTGTGATTATCAAGAATAAAATGTTCTGTGATTGGTAGGCTAAGTTAGAGCTCTAACTTGCGCGCATCTGTATGCATTGTTATAACGAAATATATACCAGAGCGCTGTGGCGTATTCGAAAGATTCCGCAACTGGTTCATTGTGGTTATGCCATTCACAGCCGCCCAATAGCAAACGATCTATTAACATTCACATACACATTCGATTTATTCATTCATTGAAATTCATTCATTCTGAGTACTGATAGGTATAGCTCCTCTTAATGATGTTTACTCACTGAGAAAGCCTTTAGACCTAGTCAGAGAGGACGCTCCCAGCCAAGCCACGACGAAAGTGAACAGTTTTTCATTGCTTTTAAATGTTAATGGAGAGCCATCGGTTTAAAAAAATGCAGATTTGAAGGAAACAATACGCTGCATGTTCGAAGTGCGTGAAAAGGGAACAACAAGTTCACCTCAAGACGCAGAACGAAGATTTCCATGGCCAGCCAAACCCGAGCTGGGGCAACAGAACTCCAGCAAGTAGCCAGGGACAATCCCCAGCTGCCACCTCCAGACCCAGATTGAAATCCTAAATTCAATACGCTTCGAAAATATAGTCAGCCACACTGGCGACGATCTTGTTTGAGAGGTGGGGGGGACACTTTTTTTACTGATCTGGTAAAAAAAGAAGTGAAATATTTGTTGAACTTTTTGTTGTTTCTTTAAAATTTGGGGGTCAACTGTATACAGTGTACTGTACCCCACT
The DNA here is from genome assembly GCA_963556255.1 of Allolobophora icterica. NCBI lineage: Eukaryota > Metazoa > Annelida > Clitellata > Crassiclitellata > Lumbricidae > Allolobophora > Allolobophora icterica. The sequence continues at coordinate 4,796,106 of OY744617.1, read as the reverse complement.
GTTAAAGGTGGGTGTCTTGTCTCCCTCGACCATCGGGATCGCCGCCCATGGTCAGCCACATAGGCCTACATACGTCCATTGGCTGTCTATTTGTTTGCTCCATGATAACTTGCTTTATAGTCTTACCGTGATCTACGTGGCACAAAAGTAACAAGGAATTGTCGGCAAATGAGACACGGCTTGACCTCCCCGGACTCTGACCTGGCACCGGAACGGACAAGGCGGACATGGCTATTGCGGACTTGATTTGATATAGCGCCGGTGAATAAGCTGGTCTCCCTGACGTCGCTTTTGTGTGGTGCTGACAAATTTTGGAGATTTATATTTACATTTACATTACACGAGACGTGTCAATGCAAGAACTGAGGACTGTTTATTGTTTTTCTGTGATCCGTCTTTTGAATACAAATCTACAAAGGAAGACAAAGGAGCATAAGAAGTAGGTCAACAAGAGCTCGTGTTGAAGATAAGTGTAGACTTTCTGACCTGAATATAAAACCTGAAGTCTCCTATGAAAATAAACATCGTGGACAAACTTCCTCTGGAGAAATGCTAACCTGCTCGACCTTTGTCGTGTATAGGCCTACATCGGTTCAAACAGAAATTGTAGGCTATGTACGTGCATGATGGTTTAAACATGCAAGGGATTGTGTTGTACCTTGGTTCAGTTTGTCGACACTTGACCCCCTTTGCTTTCGGGATCAGGACAATTATGTAAATAAATGCCTTTATTTACCAGCGTGCTTGCAGCTTTGAACGAAAGAGAAGAATATCAATCAGAAGCCACCCTTCAATGGGATCTCGGGCTGTGAGCGTCGATGCCTCATAAACCCTGGCACTTTATTCGATAAGTCTAACAGGTAAGAGGGTGAGAGTCGCAAGCCCCTCGGTGTCGGTGATCACGTGTATAGAGTGACGAAATCGATAGGAGGCCTTGCGTATCATTCGCATTGGGCTTGATTTCTGAAATACACGCATAGTCGGAGTATATAGGCCCCTACCATAGATGAAAGTAAGTCCAGAAAATCACAATCAGCGCGATTTATACTCAGGAATTGCTACACAGGAACGCCAAAATTCAGACCACGAGTATACGTCTCGGACTAGACTAGACCCTACACTACAGGCATGGCGCATGATTTAGGTAAGAATAAACGCTTCAATTACGAAACACTTCTATTATTTGTAGTTTAAAATCTACGTTAGCCTACGTCATTTTAATTGTGAAACACGTTTTTACTAGTTGATTTAAATTTTAAGAATACAGGCCCGTTTACGTCGCTTTAATTATGAAACACGTCGATTGTTATTAAGTTTTTAATTTTAAGAACAAAGGCCTACTGTTACGTCACTTCAATTATGAAACACATCTAGGCCTATTATTAGTAATATTTAGATTTAGAGAATAAAGGTCTTTGTTACGTCACTTCAATTATGAAAAAATGTGTTGTCACTATAAGTTCACATTTAGAGGAAAAGGGCCTTTGTTACGTCACATGCAGATAGGAGAGTTCGTGTATCGTTACGATCATGGTATTTTAGGGTCTACCGATTGTTTTCAATAACTTTTTAGCTCCATTTCTAATCCCCACCCTTACCAAACAAGAAATCTGACTACTTATGTTCCTCCCTACGCTCACACAAATACTCGACTATTCTCCATAAAATGTACTGGACCCATTCTGTGGAACCTACTTCCTTCGTATGTTCAAAATCAACTTAATATTACCTTATTTAAAAGTAATCTTCGTATGTTTATTAAAGACACTCAAACAGAATAACTGAGTTATTCCTGCCAGATGTGTTTTTTGGACCCATTAGTTAAGAATTATAGTTAAGACTTTAGTTTTCTTTTGTATATAATTCTGTTTTTTAATCCCTGATTGGGACTTCTGTTGTTAGGCCGTCTCCATTCATCTTACTTCACATAGGGGGCCCTGGTAAGCGGGTTTATGACCCCTTTAGGTTCCTCTGCGTAACCAGATATTTTTATTTTGTTCACATCCCTGTTTTCTTATCTATTTGTTCGAAATGTGTGGTTACCAAATAAAATTGATTTGATTTGACTTTAGCTACGAAAAGTCTGACGTTATTATTATAAGTTTAAATTTAGAAAATAAAGGCTTATCGTTACGTCATTTCAACTGTTAAAAAGTCTATTATTTTTAAATTTAAGATTTTTTAAATAAAGGCCTTTGTTACGTTAGGCCCCTGCTGAAACTGTGAAAAGTCTATTGTTATTAAGTTTAAAGTTAGAGAATAGAAGACTTTTTATGCGTAGGCCCTATGTCATTTCGATTATAGAACATGTCCATTATCTAGATGCCTAGGCCTACACTTCTATTTTAGATTTAGAGAATAAAAGCATTGTTAGGCTACTTCACTTCAATTAAAGGCCGTAACGTCATTTCGATTGTGAAACCCGTGCATTATTTGTAATTTTAGATTAAGGTTATAGAGAAAAGGCCTATTGTTACGTCACTTCAATTGTGATCGACACACGTCTATAATTAGTAATTTTAGCTTTAGAGAATAAAAACTTAGGCCCCCTATTGTTACGTCATTTCATTAATGAAACACGTTATTTTTATTTTCAATATTATTTTATAACTAGTGTATTTGCCCGTCATTATTATGACGTCATATTATAGGTCTATAATTATGTATTGTTGATTATCACCGTCGCCTCGCCGTCGTCAAGACGACAGGTTTATGTTTCACAATAGAACAGAACCCGTTTGTGACGTAGCGTCCACCCGACAGACGGACACTATATGGAAACTATATGTATAGATTATTATTAGTAGGCCCTATTTGCCTCGAAGTATTCATTAGAAGTTCCATAATGATGAATAAAGCATCACAGTTAAACTGAGTTCGTTGTATAGACATACTGAATCGGACTGCACGCGTGATGAAACCCACTGAACTGCTAAGACCCGTCGGCCGCACATCATTTTCGAATGTTCGTTGTTAGATATGGCCTAGAAGTTTGTATATTAAATAATTAACGCCTCGGCGGTTAATGGCAGAAATGTTTTAACCCTGCCCGATTCCTTACAGAGTAGAGCATAACATATTCACGCACAGGTATCAACATGCCTCATTACAGGTGTCAATTGATCTCAAACAGTCTATATAGAGAGATGGGATACAGTTAAACAACAAGCATGTGCATGTTGTTTGATTAACTGATTGACCTAAGGGATTGATTGAACGACAACTAAGCTTCCTTCCAAATGATTGATCATTGTAATATGGTAATAAGCCAATTAGTTCCACGTCCAACATTTGCATGGACCGTATACGGTATACAACAGGTTACTGCTGAGTATAGTTCGTTTGCGAGACGCATAATGTACAACACGGAAGCGCGTTCGTTCTGTAGGCCTAATCCAAAGATTGCAGTTTCCAGCATGCTGAGCAGACTTTGAGTAATGACCATGGGCAATTGCTCGCACACATTATTCTAACGTCTCAGTTCAGACTTGCTGACCCAGAGCAACTCAGAAGTTCCGAGAACAAAGAGCCATTGAAAGCCCAGGTGAGCCAGATGGGAAAAGTGGCATTGAAGATTCCATCGTAATCTTAAACCCCAAAGTTCTAAAGTTCTAAAGCTGTTGCCCACTAAGCGCAGGGCACCAGCTTATTCATGAGCCTTTTTGTTTCGTCAAGAATGCGGGACGGTAGGCTATATAAGTAATTCGTTAATCTATTGAAATAAAATGACATCTTTGTCGATGTGTCTCTCAAGCGTCTGCCTCATAAAGATACAAGAAGAAGAAGAAGAAGGGAGAAGTAGGAATAAGAGAGCAGAAAGTATACATCAATGACAAGATGCCTTCACTGCTGACGTCAGCACTGGCTCGTGTCAAAGGTCGTCATCGTTCGGTTTCGTTGAATCCGTCGTTGTTCGTCGTCTGGGTCCACCTACCGGATGGAGTTCTTGCCGAGTGTCAGGTCCTCAACGACGCAGTGGGACAGGACTGCCTGCGCTCCATCGCAACACAGGTCGGACTGAAACAGGTAAGGCGCTATATAAGTATATGATGATACATCGATTTACATGACACCATGTTTATATCAATTTATATAACATTAATTGAACCAGTCCCTTAAGTTAGCCACAGGAGGCAGCCATGAATATAAAGTGTTAACGAACTTCTTTTTCTTAGCCTCGGCATATCTGGGCGGTTGGCTAGTCTTCTCCCTCGTCACCTGGTTTTCCTACCCATAAATTTCTCTCCTGGATACACATCTATGATTTAAAAAATGGCTTTTTATTTTAAAATTATGATTATTTTAAAAATGTCTTCATCGTTGGAAATCTTTGTCCATTATTCAAACATTTGTTCATTGTTAACAATTTGTATTTCGCACTATATCAAACAGAAAAGTGATTCTGAGGCGCGGTTAGCCAGCCTCCAAGAAATAGGCCTAATACAGGTAGAGAATCAGATGTTTGAAGCAAGTGAGAATTATAGGCATTTCTTAAAGGGAGTAGAAGAATTTGAGTTTCAGAGAGAGCTTGGTTGCCGGTTCCATTCCTTGAAGCAGCATCAGTGAATTAACAAAGCCAAGACATTTTCTGTAATTAAAATTTATTTATTTTTATTTATTTATTCCGGATATTTCTATAGCGCCTCTTCAAGTCAACTACTACTAAATTGTAATAACAACACATTTATTGTATAGTGGCTACTGTACTTTTAAGCTTAAAACCATAGATTGTTGGAACCAGTGCTATAGCAGTTAGATAAAGGCTTTAACTGTCATTTTAGTGTTGAATATTTTCGCAGGTATACGTTGTTTTCGATTAATATAAAGTTATAGACATTTAAAATCTGTAGAAATATAAATATATCCTATATCATTCTGTTCGTATTTTATTCCTCAAATATTCAATCTTGAAAAAGTTGATCAATGAAGTATTGGTCAATCTGCCACAGAATATATCGGTGATTTCGAATCAAGTTACGGGTGTTTAATTGTTGCATGCATTTTGTCGATTACTTTGCTTTTGGTAGATGCAACTCTTCGGTCTGCGCTACTTGGACAAAAACCTGAGCTCGTGTTGGGTGGAGTTGAACGCGGCTCTCAAACCACAACTCGAAAAGAAGACAAGAGACTCCTCCTCCTCCTCCTCCTCTCTGTTGGTCTATCTGTCTGTCATGTACTACGTCACTGATCTCAATCTTATCAAGGATCCAATCGCAAGGTTCATTCATTCAATCAATCATAATATTTGTATCGCGCCTTCAAAGACAAGTACTCAGAGACGCAACTACTCGAGGTTGCATGTATATTATGACCTCAGTGAATACAATGCAATATAAAGCGATACAATAGTTAGTGAAACAATAGAAAGTGAAACAATAAAAATTGAAACAATAAAAAGTATTCGATTATATACATATATTGTAATTTATAGTTGACAAAGGGCAATGAATGATTGCCATGTCTTCGCTTTCTTGCTTTATCTGACCTTATTTGACCTTAGGTTTGGTTGTTGATTCAGACGCTACTTCTACCATCAGCTGAGGACTGATGTCTCGGATGGGAGGATAGACTGCAGCAGCCGAGAGATCGCAGTGCTTCTGGCCGCTTACGCCGTTCAAGGTCTTTATCAGCGATTCATTGAACCTTCACAATAACCTTTCTTGGTCACCGATGAAAAATTTGAGATAGGAAGAGCCATGAACATAACAGAACGGCATGGCTTCCGTCTTTGACGAGGTCGATAGCCAAGGACAATTACCAGATGTTCGTAGATACACGCTGTCATTATATGTCAATACTTATTTGCGCGGTGGTCTAGTGGTTAGCGTGCTCAACTGTAAACAGAGAGGCTAGAGTTCAAATCCTCGCCAGGGCACACATTTGTTCGATATTTCTACTCCTCATACGCCCCTACACAACTCAGCTTCTCAGATAGGCGTCCAGGTATAGGCCTACACCTAAGCCATACTAGGCGGCATTGTGGATTGTGGATACGAGTAGCGCTTAAGATAATTTTAATCTGCGAATAGGCCCCCTACTACTAATTTTGGATGTGTAATAACTGTATGCTTAACCGTTGATGTTGATTTTCAGCTCAATTCGGAGACTATGACGACACTAAACATCGCGATGGATATGCGAATACGAGGTCTCTCTTTCCGCCAGTAGGTCATCTAATCGACTGAATCTACGACTTTAGACTTCGCTCCATTTTTTCGTCCTGCGTTTCTTTCTCGTTGCTTTGTTCTCATGAAAATTTTTTTCCTTTTGTCCACTCTATTCAGCCGTGCTGGAGTCTGGAGCAACTCTGAGTAGTTCTGCCTGAAGAGGCGCTATAAAAATGTCCGATATGAAGGAGGTCGACGGTTCCTGTGTTGAACCGCGTATACTTCGGCAAAGGAGCGACTTAAATCAACCTAACTTCGAAATATTAGCACTAGTTTCTGTGGCTGCGAGATCTGAGGTGTTATAACAAATCAAACTACTTTGTGAGCATCACTTGCATTACCCACCGTAGCCTGGCTTCTGGTTTCTCTGATACTCTGTTGCATAGGCGTAGACTCTGGGGGGTCAGCCGGGGCACTTGCCTCCCGCCAATAATTGAGGAGCCGGGGCAATGCCCCCAAAAATCGAGAGGAGAATTTCTTCAAATAACAAAATATTATGTTTCAATATAGACAAATTTCTTCACAAACAGAAAAACAGAGACACAGAACTGTCAGAAATTCATAATGAAAACAAAGAATTATTTTTATCTTCAATATCTTCAATATGAAACAAATTTACATGTAAACAAAACGCCCCATTTCATACGCACTAACATAAGACCGGAAGCCTCTGTCCAGACCAGAGGTGAAAATTTTTTTTCGGAATTTGGTTTAAAAAAAAGAAAACCACAAAAATTTTTAAAAAAAATTTCTTATTTTTGTAGAAGTTATTTTAATAGCGTTGATATAATGATTTTTAATTTTCGGAAACTGCATTTGAATTAAACTGAGTTGGAGCACTTGTTCATGCCATTTTTCATGATTTTTATGATCCGAAATCCGAAAATCTTAAAAACAACCAAAACAACAAAACGATAAAAACAAAAAACAAAAACAAAAACAAAGACAAGAAACAACTTTTCATCTTGAAAAAAACTTGTTTTTTTGCACCTCTGGTCCAGACCTCATGCCCCCAATATTTTGGACAAGTTTACGCCGATGCTCTGTTGGATTCCGACCTAGCTTTTCCAGTGGATTATGATTTTTGATAACGATTTCGCTTAAAGCGACCATCGATTGATTTTTTGGACATCACGATAGAGGCGCTATGGAAGTCATTAGATCAGATTAGAGCATTAAGTTCTGCGGAATAGTCTAGTGGGTTTGCTTGTTGGACTGTCGATGAGAAGGTCGATGATTCAAATCCCCGCAGCGTCTGAGATTTGTTTCGAAATTTCTGCCCCACTTCCAACCCTTAGCCAACTCAGTTGTGACGAGGACACTGTCAGTGTTAAGGTCAGAGGGCAAGGGAGAAGACTGTCCACCCGCCCTCACATGCCGAGGATAAGCCCCAACAGTCGGATTCTTCCTCTCTGCATTTCTGTCTCTTCGTATGCCTCTGTGCCACTCTCTTCCTGCCTCTACCTCTCTTCCTGCATCTGCCTCTCTTCCTGCTTCTGCCTATCGCTGTCAATGCCTTTGCCTTCCTTCCTCTAGATCTCTGTCCCCGTCTCTGTCTCTCTATCCCTATCTCTGTCTCTCTTACCCTTCCTATACCTCCGTGCGTCTGTCTCTTCCTGCTCTACCTCTCTTTCCCTGTCTCTGTCTCTTTCTGCCTCCCTACCTCTGATTTCTTTCCTCGTCTCTCTTGCATGAAACTCGCTCGTCGTTATTCGTGTTCAACAATCATTCAGAGCGTGGCGTTTGATGATGAGCTCCTGAGGCAGTTGATGAAACAGGTGGTTACAACTCATCAGCAACTGCGAGGAATGACAACATTCGTCGCCCAATCTTCCTATCTGCAGATCATGCGACGTCAACGCGATTACGGAAAGGAACTCTACCGCGTCAAGGTAACGACCTCATCTAACGGTTACATTATTTCTACGTAAAATCTGGATTTAGAAGAGTTACACAGAAGCAACAAACCAGGTCGTCTTTTACTTTGTTGGAAAGTATTTCTTAAGACCTGTTCTTAGACATCATGTAACGTTTGCTGACAATTTTCTCATTCACAGCTGACTTCGCTAGAGTATATAGACAGAACAGAAGTGCTAAAATATCTTTAATTCCTGACAAAGATTAACATAGCTTGGCATAACATCACAGACTATAACATAACATAACATAGCATAACAAGGGTTTTAAGTGGTTCAGAAGACGTGTAGTCTGTGTTAGAATCACTGCAATTTAACCTCGAACGCTTAATAGCCCAACTTTCCTAGCTTCCTCTTAAAAGCTTTGATAGAGCCCACTGAGACAGTCAAATCATATCACAACAGTGTTACTGGACATTGCGCTGTACCGGTACCGTTTAAGTTAAAATAGGGCCTATACTTGCATATAAATTGAGATCAGTTTTGAAATGATGATGAATTGGAATGTAACGCTGGAATGAATAAGCTGCATGTAATACAGCTTAGCCTATGTTGACCCACCAGCTGGAATCGCTTTTCTCGAGTGCCTCAGTTTATTCCTTCCACAGTTTCGCCAGCGTCTGAAGTCTGTATTATTCGACAGTAATTTCACTGGTTCGGGTCGGATGCGCCACTGATGAGTTCATTCTTGAAGTTTCTCTTTATAAATATCAGATTACAGTCAAGATATCCTATTGTTGAACTGATTTGGTCACGTGTGTGACCTCAGTTGGATGACCTTTTAACCTCGGAACCACGTGTGGTTCTGAATAGTTTCTGTAGAGGAGCATATAAGGAAGCGGATTGTTACGCTTTCTTTTCTTTCCTTCGGCTGTAGGATCAACGTGGAAAAGAATTGTTTGCTGGTCCTTCGGTTTATGGCATTCACGTCACACCCACCAAAAACAAGAAGATGTATCCCATTTACTACAGGTAAACAATCTGTGTGTCTGTCTGTGTGTCTGTCTGTGTGTCTGTCTGTGTGTCTGTCTGTCTGCCTGTCTATCTACCTGTCTGTCTGTCTAATTACACCCTGCTCTGCTAACGGATCCAATCAGGCATCTCCGACGGACTGCCACATTTGACAACGGTTACATTTACAGCGACCACGATTTATGTCGCCACAGAAGTCATTATACGAGACGAAATGTAGATTAGATCAGTTTTGTATAAATCTTCAACAATTAAAGTCAGCTTGTGACTCGGGTCATATGCCAGCATTTGGGTCATGAAGAGTCATTGTCAAAACAGATCTACCTTGGCAGGCTCTGGAGATTTGTGGCTAATGCCATAGGAGAGGGCGATAGTCACGTGGTTAGCGTGTTGGACTGGCAACCGAGAGGTCTGGGGTTCAGATCAGCACCAGGGCAGAAGTTGTTCCAAGATTCTGATCCCACTTGCTCCCCATAGCAAAATATGTGGGAAGATCAATCGGCGACGGGGAGGACTGGACACCCGCCCCCATAATTATGCCGACCCTTCATGCCAATGCATGGCTGCCTGTATGGCTTTCCTTAGGGTCTAATTTCTGCTCCTGTTTATGCCATAGAGGTTATATTGAATGCGATTGATGATTTGTCACAGATGGTCGGAGATTGGAGGACTGTTCCACAACAAACGGCAGATTCGCATCGATCTTCGATCTTCCAAAGAACCGCTAACCTTTCATCTGGTAGGCCTCGGAGTCTGCGCGGGAAACCGCATGTTCGTTGCAAATGTGTTGCATTCTACCGTTTGGCATTGTATTGAATTTGATTTGTGTTTTACATTGCATCGCATTTCATTGTATTATTGCATTGTTTTAAATTGTGTTGTAGGCTATTTTACTGTGTTGTATTTTGAATTGCATTGTTTTTCGTACTATATTCTATTGTGATACATTTTATTGTATTCCATTGTTTCGCATTGTGTTGTATTTCATTGTATTGTACTTTGTATTGCATTGTATAGAATTGTATTTATTTCGTTTTGTATTCTATTGTGATGCATCTTATTGTATTACACTGGGTTAGTGTAGGTCTATTAGTCTATCATTGTATTATATTATATCTCCAAATACGATACGATACGAAATATATTGTATTGTATTACTTTACTGTATTGCATTGTATGGTAGTTGGTGCTTCAGTGTAGCCCCTGTTAGTATATTGTAATGTATTGCAGTAGTAGATTTATATAACACTTCAAGACAATATAGTACTCAGATACAGTCCTAGTATCTAGAATGGCAATTCATTCGCAGCATTCTTAAGGCTCCCGTGAGTTCCATCCCTAAAAAACCTTTACCCAGAAACACTCCACAGCCTCGCTAAAGCTATACTCTAAAGCTAAGCGCAGAGCACCAGCTTATGCACGACTGCTGCGTCGTATCAGAGGGGTTGTCCAGAGATCGATGTCCCGTGGAGATCCGAGTCCGGTGCCAGAGAGACCAGAGAGAGGATGCAGATTAGCTGCTAAGGCGGGTTTCGTTGAGGACGTTTGGAAGGCTGAGGATCGGATGAATTGGGATGGGAATTCTTGGAGGTGAGACCAGAGTCCTCTATATTTCTATAATTGAATTAGGCTATTACTCCACAGAGGAAGGAATTCCGCCACTCTTGTCTTACATTGTCATTGATAGCATGCCATAGTGAGACAGTCAGAGCACCTGGTAGAGTACTCACTTGTAAATACTCTATCAGGTGTCACATTGAGTATACTGAGTACAAAGGTGGCTCTTGGTAAGCGCATCTCATAATTATGGTCTGGTACCGGATTCTGGAAGTCTCTTTCGACAAACGCTCGCTCTTCAGAGTCTGCGTCGACTTCTGGAGTTCAATTAAATCCTCGTCTTCTCCTGGACTCCGTTTTCCTCCGTTGACTGTTGCCGTGTCTTCTCCCACTTCCCTCTTGGTTTCTGGACTTACCCTTGATTTCCGTATTGAGTTGGCTTAGTAGAGACGAATATTAATGCAGTATGATATAGCAATTCCTTAACTATTATTGAACTATTACTATCATTGAATTGTAACCATAATAGAAGTATTACTATTATTGAATTATTACTTTTTTAACTGTTACTATAATTGAATTGTTACTATTATTGAATTATTATTACTATTATTGAACTGTTACTATTATTGAACTGTTACTATTATTGAATTGTTACTATTATTGAATTATTACTATTATTGAATTATTACTATTATTGAATTATTACTATTACTGAATCATTCCTATTATTGAATTATTACTATTATTGAATTATTACTATTACTGAGTTATTACTATTACTGAATTATTACCATTATTGAATTATTACTCTACCATCATGTAACGTAAGTATGACTGTCCTGGTTCTGGGCCAATGACTGCATTCATCGCATTTTCTGTAGAGTGATGTCAACAGTGCAAGGTATGTCTACAAGATGTTCTACCTTCGCTTCGTCTTCTACAGTTCCATCTTCAATGCCAAGACTTTCAACAGGTGCGTAACCGTGTCTAATGTAGCGCTTTTATGCAGACTCTTAGATGGCACTGTATAAATATTTTGATAACTCTTCGAAGGTTTTTGAACGTTGATAGAGTGGTTTTAAAAACCAATCGCTAAAGTATTTAAAATCTGCTATACACTAAATGTTCCATTGCTGCTTGTTGTGTTTAGTGGTCTGGAAAGAAGTTGGAAATCAGCCGTTTCGCTCTTGGATGTCGATTTACCTGTAAGCTCTGTTTTTGTAATATTTATTCATTCATTCGAGGATTTATATAGCGCCCCTTCAAGGGAAATACTCAGAGGCGCAGTTTATGAGTGTAAGCCTCCATTTCAACATCGTAATGAAATGTTAACGTTCGACAATACTCCGCGATACCCAAACACCACATCAAAGAAATCAGCTTAATCATAAATCAACCAGCTTAATCACAGATCATGTCCCAACAGCCAGGATGTTTCGTCAATTACTAGATAGATTTCTGGGAGATGGTGTGATCGGACCCTGATCTGTGATAGAAAGAACAGCTTACATTGTCATTGCTATCAATGACAATGTAAGCAGATGTACTCCACGCAGATAGTTCGACATGAGAGTAATATTGTCAGACCGGGAACTAAGTGGAAGTTTAATTCATCTGCATCCTGACTGAAATTTTTTAGACGAGAAGTTTTTGAGCGTTTTTCTTATGAGGATTTTGTTTCTATTTTAACCAGCAGGTCACTCCGAAAGAATGCAATGGATACAGTCGCAGAAACAACAGATCGGATGTTGGTACGAACCATGTATCAGTTATCGCTAGATTAGGCCTACATACAGAGTTCAGCTGCAATAGCTTCACTTACAGAATTCATCCACGAACAACAATATTTAATATCCATAATATTTCTAAAATATCCATACTCTTTTTAATATCTATAATACATTTTAATATCCATAATATTTCTAAAATATCCATACTCTTTTTAATATCTATAATACATTTTAATATCCATAATATTTCTAAAATGTCCATACTTTTTTAAGTATCCATATTCATAATATTCGTAACATTCATAGTATTTCTAAAATCCATATCATTTTATTACCTATAGTAGTTTAATATCTAAAGTATTTTAATATCCATAGTATTTTTAATATCCGCGGTATATGCCGACCTATAAATCCATCACAGGGACTATAACAGATAATTAATGGAGAACAATCATTAATGAAGAACAATTATTAATGAAGAACACAAATTAATGAAGGTTCTATCTCGATTGTCTAATGGATTATGACTTTGACCTTTACATCACTTGAAGCGACCATCGATGCTTCATGCCTTATGATAACGGCACTATAGAAGTCATTAGATTAGAGATGTGTGGTAGAAAGCCTGCTTAATATAAGGATCTATTTTCATATGGAGGCTGTCTGTTACATTTCCCTAATCTAGTGATTTCTATAGCGCCGTGATGCTGTCATTGTTTTTTGCTGGTGCTCTGTTAATGTCACAAGAATCTTGTCTGTCAGTGTTGGCGGACATGAAATTGTTCTAGATTATGTTCTGTTTGCAGGTGAAGAAGTTTTGGTGCCACGAACGCCGAATTTCAACTGTAAGACAGGATTGCATCAGCGAAACTTCTCTTGTGCCAATATCAGTCAGGTCGGAACGGACGACCGGGCAATCTCGAACTCGGTCGAAACTTTGCACAAGAGATTTTCAGTCGACTTAACCAACCACGCAGATTGGAAATGCTTCCAGGAAGCTTCCCTGGACCAGTTCTTTAAACCTCGCGATGTATATTCATACATTGAAAAACCTGTTGGTCAGTTGGACGTTCAGAAACGATTTCCGAGCTGTCAACGGTTAGAGCAGAACCAAGTAGATGCGGAATTTCCAGCCATGGACCCAGTCAGGTGCAATGGAGATTTTACTCCACATTGCGAATATGTTGGAAGTCTTTCTGCTAATGGCAACTCGTCAAAACCAAGCAACAAGGTATCACCAGACTTCAAGCTCCAAGAATGGACGCACCAATGGATGAATAGGCCTGGCTCATTCGCGGGTCTCTTGGCGCAGTCTCGATTTCAGCAAAGCGTAGACAACCTGGCGACTGATGTGGAACGACTGCAACTATCGCAGTATCATCTGGCTGTACAGCGTCAACTGAGCTTCGAAACCATTTCACATGAGGAGCCAAAACAAAGGTTTACAACGGAGACCTACCATGGCTTGTCGATCTCCTCAGCTGGACATCAGCCAAAGTCTTCGGGTCAGACGATCCTTGTATGCGACCTAAGAGGGAAACTTCAGAAATGCCAGTCGAGTCTCACACTGTCGTCTACAACTTCTGAACTGCATCACAGCCGGAAATTCTCTGCCTCTGTCCAGAAAACGCTTTCCTACGACACACTGTCCCTCTTCGAATCGCATCAAGAGTCAGAGAAGCACTTATCGGATGTTGCCTACGTTTCCTCTTCAGGTAAAAGGAGCGCGAGTCGGGTACAGAACTGTGAACAGTTTACCTCAAATGTTCAATTATCTTCAGCTAGCATTCGTGACTCGGTGAATTCGAATCGGAGGCCGGATGACGGGCCAGGTCATCTTTCATCAACTAGGAGTGAAATTGGTCGAGAAATCAGTTATGAAACTGTTACTTGTGGTTCTTCTTCTTCGTCCAAATTCGGGTTGAAACCGTCAACGAGAATAAACGAAACAGACGCAGGGAATCCTGCGAGCAACCGACTGCTTGAAGACCTCAACACTTCAAGCTCTTGGCTTCCTATCGACGTTGGTCTCAGGGACAGTCCCTCTTCATCTTCTTCGTCTTCTAGGGTGAACAAGATACACAGGCGGGAACACTCTGCCCCAAACGTTACAACGTTCACGGCTAACAGTGGGATGCGTCGAATACCCCACCGGGAACTTTTCGCCCCCATCCCCGAAACAGATTCCCTCACAACTGAACCAGTATCAGTCGACCCACCGAAAACCACCGAGGCAAATGGTCAAGACGTCACAATCGCTCTACTACTACCACCACCACCAGGAGATAACAGACGCACCTGGGAAACACATATGCGCAACCACTCTGTTCCAAATGCCGCCTTCTCTCCTTACTCCACGAACAACGGAACAGCAGCGGATGACGGAGATGCAGAGCTCGAAGGAATGGAACCGGTCTTCCTGGAATTCAATCGAATGTCGCGGCAGAGGTTTCAGCCAGACTTCTCAACGGCCAATCAGAAACGGAACATCGATAGGAACCGATTCAGGACCATCCTCCCCTACGAAGACAATCGCGTGCGTTTGACCCCAACCGCAACCAATCCCAACGGATACATAAACGCATCACATATCACTCTGACGACCGGCAAGGACCAACTCCACTACATAGCGGCGCAGGGTCCTCTGGTCTCCACCGCTGACGCGTTCTGGACCATGGTCTGGGAAAACGACGTATCCGTCATCGCCATGCTCACTGGGACCAAAGACCATCACCAACAGCGAAGCTGCGCTATCTACTGGCCGGCTAAGCTCGGACCTTCCAACTCGGTATGCATCGGCGAATACGGGATCAGGACGACCCACCTGTCGGCAACACCGTCTCACATCACTCGAGGACTGATCGTACGCCACCTACCGTCGAAGGTAGAACGCCTCGTCTGGCAGCTGCAGTACCTCAGTTGGGTGGAGCGCGGGTGTCCACAGGACCAGCGTAGTTTCCACGAGTACCTCGATGAAATCGACGCTCTGCGAAGACAGTCTGAAGGCGGATCCAAGAGGGGTGGAAGTGGATCCCCAGTCCTCGTGCACTGCAGCAACGGAGTGGGGCGGACTGGACTGTACATTCTGACGGACGTCGTGAAGACCCTCATCCAGCAGAGCAAGACCGTTCCAATTCCGACGCTGCTCTGGAACCTTCGAGAACAACGGATGCAAATGGTTCAGACAATTGCCCAGTACAGCTTCGTCTATCAGATGGCGTCCTTTTACCAGCAGTCATCCAGGCTCATCTGAATCATCGGTCATCCAGGCTCATCTAATATCATCGGTCATCCAGGCTCATCTGAAATCATCGCTCACGGCGTTGCAATAGGCCTATTGTAGTGGAATGGCATGCCACATTGTCAATATAATCAAGCGCAATCATTATTTCTAAAAACAAGGCCTAAAATAGCTAAATCAAATTCAAAACTAAGAAATACCTTGAAGTTCACATGAACAGTGAAGATTTACAGTTCAATGAATTATGATATTAACGTTTCATTGAAATTTCTAGCAACTAATTAGGTAATAACTCCAAATGAAACACTACGGTGACCACAGGAAGTCCCACGTCAAACACTACTACGTCATCGCATAATTAAGTAATGTAAATAGTATACCCCTCTCTCAAGAAGCCGGCGCCTAGGATTTCTACTAGATGGCACACTAACAGTGGACGAGCGGGTAGAAATGGCGGAGGTTCGACTGCTCAACGCTGTTGTGTGGAACGAAGCCCACGTCCTAAGAGCCCTCTTCCCGCCAACAAAGTGTCGCCGTCGGGGCCTGCGACCTCGAGCCCACCCATTCGAACTTCAAGACAAGGACGATAAAAACTACATCTCACGCATTCTGTATAAAAAAATCTGAGTACAATCCACAATAACCCAAAACCTTTATATCTTCATTTTTATTTTTCTATTATCTATCTATTCTCATGTTCCTGGTTGCGGTGTGCCAACCAGTTTTGCATAATAAACGAATATACATACATACGAATCAATAAATGACTCGCCGCAAAAATATTCCAAGTAGCCAAAGTGCCGCCCTCTCAAGTGGCCGCCCAGTGCGACCGCACCCCCTTGCATCCCACACGCGCCGCCACTGGCTGAGTGGACGATGGGCCGCACAAGTACGAACAATCGTGGAATCCCACGTCAAGTATTTCCCGCCTGACCGGGTGTTAGGGTAGCTCCGTCGGGTCTTTTGCCGTCAGAACTAAACAAGCTTGCCGGTTCATTAATGCTAAGTATGTCCGCTCTGAGCAGGGCGCCCCAAGTGATGTCACTGATGCGTCCACGTGCCCTCCTGCACACGAAGCCGTGGTGACTCTCAGTATCAACCAAGTGTTTTATTTTTGGTAGTAGTATTTTATTACTATTATATGCCGTTACAATTCAAGACTAGGCAGTGCAAATACAATTAACCTCCTTAGCAACAACTCTCAACACAATATAATATCCATTTTACATTGTATATATTAAAATACAATGTAATTCAATACGATACAATACTACGCAGTGCAAATACAATTAAAACTTGCCAATGCAGTTGATAGGGCCTAATCTTGTTGACAGACCAATAAAGAGACAAATCATCCGTTGCAGATGAAACGCCAATGAATCACAGTGGCCAATGTCCACCGGGGGACTGATCACTATCTCGAGTGATCAGCTAACTTACGCCTACTCGAGTTCGATCGTTATCTGATTGGCTTAATCAGTCGCCCCTTCGGATCAACTGATAGATGAGAATCGGGATTCAGTCGATTCACGTGTCGCTGCAATCGGATAATAAATTCTTCCAAAGAAGAAGTTCACGGTTTCTCGTCGTTTTTCGAAAACACCTGTTAACTGTTCTTAGTACAAAACGCTTGACGTCGAACGAGTCTCTCGTTTCTTCAAAGGATGTCTATCTACACTGTTACTGGAAAAGGTGTAGTATGGGTGACATCCCACCTTATCCCAGGGCATATTTTAACTGTATAACTAGTGGGACAAATGTCCCAGTAGTGTTAGGATTTGTCCCAGTAGTTAGGCTGATTTGTCCCAGGCAATGTATGGTTAAAGTATAAGTAGTGGGACAAAATGTAGGAAGAGTTTTAAGATTTGCCCCAGTAGTAAAATCCGAAAAAGGTCATGAAATTTTTGGGGGGAGATGAATTCCTAAGAAAAGGTCATAAACTGTTTTCGGGAGGTGACCTTTTCGGGAGATGACTTCCTAAAAAAAGGTCATCAACTTTCTCTGGAGGTGAATTCGTAAAGAAATGTCATCAACTGTTTTCGGGAGGTGACTTTTTCAGGAGATGACTTCCTAAAAAAGGTCATCAACTCTTTTGGGAGAAGAATTGCTAAGAAAAGGGTCATGAACGGTTTTCGGAAGATGACTTTTTTGGGAGATGACTTCCTAAAAAAAAGGTCATCAACTTTCTCTGGAGGTGAATTCGTAAAGAAATGTCATCAACTGTTTTCGGGAGGTGACTTTTTCAGGAGATGACTTCCTAAAAAAGGTCATCAACTCTTTTGGGAGAAGAATTGCTAAGAAAAGGGTCATGAACGGTTTTCGGAAGATGACTTTTTTGGGAGATGACTTCCTAAAAAAAAGGTCATCAACTTTTTCGGGGATAAAAGTTTTCAGAGACGAGTTCCAATATTTTGTCCCAGTAGGCTAAATTCCTTAAAATATGCACTGCCTTATCCCAACCTAATTCCACGATTAAGGTGGGATAGGGTGGAATGTCAGAGATTTTCCACCCTAATCTGTCCAAGGTGGTAATTCAGTATGCCCGCTTTGGTTTTCCCACCTTGCATTATAAGGTAGTAGGTATTCAATGCTATGGGGCCTATAGACTTCCGCAGAAATTGTACAGGAAAAAACCACACAGAACCAGCTTTCAGGAATAATTTTCTTCGTGTTAAGACACTAAAAAGTCTTCTGTCAAACTTTGAAAAGTGAATTTAAAAATTGACGAAGACTAAAGACGGTATTTATATTAAATAAACCACTAAAAACGTAACATTGCAGACTTCAAACTCGGCCACTGGCAAGCAACTAGGCCTACTGTCAATTTACATAGCGCCTGTTGATGAACAAACCTATTGAGTGGCCAAAAAGTGATAAGACCAACGATATCTAATCTAATCTAATCTAATCTACTCAGACTTCTATAGCGCCGTTTTCATAATATCCAAGATATCAGTTGATGGCCGTTTAGTCTGCTCAGTTCGTGGTGGGGGTATCGCAGTCTATATCCGTTCAACACTTCGCTCCTCAATTCAACTTGATCCGGAAATCACTTCATTCGAGGCACTATGTCTTGCCATTTCTACTCCCCATGGACCATCAACCCTGCTGGCTCTATACGGACCTGGGTCTGCTCCTCTTACCGGAAAGTTTTTGATGAGTTTCACCTGTTCTGGAAAGCCGTCACAACACGAAACAGCCAGCAGGTCATTCTAGGCGACTTCAACATCCATCTATAAGACTCCTCAGACCCATCTACTCCCGATTCCTTGATCTACTTGCTCAATTTGGTTTCCGTCAACATGTAAGTCAAAGTGCCAGACCACTCATGTGCTCGGCGGCACTCTTGACCTAATCATCACGTCTGACGAAGTGTCTGTCTGTGATCTACATGTCCATCCGCCGACCTTGTCCGATCACTCGCTTGTCGAACTCACTCTTCTCTCTCCTTGCATTTGCAACCCATACATGCCAAGTACTCCATGATGCTCTTCGCTGCTCAAAATTTGCCTCTGCCTCCTCTTCGCTGGGTGTCTTGTCGGTGGCTGACCTGTTAGACATTAGCTATACCAGCTTGAGCTAAATACTGGATAAACTACTATCTCTGCGGAAGGTCAAGACGCGCATGCGACCCCTTGTGGTTGGAAGGTGAGTGCCACCAGTATCGCTGACGTACGCGCTGCCTTGAAAGACGCTACCGTCGCTCAAATGCTCCGGCCGACCGTCTGACATGGGTGGCTGAACTCCGATCTCTCCACCATCTCTACCACCGCAAAGAGGCTGAGTTTTGGGAGAGCCTCGTCACTCGAGATGAAAAAACCTGAAACGACTCTGGTCTTTCATCTCGGGATTCCTGGGTCCAGCCTCCCGTTCGTCTTCCTCTCCTGCCTTCCCGGCCGATGATTTCCTCTGAATGATAACAGAGAAGATTGCGGGCGTACAAGCTTTAACCGCTGACTCGCCTACACCTCAATTCACACGAACGAACTTCAAGTTTGATGGCTTTCATCCCATCCTTGCGGCAGATCTTCGACGTCTACTCAGCTCTTCAAACCAGAAATCTTGTGAACTGGACCCGCTTCCTCCGTTTATTCTTACTAATGTTTTGAATGATATTGTCCCATTTTTGATATATTTGTCCAATAGGTCTCTAGCAGAGGGTCATCTCCTTCCATCTCAGAAGCGGGCTATTGTCTTCCCTACCCTTAAAAAACCTAATCTTGACTCACAAGTATGTTCTAACTATCGTCCTATTTCTAACCTTTCTTTTCTCACTAAAACTCTTGAGAGACTTGTCTCACTTCAACTTCTGCCCTATCTTGAACAGTCTGGACTCCTCCCTTCTAGTCAATCAGGGTTTAGAGGTCACCATTCTACGGAAACTGCCCTCCTGTCCCTTCTCTCGGACATTTATACTGCCATTGACAGGTCGCATTTGACGCTTCTAGTACTCTTTGATGTTTCCTCGGCCTTCGACATGGTTGACCATGAAATCCTGCTTCGGCGTCTTGAACTGTATTGCGGCCTCAGTGGTCTCCATCTTCTTTAGTTTAAATCTTACCTCTCTGACCGCACAAAGAAGGTTGTCCTTAGTGACTCCAGAACTGCCTGGGTTAGGGTTGAGTATGGTGTCCCGCAGAGTTCTGTCCTTGGACCCATTCTGTACATACTCTACACAGCTGACATTCCTTCTATATTTACCAACACCTTACCTCTGGCCAACTTAATGCAGATGACGTTCAGATCTTTGTCCAAGGCTCATCCTCTCAGCAGATCTCCCTCGTTGATCCATTTATTCCCTATCACATGATCTCCACTCTTGGATGTCATCAAATCGACTTAACCTTAACTCTTCTAAGACCCAACTGATCTGGTTTGGCACTAAGCATGCAGCAACTTTCTAAACTTGATATCCCACTCCTGTTGTCAATATAGTCTACCCTGATTTTTCATTTTCATCCAATGTTCGAGAGTTGGGCGTCACTCTTGATAGTACTCTCTCGTTTTCTGAACACCTTTCGCACCTGATGCGTTCCTGTTTCTATCACCTGAAGCGCTCTTTCTATCACCTGAAGCGCTTGAGGGCCGTCAGGAGATCAGTTCCCCTTCAGGTTTCCCGCGCAGACTCCGAGGCCTACCAGATGAAAGGTTAGCGGTTCTTTGGAAGATCGAAGATCGACCCAAATCTGTCGTTTGTTGTGGAACAGTCCTCCAATATATCCGACCACCTTCGATAGTGTTTACTACTATGGTCCATGCCTTCATTTGCTGCCTCAATGACTATTGCAATTCATTGTTTGCTGGGCTCCTTAAGACGCGCCTTTCATCTCTACAGTCTGTTCTGAACGCGGCTGCTAGGTTCATTGCCCGTTTCCCTCGCTTCTCCCACTAACCTTTATGACTGATGTACTTCACTGTGAGCGGCGCTTTATAAATAACCACATAAGATAAGACAGACCGAAATCGCAATGAAAATTATAATCTATTGGATAAGTCCCTGAGTCGAAATCCGATTGATTGGAGAAACCAGAAGCCAGGCTACGGTGAATGTTTAAGTTGAAAGAGTTGAGTCCTGAGTTTAAAACCGAATGACATCAAATGAACTCATTGGGTAGAGAATTGTTCATCCTCGGACCAGCGACCGAGAAAAAACATCCAAGAGCCCAATGCACTGTTCATTGTGTTCAACTGGGTCTAATTAAATATCTATCTGTGTGAGGATTGAGCATGAAGTAGAGATAGGTTGGTTAAGATCAGAGGTGGAAAAGTTTTTTTTTATATAAATTTCTTTCTGTACAAGTTCGTAATCGTAATCGTAATCGTAATCTCAAAACTTCTAAAGCGCCACTCGAAGGCCAAGCGCAAGTTATTTTAATAAAACTTATTTAGGCTAATGATTTTTTATTTCTGAAATCGCAACTAAATTAAACTGAGTTGGAGATCCTATTCATGCCATTTTGAAAATGATTTTCTATTATCCCAAATCCGAAAATCTTAAAACAAAAACAAAAACAAACAAAAAAACAAAACTTTTCATCTTGAGAAAATTTTGTTTTTCCACCTGTGGTTAAGATGTACCTAGTACTTTGTGAACTCTAAGGCAGACTTTGAAATGGATCGTTTGCTCCAAGTCGGCCAGTGCAATGACTGCAATATGGGCGTATGATATGCTTAAGTGTAGGATGTCCCTGTATGATTAGAGATGACGTACTAGTAATACTGAGTAATAATCTGACGAATAAGGTTTGTTTTCAATTAGGCAGAAAATTAGTTGATGCGACAAGGGTGTGAGAAGAACAGTGATTAGAAGATGACTTATGATCAGTTAGAAATTCCTGAAACGGTGATTAATAAAACTTGCAACTCCAGTCCATGGCTTGTTGTTCGAAGCACTCTTAACTTGTTAGTGACTCTGCTAATGAATGTTATCTATGACGAATTACAAATTGCCCAACAACCGAACGATAACGATTGTTTACGACTGTAAACACTGCGTTGGTCAGCATTCTCTCTCTACCTGTATCAATATATATATATATATATTCTGCCACAAGATAAGACAGTGTTACACACAACGAGACGTCATTGACTTTTATCAAAGCGAGTCACTGATCTCACTTTTTCTGCCGAAAACGTCTGATTACGATCGGCCGACATTGGCGTATCCAGGAGTTGGATAGATGGAGACGAATTACACTGCGTTCTCTGTTGTTCTAGTGTGATTTAGCATTATTTGACTCTGAGTCTCTGAAAAAGAGAAGAAATTTCTATGGTGTATCATATATGCACTTTAAAATTTTGTCTACAAAGGAATTGATTTTGATTCGAGTCTGACTTGCAAAATTGCTAGCGTTGAAATCAGCTGCTTTCAAAATTTTTTTAGATCAGTTTGCAAAATAGGGATAAAATATTCAACCTCCAGTCTTGTTTCTACAATTCTCACACTGCTGCGTTCTAAAGAGGAAATTTTTTAATAAACTATGGTTCTTGTAGAGATATTTTAAACACCAACAACTCCGACACTGTCGCTTTCGGTTGGTGCCAAATGCCAATCTTAAGTCGGGATACAATAAACAATACAAGAGTGGGTATTGTTTAAAAAAGACTGGGGGTGAACATTTTATCCGTATTTCACAAACTTATGTCAACCAAATTTGAAAGCAGCTGATATCAACGCTAGCAGTTTTGCAAGTCAGACTCGAATCAAATCAATTCCTTTGTTGAGAAAATAAAAAAAATGCATACATGACACACGATGGAAATGTCTTCTCTTTGTCATAGACTCAGACTCAAATAATGCTAAATCACACAGGCACAACCGAAGGGGTTGGAAACGACCCCTGGGTGTGCAAAGAAGACTTAACTGGGGGTCCTACGAACGACTGAACCCCAACACCCCCGACAATTCCCACTCTGGAGGGGGCCGACGCTGATCATAATTATTTGTTATGACACAGATGCGTTGAACAGAAACTACATCGAGAACCAAGGACCAGTCTCTTGCCTCGTGTGAAACAGTAGCCGATTGGTTTGAGCCCTCGCTTATAACACGAAGTGTGCGGGTTCGAGGTGGTTACTGTGTAGGCAATTCCAATTGAGCAATTCCAATTGAGCAATTCCAATTGAGCAATTCCAATTGAGCAATTCCAATTGAGCAATTCCAATTGAGCAATTCCAATTGAGCAATTCCAACTGAGCAATTCAAATTGAGCAATTCCAACTGAGCAATTCCAATTGAGCAATTCCAACTGAGCAATTCCAATTAAGCAATTCCAATTGAGCAATTCCAATTGAGCAATTCCAACTGAGCAATTCCAATTGAGCAATTCCAACTGAGCAATTCCAACTGAGCAATTCCAAATGACCAATTCCAACTGAGCAATTCCAATTGAGCAATGCACAGTTGCCCAGCGCCATCGATTGATGCTTTGTCACTAGAAGGTGGCGCTTAATATATACACAAATAACAATGCATAAAACTTTTCTGGGAACCTTTTTCATTGTTCGCCTTTTCAGTCAGTTTCCAATCGTTCCCTACTTGCTCGACTTCTCGCTCTCTTTTCTAAACTTCTCGAAAGATCCTGTTCTTGTGTCAACTTCCGTGCATTTTCCGCAACCCTTTCGGGTTGGTTTCACCCCTGTCGTTCATTTGATTCAGTTTCCCTGGGCAACTATCAACGAATTCTCATAGACACAGAAGCGTAGCTAGGGGGTGCAGAGGGTACATGTGTTTCCGGGTGCCAAAGGTAGGGGGCGCCAAAATGAGGGTTACAATTAATAATTTTACTTTTACTTTTACTTTTTATGGCATTTTAACTAATTTATCCCAAATAAATCTATAAGATTTATTTTGGCGCCAAACAAATCCAGTTTCATCCTCATTAGTCATTACTTACAAACCAGTTGTCAGGTATGATTTTGGCGCCCCATTAAGCACTTGGCACCATATACTCATTACAAATGACGATGAAGTTGGAAAATGTGAAATAAATAAAACGGGGGAGGGGGGTCGCCAATTTCATAGTACGTCCCCGGGCACAAAATATCCTAGCTACGCCTCTGTATAGACAACTCAATTGAGTAACTCCCAAACTACGATGGCTGCTTCCTCCGCTCTGGATTCGCCTCTGTTGCTTTATCTTCGTTGATAATTATCTCAACGAGTCACCTTCGACCCAAAGACACCACAATACGATTCAACTGAATCTATATATGCTCTTGTTTTCTTCGTATGAACGTCACTTGATCTGCATTTAATCGCTGAACAGTTGAACGAGCTGCACGAACAATCGAAACATTGACTTTCATCTAATAGTTAAACCGTACACGAAGTTTCTCCATTGAGTTCACGAGAGTAGCATCTTTCGCACTTCCGTCTTACGGTTCTTTCGATTAAGAATATAATCAACAGCTTTTTGAAAAATGTAAGTAACCTACATAAGCACACAGTCTAAGGTCGTTTTGTATACAGAAATCTTTTAGCCTACTTATAATTTAGAATCGATATTATCCATACCGCAGTAAGGTATACACTGAAGCATCGAAACATGACAGTAGACTTATCAAGATTTTATTGAACACACGTCTTGGCAGCCTGTTAGACGCTCGCTCATTTTGCTGCTGCCCTCTAGGGAGTGGAAGGCTGAGTCGACCTAGAGGGGCTTACGGGTATCGAATCACATCTTTCAAGATCTTGTGTTCTTCATGTAAGAGTATTACCTCATTCATCTATCGACCCTTAACGTAGATTTATAAATAGTAGGCTACTATCTTTTATTGGATTTCATCAATACAGAAACTATCACATAGTCCCTGTGAAAATCACAGTTATTTATTGTGAAAACATTTTTCAAAGTGGCTTACTGTGAAAAGGTACAGAGTGAACCGTCCTTTACTCTGATTCTTCGGACAAATTTCTTAGAAATTCACCGTCTTTTTCTCTAGCGAATGCGGTTTTGTACAATCATGACAGTAGTCAATCTTGAAAATATCCTCATAAGTCATAACTGGGACTGTTAAAACATATTGTGAATTTTATTGTAATCTAATAATCAGCTGTTTTTTTAAATCACTTACACGGTAACTGAGGCTATTGTGTCATTCCAATGGCATTGTCTTTAATTGCAGACAAAATGGGTAAGAAGAGAGTGTCGCGGTTGCTACTTATCATTCTGAATATCGTCTACTTCGTGAGTATATCGTCAGTCAGTCAGTAGTCAAGATATAGAATATAGTAGTAACATAGATATGGCCTGTAGATATGGCCTATAGATATGGTCATAGATATGGCCTATAGATATGGCCTATAGATATGGCCTATAGATATGGCCTATTTCAGGTTTACGTATCCGGGTATCCCATGTCCCATAAACAATGTAGGTGCTAATTTCCTTCACTCGGCCCTTGAGCCGGCGATGGACGAACCCCAAGGTCCATCCCCAGGACTTACATTGACATCCCCGATACCAACTTCTACTACCTGGTGACAGAGGTCTAGGGTCGTTACATGGGAGTCAAACCACCTCATTCGCTTGATCACGTGCGTTGCCAATGATAGTCCACTCTGTACGTTTAGATATCGATAGGTTACCTAACGGTAAGGTGAACGGTCATGTGAAAATTAAAGATTAAATTACTGTATGTATGCATGCACGTGTGTGTGCGTGTGTGCGTGCGTGTATGTATATGTATGTATGTATGTAAGTATGTATGTATGTATATGTTTGAATGTATGTATGTATGTATGTATGTATGTATGTATGTATGTATGTATGTATGTATGTATGTATGTATGTATGTATGTGTGTGTGTGTATATGTATGTATGTATGTATGTATGTATGTATGTATGTATGTATGTATGTATGTGTGTGTGTATGTATGTATGTATGTATGTATGCATGTATGTATGTATGTATGTATGTATGTATGTATGTATGTATGTATGTATGTATGTATGTATGTATGTATGTATGTATGTATGTAAACTATGTATGTATGTATGTATGTATGCAACTATGCATGTATTTATATATGCAAGCATATAGGCCTATGTAGCAGTTGATCGTTGTGTTTTCAAGTATGTAGCCCCTCTGAGTCGTTACTCTACAGACAAGAGCCTACACTTACGACTGAACATATTCTTATAGCGCCTTTAGAAAACCGTCGATGACGCTCCTTGTTAACCTTCGACAATCGTAATTCTTAATTACATTGAACGTCATATCGACCATGGCAGAGAGCGACTCTTGCTCTACGATTGGTGCTATATAAATGTCAAATAACAATTACATCCGGTCTCGAACACATTGTTGGTTTCGTTCAGTTGGCGGCGGTGACCATCCTGACGATTGGGAGTATGTGCCTGGCAGGAGATCCCCTCA
>OY744617.1:4759638-4764638 GCA_963556255.1 Allolobophora icterica | reverse complement strand
TACAGGACCGAAGGACTAAAGTGAGAACCTTCAGCTGAATCCGAGCAGTAAGGGGAAGCCAATGAAGATGATCGAACATGAAAGAGGAAATATGAGACCAGCGAGGAAGTCGGGCTATTAATCTGGCTGCAGCATTTAAAACAGTCTGGAGGGGGGAAAGACGGACTTTTGGCAGCCCAATCAAAACAGAATACAGTAGTCAATTCTGGAGCAGATGAAGGCGTGGATGATAGTGGTAAAAACGGAGGAGGAGACAGAGCGTCGGATTGCTCTAAGCCGTCTCAAGTGAAAGTAAGAAGAACGGGTAAGATTAGCAATGTGTTCAGAAAAGGTGAGCATACTGTCAAGGACAACACCAAGGTCACGGACACTAGAGAGAAAAGTGAATGACGGGAATTTCTCAGCAAGAAGTGGGAAGTCTAGTTTGAGGAGCTGCTGACGAGTACCAAACCATATAAGCTGCGTCTTAGTTGGGTTCAAAGAGAGACGATTAGAAGACAGCCAAAGGTGTAAATCACGTGAGAGAGCATCAATACGTCCAGTTAATGCAAGCTGTGCAGAGGGAGTGCCATGAACGAGCGCTTGGGCATCATCTGCATAAAGATGACCAGTTGATAAGTGCTTAGCAAATATAGCGGAAATGTCAGCCGTGTATATGAGGTAAAGGAGAGGGCCTAAGACAGAGCCCTGTGGCACCCCAAATTTAACTCTGACCCAATGGGTTCTGGAGTCTCCGCAGATAACGATTTGCGTACGATCAGCAAGGTAAGACCGGAACCAAAGAAGTGGAAGGCCATGGATGCCACATGAGGTTTCAAGTCGCTGCAATAAGATGTCGTGATCTACCATGTCAAAGGCAGCAGAGACATCAAAGAGTGCTAACAGAGAGAGTTCCGATCGATCAATAGCAGAATAAATGTCAGAAAGTATGGAGAGCAAGACCGTTTCGGTGGAATGATGAGCCCTGTAACCTGATTGACTGGGAGGAAGGAGACTCGACCGTTCAAGGTAAGGGAGAAGCTGCAAAGAAACAAGTCGTTCAAGAGTCTTAGAAAGGAAGGAGAGGTTGGAGATGGGGCGATAGTTTAGGCAGAGGTTAGGATCCAGGTTAGGTTTCTTTAGAGTGGGAAACACAATGGCACGTTTTTGCGAGGGGGGGAAGATACCCTTCAAGGAGAGACCTATTAAACAAATAAAGTAAAAATGGAACAATGTCGTCAATAACGTCAGTAATGATAAATGGAGGAAGAGGATCTAGTTCACATGACTTTAAGTTCGAAGAGACAAGCAGGCGGCTTCTAGGATTGGTTGGAATCCGTCAAACACAGAGTCAGTTGACGAAAACAGAGGCGGAGATGCATCAGCGGTAGAAGCACGAAGGCCATCGATTTTGGTAGAAATCATCGTCAGGAAGTCATTGGCAGAGAAGGTGGGGTCTTCTGGCGGTCGAGAAGAGCGTCCCATGAGACCGGAAATGGATGACCATAGTCTTTTTGGGTTTTTCTC
Organism: Allolobophora icterica; assembly: GCA_963556255.1. Taxonomy (NCBI): domain Eukaryota; kingdom Metazoa; phylum Annelida; class Clitellata; order Crassiclitellata; family Lumbricidae; genus Allolobophora; species Allolobophora icterica. Next base: position 4,763,132 of record OY744617.1, on the reverse strand, counting down.
ATTTTGTAAGACCAGGTTCTCCCAATAAGCCGCCTCTTTCCGGCGGTAGAGCTGGTGGAGATCACGAAGCTGTTTTATCCATGTCAACCGATCAGCATGATCCTTTGTCCGACGGTAGCGACGCTCAAAACAACGAGCGCGTCGGCGTGTTTGATTGCAGTCCTGATCGAACCAGACTGATAGAGGTCTGCTGCGAGTCTTTACTTCTCGAAGCGGTAACATGGTGTCGATTAGCTGGTTCATGGTCGATGAGTAGAGGTCAAAAAGCTGATCGATCGTTAGGTCATCCAGAGTCGATGGTGGAGACGAGAGCTGAGAGCTACGCAGTGCGTCACCGAGCATCTGACGGTCAAGGGATTTCCAGCCACGGGACATGCGGATAGAATGTAGAGGCTGAGAGTGAAGATGAGGTAGTGAGAACTGGATGTATGCATGATCGGAGAGAGTAGGAGGTTTGACTTGCAGGTCGCAGACTTGATCATTATCAGCGGTAATTACCAGATCTAGTATGCCTCCCAGTATATGGGTAGCTTCATTGACATGCTGGCGCAGTCCAAATTGGGAGAGTAGTTCAAGGAAAGAGACTGTATCAGGATCAGCAGGATCTTCTAGATGGAAGTTGAAATCGCCGAGGATCAGGAGTTGGCTATTTCTGGTAACGAGGCCCTCCAAGACAGAGGAGAACTGGTCCAAGAATTGTCTGGAGGGAGCTTCCGAGCCGGGTCGGTAGATGGATAGAAGTGTTATTGAACCATGCGACGTGGCGATGCTTAAGCAGAGGGCTTCGAATGTAGAGATTTCCATGTCCAAGGGGATTACGGTTGCACGAAGAGTTGATCGAAGGAAAACTACGATTCCTCCTCCTCGTGCTGGTCGTCCATCAGAAAGAAGAGGTCTCGGCCGATCATAGAGTGAGTAGCCAGTTGGAACGGAGCGTTGAACTGGCACATCATCAGTCTCCCAATGCCAGCTTTCTGTAATTGTGAAGACGTCGAGCCGATCTTCTAGGAGAGTATGAGCCACATACGCTGACTTGCGGGAGAGCGAACGAGCATTCCAGACGGCAGCTCGTATCCCTGGGGAAAATGAGGACGATCGTTGGGGCGAAGAAGTTGGCATGTTGGAGTCAGAAGGTGGCAAATTTAGAGGCAGACGATGATCAGCAGACTGTTCGATTGGCGAAGCAGAAGAAGCAGATGATTCACAAGAAGGAGCAGAAGGCAAACGACGCTGTGTTCGACTGCCAGCTGGACACCAGATCCGAGCATTGAACAGTATCTTACGAACCGTGCGATGAAGACGTTGGTCAGGCGACCACAACTGTCGGAGATCATTTGATGAATAGGTTGTTGGCGTCATCGAAGACGGGCCGGACACAGACATAGTGTCCGTTTAATATGCCGTTTTGTTTAGGTAATCCAATTGACATGTAGTACTGTACTAACAGTTCACATCAGCTGTTGACGTAAACACTATGGATGTGTATATTGTTCGTTGAGCCAGACGAAGAAATAACGTAAATCCAAAATGGCTGGTCTGTGCACAGAGCACGGTGAATACAGTAGCGTATACAACAGCGTAAATCCAAAATGGCAGAACAACGTCAAACCAAAACCCGGGTGTTTAAAATGCGCGATCTAAGTCACTCAACTAACTAAACTGACATCTAACTGAACATATCGAATCCAGAGACTTATTCACAAATGGAGGAAAAGTTTATTAGCACTAAATCCAATGGTGAAATTATAAAAGGAGAATAAACACTGAGCAGACGCACTGGTGTGTGCACACGATAAACGCAAACAATTGAAACATGACGGTACAATTATCAAGATCCTAATTAAAACACGTCTGGTCAGCCTGGTAGGCGCTCGCTCAGTTTACTGCAGTCCCCTAGAGAGTGGAAGGCTGAGTCGGCCTAGAGGGGCATACGGGCATCGAAGCGCGACTATTCAAGATCTAATGCACTTCAGACCAGAGTGTAACCATTCATCTATGATGACGATGATGACAACAACAACAACAGTAACAATACATTCCGGTGTAACTTCAGATGTAATCTTCACTCCAGATACTTTCTTCGTTTTTCTGCTAATTTTTTAAATTCGGAGAATTATATTTCGAACTATAATTGTAATATTAATATTCAAAATAATAATCGAATCAGTGAAGCAATTAATTACATTTATCCGTAGCTAAAATTGGAAGCACTGGTGCCGTTACCCTGCCAATAGAAAATTCGTCAGCTAATTACTGGGCGACCATGGAGTTCAGCGTGAGTACCACCGTGTTTTTCTCCGTATTTTTCTTTGCTTAATACTGTCCGCTCCCTAAAACTTTCGCACATGGACTTCTGTAACGCCATTCCTGCAGGCCTGCTCGAATCGTTGCCAGATTTCTCGCATATTTAAACCATATGCACTGGCTTCCCGGTCAAGGATGCAAGTTTTGTAAAAGAAGATCCTTTTCATGGGGTACCGATGGTTGCCTCGGCGAAAGAATATATATAGGAGAGCTATGTGTTACTGTCTCCACTAAGCCGTGTCGACGTTCATTGAACTGTGGGGACTTGTCGGTGCCGCGCTCTTAACCGGCGCCACACCTACATCGCACTTTGTCGCCGCACATTGGACCATCCTTCTGGAACAGTCTTTCGCTTAAAGAACACATGGTTCTTAACAGACAGCTCAAATCCGAGCGTTCTGTTGTCACAAATAATTTTCCCTCCTATTGGACATCCATGTGTTTGATAGACTTCTAAGGGCGCTGAATAAATCACAATTGACAAAGAGACAGATTCTTTTAGATCGAGTCATCTCTTGCGGCTGAAGAATCTAATACAAATGTACATCTACGAAATTTCTCAGCTCCTTAGCCGATTGGTTACAGCGTTCGCCTTGTAACACGGATAGTTCGGGTTCGAGCCTCTCTTGAGACGGTTGCTGTATAGGGACCTTGAGCAAATCTCACTCACAATTGCTCAGGGCTAACGATTAATGCTAGGTCATGATATAGTGGTGCTTAACAAATGAATTGACCTATGATAAAATGAATTTGTATGAATTTCAGGAAGCCTGTTGTGCAGCCGGTGACTACACGGACTATGTGGAAGTCCTGGCTGTCTGGGAAGGACAACTATTGAACAACACCGAACCAACAAACACCAATATCTCGGCATCCTGTTGCATGCAGATCCAACAATACAACATTCCTACGAACCGGTTAAACTTCACTAATCTGGAAACATGCCTTGCATCACCACCCCAACATACCAACTCGAGAGTGAGTAGGCAACGACCCTTTGTAATTGTAACTGTAATTACATATATGTTCATTCATTCATTCATTCGAGTATTTATATAGAACCTCTTCTAGGGGGCTACTCAGAGGTGCTCCCCACTTCAGTATTTGTATAGCGCCCCTCTATGAGAGGCGCTGCCGTGCTGATAAAGAACTGTTGTTTCTTAGAAGCGCTTTCCGAATAGAATCATAGA